>VZSV01000017.1:1705038-1780902 GCA_013398735.1 Nothocercus julius
TGTAGGTGATCCTGCGTGTGCAGGGGGGCTGGAATAGATGATCTCTAGAGGTCCCTTCCAACATTAAGCACTCCATGATTCTATGATTCTGTGAATATTTTCTTTACTCAGAAAAAAAAAATATATTATTTAATTATTTGGAACCTCTCCACAATACTAGATTTTTTTTCAGAGACTAGATATTTCTTCCTTCAAATACACTTTAAATCTTCAATATAGTTTTATGTAATTTTTAACGTGAGATTTGTATAAAAGGTTCTCAGAAAAAAATAAAATAAATGTTTTAGATATTTCACATAAAAAATGTATCCTGTAATAGACTTTTAAGGTAGACTTGACTATTTATGGACACTGAAAGTGATATCAATAACATTTTCAGAAACTGAACTGAAAGGATTATTATTTTATCTCACTCCCACCCTTTTTAAAGATTTATGTTCAAATATATAACTACCATCATAAACTTAATTTGATTTTCAGCTGAGATTAGTAGCCGCTTCTGCTTCCTAATTTTTGACAATAAATAGTTAAGTATGTGTAAGCATACACAAAAACATTTAGCATCCTGCATCTCTCAGTGCAAGAATTAGCAATGGTAATGACAATTACTTTATTAATAAACTCTTACAGAAAGGATTGCTGAGTTTTTGTGTTTGTGTACAGCTCAAATAACATGTTTGTAATTCTCAAAAGTGTCATGCACAAAGTCACGCACAAAATCAGTTATAAAGCCTTACAGAACTTGCTATAACCTTTATGGTTGTCATCTTTCAAGAAATTGTACAGAAGTTCAGACAACTAAAAACATTAGGGTTTATACCAAGGATATTCTTCTGCTGTAGTTTACTTGTAGAAAGTAGGAAGTAGAGATGCAAAATTGCCATTAGAAACTTTAGAGCTCATGATTTATTTTGAAACAGTCACTTTAAGAAGAGAGTTCATTTTTAAGGACTCAGCTCTACTCTTATTGAAAGCCTTAGTCTGGAGCAAGACCTAAAGCATTAGTCTCAAAACAGGGAGCTTGAAGAAAGGGACTGATAGGCTTCTTTCATACTGGAATTACTATTACCAGGTCAGAAAGCCTCTTATTTATCCGTTGATTAACACTGTATTTTTACTATATTCAGTTAAGCCTCTAAAGTCACATTAAAACACCTGCCATGTGTTTTCTTCTTAGGAGGTAATCTGATATGCAAGAAGCAATACTCTACACTAGTACAATAAAAAATACACTATTCTGTTATAGAAGAAAGGGAAGACCTGACTTCTTCTGAACACGCAGGGCATAACTGCCTTCTTGCATCTTCACATGAGACAAGATACTGCTCGACTCCGACTGGATTCAGGAATTATGATTCTTTGCAAGCATACAATGCAGTGGGTAAAGTCTGGCATTAAGAATGATTTAGATGCCATAGATGACCACTCTTCCCCTCTTCTGAGTGCTTCATTCTGAATTTAGGACAAATCATAGGCCATATCTACCACTTATTAGGGTGACTTGGATGACTCCTTGAACTGATCTGTCATTTAGGCTTATTAAAAGGATTCACCAAAGGAGGATTCACTAGCTTTCAAACAACATGGGATTAAAAGGAATATATTGGTGTCTTAAATATTTCCTATCTGTCAGTTCTGCATTGCAGTTCCCAGAAATACAACCTAGCATATCTTTTCACATAGCTAGAATTTCTTCCTTTTAACTTCAGGATGGCCTCTGAATAATTTCTCAAATGATATTTAAGCAATAAAGATTTTTTCAATATAATGTATTTTTTTGAGAGACTACACAGTCAAATTAAATTATGGGTAAATTATGTTTTGGGCTAGGTTTTTATATGACTCTTCAACATGTAAAAGTCTATTTGATATACTATATACAGGCCCAAGATCTTCAAGAAAGTGTTCAGACTGTGAGTTCTGAGGGACTACTTGTTTACAGTGCATTAGTTTAGACACAACTATTTCTAATTATAATTTACTGCCCCAAAGAGGAAGGAAAATGTATTATTTCAGTCCTGAACATGCTAATTTTATTTTTTCTTAGGAGATTTCTTCTTAGTCAAGTTATAGATGTAATACTTCTCAGGATAAATTAATCATAGACTATTCACTGTTTTTCCAGTGCCATAGGAAATTACTTTGCTGAAATCCAGATAAATTAACTTTTCCTGATTCTGAGATTCTATAGCATTTTTCAGACCAATATTTCTCATGGCAATTTTTGTACAACACTATTTCTTTGGTAGAGACAGTACTCTTTTGGTAGGGAAATTCACTACCCTTTTGGTAGGAAAATTCACTCTTCTAGGTAATCTGAGGAAGCCCTTACTGTCTTAAGTTTTATAAACTCATAAATTAGTGAATTATCTTGTGTACACTGTAATGAAGGCACTAGAAGAATTACTGTCCTGCAGGACTTATTTTCTTCTCAGGACTGCCCATTTTTAGGCTACATCTGCTGCTAGCACCAGAACACAATGTCACTGGAGAAATGTACACATCAGGAGGCAACAACAGTCTGCCCAAGCTGATATATTTTTATATCAGCTTTTATATCATTTGTATAACACCACGAGTTTCCTCTCAGGAACTACAGGAAAGAGATGGCAATAGGGGTTTATTTCTGCCCCTGTGCACCTGTGTAATACCTGCCTCTGGAAGTACCTCTTTGGACTGTCACAGAAGCTAAAAAGCAGCAGCAGTGAGGCCAAGCATTTCTCACAAAGACTCATTTCAACTCTAAAACCTTTTTCACTCTGTAACCAAACCTGACTCAGTCTCACTATAAGTAAACATAGTAAGCCACAGAAGACATTTCCTATACATTTAGGCTATAGAAGACGTTCTCTATACATCTTGTCATCTCTGCATTTCCAGGCAGTACTGCTTAGCTACTGCTGTCTCCTTCTTTATGGAGATTTTAAAAGCACAAGAGTTTCTTAGCTGGCAAAAGATCTTTTTATTATCATAGGATCTTTGAAACTCATGTAACCTCCACATAAGTTTTGGTGTCCATCTCCAAGAAGAGCTTGCGTTTTGGAAATTTAACATAGCTGCTCAGTTCATGTCAAGCATGAACAGTAACCACACCTCTGCACCTGGCCAGCAAGCAGAAACTATAAAAAGTCATGGGTAAATTCTATATCTGCATGACTCTCTTGTAATATTAGATTAATGTATGCCTGCATCATTCTGCCTGCGCTCCGAGTTTGCTTGGTACCAGTACGTTCTTTCTGAACACACTGTCCTATGTTCTAAAAAGCCTCACTGAGGCCCAGGCCGCATGGCTTGCTCCATTTTGACCACAGGTAGAGTGACCACAGATCAGTCTAGAAAAAGCTGTGAGATAACCTGGACCCTGGCCCTACATAATACCTCCAAATAATGGCTGCATCTTAACTGAAATAAAAACTATGGGAAAGAAAGAAACTGCCAATAAAATTTTACTTAACTTAGTATTGTATCCTGTTGCCCCCAGCCCATGCTTCACATCCCCTTTCTGAAAACTTTTCCAATTTCCACACAAAATTTTACTCTGCTTCTTGAATCTATCAATCACCTAAATCTCTTGCAGTATGAGACCTGAAAACACTGTGCATGTGCTCGGTTGGTGCATTAAACTATTTCTGTTCTACTTATCAACATTTTTAGATGTTTGAACAAAAATATATGATGTGACCAATCCCATACGAAATGTTGCTTTAATTATCCAGTATTCAGCATCAAGTATTCACATCATACAGATTATTCTTAGAATTTACGTATCAAAATGCTTGCAAAATGGAAGAGGTGTTTTAGAACAGGCATCTGAGAAACAGCCTGCAACATGAAAACTCTAGTGAGCAAATCTTCGGAGCGGATGCACAGGCAAGAAGAAAAAAGTATTGCAGGAGACACTGCTGTAAAAGGAATATAGACTGCAATTACACTCCCAAGGAAAGATACAATGAAGAAGGCAAAGGGAAGCTAGATGGTAATTTTTAATATATTTTAACATAAGATGGGAATACATGTCAAGAAGTGTGAGACGAGGCAAGATAATGATGTTAGAGCAAAATGTCAAAATATAACCAGTGAAATTAGTGGGAATTTCAGAAGTGAAGCAAGAACATATGGTAACTAGGAAAAAAGCAGTAGCACCACAGCAGAATAGAAATGCTGCTTTGTATAAACACCTATGCAGGAAATGAATTTCTTAAGAAAATTTGAACAAGCTACTGGGAGGATAGAGAACACAGGGACAAGTAACAAAAATGAATGTAAATCGGCAAATTCAGGTGTCTGAAGAAATAAGAGGTGAAGGTAGAGAGTCAAAAATAATCCCTTTTGCCACATTTGCTTCATGGAGAAGGTAAAGTAGAAATATAGCAGTAACCTTCAGGACACCAACAATGAAAAATTTAGGATAGTTATAGCGAAATTTTATGTGGTATAGTTAACAAAACTGTTGTTTAAGTTTTTAATTTAGTGGTGTGATATATATTAATTTGCTGAACATATGAAGGCCAAATTATTGCAGACAGACCAATAATCAGTGACTTCTTACTTCTGAAAAAGTGGGTAGTTTAAAGCTGTTGCTGTATAATAGTCAGCCACTGACACAAGAAATGGCTGCAACACAGTATCAACACCAAGAGGCACATATTCTGCTGCCAGAAGCCCCTGAAGAAAAGACCGGAGTCTTTTCACAGTCTGTGCAGAAAAGCATGTATTTCTCAACCTAGCTCCACCATTTTCCTTTCTTAGAGTCAGTTCAGGTATCATAAACCCTATGACAGTTCACTCTATCTTCTCTAAAAGGTTAACAAAATTTAATCAGTAACAGCACAATTTCAGAGTGAAAGAGTTAGTGCCGATGACTGAACATCCACACTATATGTAGTTTAGGAGGGAGTTCATTCAGATTAGCTTTATTTTGATTTCCCAGACAATGTCTGCCAGGGTTTGGAGATTACTTGATGACTGCTGGAATGCACCTTTCAGTTCAGTTTCTAAATCCAGTGGCATTCAGCTCATGTGCTCGGAGCTCAGTCCTCATGGTGAACGGTAATCAGCTAAACACAGATGTTACAGCAGTTTCAAATGTTTAATCCTTATCTGAATTTAAATGCTAATGTAAGTGCAACCTAAGACTACATCTAGTCTTTGAACAGGATTAGTGTGCCTGATATGTGAGCATTGGTTTTAGAAAACAAGTCCTCATATAAAATCTCCTTCTTTGGCTCGTTTTGGATTCCCAATTCACAGTAATTCTTTTAACCATTGAGCTTAGAGCTTTATTTAGGGAAGTCTTTTTACAGGTGGTTCTAAGGCTTTGTTCTGAAGCAGCTTTGTTCTCATGGCCACTCTGACCTCCTTAGCATTACGTTTTGCAAACTTTTTGCTTTCTATAGGCAGACGTGTAAATCCAACATAGGTTGCAATAACTATCCCAAAAGACCACAGAACTGCAAATTCGCTAAGTTAAAATACATAGCCAGGGGAAGAACTGAATGAGGGAAAGATGCTGACTACTTAGTAGAAATTTCATCGGTCTTTGAAAAGTGAAGGCCATTACAAGTGGTACTTTTCCATATAGAAATATCTTAATGATTTTTTTTTTTTTAAATAATGACCATAGTAAAATTCTTATCTTCTTTCAACTTTTCAGATTTCCCTCTTCTGCTTTCTTCCCTCCCTTCCTCTTTTCTAGTCAAAAAAAAAAAAAAAAAAAAAATTAAGTGGAGATCAAAAGTGGGAAGAGAGAATAAAAACCAGGAAAAGTGTTTTTTGCTTCATAAGCTATTTAACTCCATTCAGTTTTTTAGTACAAATAAAGAAAAAAGGGGAAAAATTTACATTTCATACCACTTTCACAGTCTAAAAGTCTTACAAGATCAATCTCATTTCTTCCTGCAGTAAATAAGAAACCCCTTTTTGTGACAAAAATCAATATATTTAGGTTATCGAGGGGTAAGGATAGATATTCTAGAGGCAATAATTACCCACATCAACATGGACAGACTGAAAACTATCTTAGGATTTTTTCATCATATAAAACATATCAATAAATATGTCCAGGAAAGAAAGAAAAAATGATTAACGTCTAACTAACAATAAATAACTCTAGTTATTACTGAGATCGGGTGTTACTGAAACAAGAGATATTATTACTGGTGATCATAATATTTAGAACAACCATAGAGAAATTTGAAATCTACTACAAAGAAATGAACTACAGGAAAGATAAGATATGTTAAACTGAATGAAAATTTACAATGAATAACATAATTAGCTTGCTTGCTTGTTTCTTTTTTCTTGAGATTTGTCCAGGAACAGATTGCTGCCTTCACACATTTGTTTCTCACTCAAAATGATTTTTCTTAATTCATCTGTGGCTGAGTAGTTGTTTGCAAAAAAGTCATCGTAAATATCCACTTTCACATGTACTCAAATTGCTTTGATAGAATTTATTGTGAAAAAAAAGAATGTGATTTCCATTTTGGGCAGTAACCTTAGATAGTGGGGTTTGTGTCAAAAATGAATGTCAGGAAGTATTTTATATTTGTTACATGTCTTAACTGTGTCTGTATTGCACATTTGTCTATAAATAATACAGTAGCTGCATATAAACAAACACCTAAATATCAAGATGTTATTGATGAAAATAAGAAAACTGAGTCAAAAAAAATTGCTCAAAACTTCAAAATTTGTTCAGAATTACATCCCACATAAAGAAAGACTGGCCTTCTGAGTTTGATCACTACAGTTTAAGCCCTCCCTCTCCCATTTTAAGCAGCTTTTTTTTTTCTCAATGGATAGTCAGTACTTCAGAGGCAGCTCCACTGTTATCACAGCTGACCTGCCTGCTTACGTGTCAGTCATATTCTGTGGGGACAGCTGGAGAGGAGATGTGACAGTAATGGCAGAGAATGGACTAGCTCCCCGCAGGCACAGGTGACTCAGAGAGTCTAGTCCACTCTCTTCAGCCATATAGACACGATCCAAAAATCTGGGTGTCATCGTCTACCTCCTTTCCAACCATACCACCTTACTTAGGTATTAATGTGAGATGACAGGACTTCAGAGGCAGTTTTTAAATTAATCTTGTGTAAGCATTTAGAGGCTTGTTCAAAAGTCCATGAGAACTGATCATGGCATATATATATATATACACATAGGTATTGTGCAACTAGTCAGACAGACCTTTTTTCTTCACTGGTAAGTCAGATTCCATCTTAAGCTGGGATGTACCATTTTCACATGATGCCCATTTAATCTCCTAGAGAACAGAATAAATTTTAACTGTACATTGGAATACCTCTCACTGCAGTATACTCTGGGTGATTCAGCCTGAGGCCCTGTAAATACATGTAATTTATTTAAGTTGACATGCAAGTAATGATGTGAGACACATGTAAATGTGTATGCAGGATGAGAGAATCATCTTGAAAAACTGGTCTAGAAATCATATAATTATAAAGAATCCACTTGCATTTTTATCTGCCTTTGTATGTCATTCTAACATAGCATTAGTCACTGTTTTTAAAGTGAGGAGTGTATATTCCTGACACACAGTTCTAAAGAGGTGGAGACAGTTCCATGATTGCAAAAGAGCCAACAAATGTTTCCTTATTTTTATTTAAGTCTGGACTTTTTAAGCTGGACTTCTTCCTGTTCATCCTTCCCTTTTCTTTCTATTTGTAAATTGTTGTTCATAGTGGAATTCAGGGGGTTGCCAGTTATGAGAACAAGACAGCATGGTAGAGCATTATGTTTTTGAAAACCATAAATACTAAAAGTGTCCTCCTAAGTCTAGAAAATAAATTTATTTGTGATGCAACACCCAATGAAAGCATGAGATTTGATAGATTTAACTAACAGAACTACCAAGTTTGAAACATTCATTTCTGAAATGTACTTGACTTAAGTGATATTGTCTGTGTTAATGTTGTTAAAAAATTACAATATACTTTAAAATAACATTGCAAACAATTTTTCAATAGCTCTAAATAAAATGAATTATTTGTATTTTCTTTCTACAATCAAATACGAAGGAAAAAAATACCGTTTTTCTCTACTGTGTTGTAATGGTTTCTTACAGTAGAAGAGATATCAAAAATAAATGTGTAGTTTTAATCCCTGAAGCACGTCCAACAGAAAGAGAGATGGGGGGGGGGGGAAATAAAATGTATGCGTTTTGTAAAACAGCTGTTTCAGCTGGAGGACTAAACTGAGTTTAGGCTGAAGTTTCAGGACTTGACTTCCCTCCTAGGGACTCTGACAAGAGTGCCCCTACTTTCGTGTCTGTGTTTCAACAAGGGCTGTATCAAACAATTTCCAGAGCTGCAAGTTCCTGGCATACCTGGATTAAAGTAACCCTGGATTCTGCTGCCAGTGAGCTGAACAGCGAGCAGTGGAAATGGGAAACAGCTGTTCAAACACTGCTTTACAGCAACAGTGCTGAGAGGCAGCTCCAGTTAAGAAGATTGCTACCAAGAGGTGGGATAATACCATTCCTCAAGAGGTGGGATAATTTGCTAGGCCTATTGCTCCTCTGTTGGCAAGATCAGTTCCACCTTGTTTTACGATCTTGCAACAAGGGTGCATCAACATACGGTGTAAATTTGTATTATATGTGCAATTTCCACCATCAAGACAATTAAGTGGAGTAGCTTCTGCAATGACTCAGAATGATATTTATTATATTTATATAAATATACATATAAATATGTTTATATTGGACAGGCTTCTCCTACTGTTCATTTGTCCAGGTTTGACACTCTTCAGAACTATAGGGAGAAAAAGCACACAAATTACCTCTTTTTTTTCTCTGTTCCTTTCCTTTTCCTCCTCTTTCTTCTACCTTCTCTTTCTCTTCAAATTCCAGTTTCTGATGCAGCACTCCTGAGCAACATAAGAAACAAACAAAAATTAAAACAAAAACCAAAGAAGACATCACACATTATTCCCACAACAGAAGCATGAGTGTTTCGTTGCTGGAGGCCCCATGAATCCCATTACGCCCTGGGTGTGAAGGATGCTCCGACCCTGAACCAAGACACTTATATAAGGGAGGAATGTACAGCACACCTTCCAGGCTTAGGATTTTGTTTCACATTTTTATCTTAACACTACATAGGCTGCCATCCTCAAAAGTCTAAATGTAGGCCCGCAGGCCAGAGAGAAATCTGGCCCTCTTCTGAGACTGATGCTTAGCATAAGGATTATGTTTTGAAGGACTGATTCAGAATATTCTTCACAATAAATATTAAGCACCACCATATAGCAAAATGTCAGGGTAAAAAAAGCTGTCCCCTTCATATTTCCAGAGCTCTTTATAAATAGGAAGGATTCTGATCACATATTCACATATTTTAGGCAGTCACCAAAAAAAAAAAAAAAAAAAAGGAAGAAATTCAAATACTTCACTGTAGTTCATCATAGTTTATCACAGGCATGGGAAAACCATGTCTGAGATGAGGTGCTGTTCATGCAAATAATACATGGATTGGGAAGGGCAAATTAAATTCCTTTTGAGATATTCCTCTCCACAGTGTGTTATTTGATTGACATTAGTCCCTCTTCAATGATGTTTCTGTATGCCTGCTTCTGCTAGAACACATTTTACAAAGTATATGGGTTGCAATTTGATTTTTGGGGGAGTATAATAGAAATTGAAAAAAAAATGAGAGTACAAAGACACATGAAATCCACAGACAAAGCAACTGAAACTGAAATCTCATTTGATTCCCTGACTGGTAAAATAATGATTTCTTTCAACTAATTACACAGTGGGTAGAAATCTGAAATAGAAAATGGATTAAAAAGAAAATAGTAGCCCTACTTCTACTTACAGATGTGAAATAAATTATTGCGGTAATTTCCCCTTGTACACCACACCTCTAATGGTGATACGCAACTTGTAAGCCACATGTTGTTGCAAGACCTTTTGCTTTTATCTGGTACTGCAGGAGCCCAAGTGGATGATAATGGACACCATAAACTATGGCTGTCTGGAGCTGTTAAGCTTTTCTAAAACTTTAAAAACATATTCTCCTCCCAGGAACATTTTTAGGCTGGTGAATTAATATAATTAAAATACAATATTCAGTGCTTTGTAGACTGTACATTAACAGAGTGTACAGTCTGTACAGTCTGTTTGATAAAGGACCATACAATCTGTTTGATAAAAGAATACTATTTCTATGGATCAGAATTACCTATTGAAGAAACATGTTGAGAAAAAAAAATGTTAAGACTCTCTGTATTTTGATTTTCAGATTAAAAACAGAGGTACATGTCCTCTTTGTGTATCTTGGCTTTTCTGGACCGTGGTCTAGCTGAAAATTCAAGTACATCATTTCTCTGGCACAGGGGAAGTCCCTGTTGGATGCAATTCTGCTGCATCTACTGATCTCCGCTGGCCACATATTGACAAACACGCTGCTGCAGGAGGATTAGCCTAAGAGGAGGTTTCAATGATGCAAGGAGCTTACGGCATTCTTGCAAAAAACATGGTTTGGATAAAGGAGTGATATTAGAGTATCAGGAAGGGAGAGTGAGAACATTTTCAAACACACTGTCCTTTTCTCTTCCATATAGATCCAGCTTTGGAAAAAATCTGGCCTTGTGTGTTTCTACTTCCTTTATAAAACTATAAGGAAGACAGTGAAGTGAACCAACTGACTACATACAGCCACATGATCTCAAACTCCTATTTCTCAGGTCTTCTGTGTTTTTGAAGGAAAGTGTCATGACACTATTTATCCTTTAAAAATTTGGGAGTTCTTTTGATCAGCTCAAGATATATTTAATCCATCCACACTTGTGGCTGTGAGAAAAGAAGATATTTCATGTTCATTTGAGGTTCTACAAGACGAGAGAAATTAACTTTTTTTTTTAAGGTGATTTTGTGAATCAATGTCTTGGCGACACCTCTCAAATTACCTTGCATTCCTTGCATTCTTTGCACTCCATTACCTTGCAGTCTTTGCTTGTAAGAAAGTCCAAAATAAAAGACCCCTCTGCAGGTGATTTTCTTTCATTGTGCTGCTTCAAAACATGTCGCTGATTCTTGAATGAGTTTATAAAACAATCAGTAGCAATTTGCAACCTGTGATCTTATAGGCAATATAGAAAGTAAAAGTATCAAGTAGGACTGGTGCCCCTTGTCCCACTGTCTACACACAGGGACAGCACATTTTGTTCTTCATTTGTGCCATGAAAGAGTGAGTCTCACCCTTAAAGAGCTTTTCCTGTAAGACACACGAGTGAAGAAAAGGATCAAGGGAGAGACAGAAGAACAGACTGCTTATGTCACAGTTTGATAAAAGGATAAAACTGGATTTCAGGACTCTTGAAACCAGTCAAAAACACTGCAGCACAGACACAAGGTACTGATCCAGTATGAACTCATGCACTAGTTTGAAAAGCATATGAAAATATTGGAGGGTTAATTTTTCACCACCAGCAGTGTCTATGCAGCAAACCACACATTGCCAATCTCTAGCATTTTTACTTGATGTTTTATCAGGTGTCTTCTGTTGCAGGAAAAAAAAAAAAAAAAGTCAGATATGACATTTTAGCTTGTGCTATGGTCAACTATAAAGAAAAGTAAGCATATAACTGTCCTTCAACCAGAGCATATTTGTGCTTCTGTATGGTCTAATATAGTAGTTGGAGTTAAATATCCTGAAACTCTATATTTTACCCAGCAGGCTTTGAGCCAGTCCTCCAGGGACCATCAGTCTGTGGTTATTAGGCAATAATTTATCTTAGCCAGATTGCCAAATAACCTGAAAAAGTCATCAGATCAGATGAAGCTCAAAACCAGGTGAAAATTACATGAAATATATCCCTGGCAATGCCAGTGTTCTCTGTGGGCTTAGAAAGGACTTAATGCTAAATCTGCTGAAACAAAATATTGAAGTTCTTGCATATGGAGAGAAGAACAGGAACCCAGGAGAGGGAGAGAAAACAACTAGCAAGCCATAATTGTCTGACACAAGAGACACGAGGAAGATGTTATCAGAGCTGGAGACACTACAAGGAAAATAAGAAAACTTTTTTTTTTTTTTTTTTTTTTTTTTTTTTTTTTTTTTTGTCTTTTAAGACCAAAAACCTGTGATCAAGGAGGCAAGGAAATACTTTGTTCATCTTAAAAGAGCTTTTATGAAAAGTCATACAGAAGTCATGTAATTTAAACCAGTAAAGCTTTGTGTTACACTTCAGGAATATAAATGCAACTAAATCTCTGTTAGGAAAAGAAAAATTCTCTCCAAAGCAAATTCTCTGGGTGACATCTCTGTACAACACTAAAGATGATGACGAACAAGTGCTGATGTTTCCAGAGTGATGAGACTGTCATGCTAGTTGCTCATTTTTTGTTGCTTCTTCCCTGCTTGCATCCCTTAAAGTGGTATGCTGTGAAGAAATTGGATGCTCTTCATGCAATATTAGAAATATGCCTAATCTAGATTCTTTTCTTCTTGTATTTAAGTTCTTCTTTTGATGCTTTTGATTGTGATTAAAGATTTACTGCTAAATGTTTCAAATTTGCTTGGTTTATCTGGTTTCCTATGAGGATGTGTAATTTTCCTCTGTCTAAATTTCTGGGTGAACTGTAATTAGGAAGAGTTCTTCAGCAGTAGGAACTGAGTGTGAGGAATTAATTTACCTATGTTCTATGCATCCCAAAGAGCGCATGCATCTGCGTATTTGTTATGTAGAGCTATTTTTGATATAGACACTTTTTGTAATAGGTAGGCTATATAATTTTTTTTTTTTCCTGCTGGTGGCAGCACAGGGGAATACCTGTTTACTCAAAATTCACAGTATAATTTAATGAGTATGTGTTTAGTTGAGCTGCATCTTACATTTTTAAAGCAAAAGAGAAAAGATGACAGAGATACAAGCTATTACTGTTAGGTTTCTTTACAGCATTTAAGCTATTTCTGTCTATACCACATTACAGGGATTTCCATCCCCATATTGATGGGTAAAGATGAAAGTCAAAAAAAAAAAAAAATCATGCCAGTGACTATAGGCTACTGCTCTTACAAGTCATGGATGAGGTTAGATCTTAAGGCTGGGACTGGCTTTTAGTATGATGAGATGAAGAAATGCTGGATAGTGGTGAACACCATTAAGTATCATTATCCCCAAACTTTTTTTTTTTTTCTCAGAAGTTTCAGAACAGCATCATGTATTATCTTTGATGCGCATGCATCCTGTTTAAGCCATGCAGCCCATATGCCTTCTAATTCTGCCTCATATACACTACCACAGCAGAGCTACAGTCCACAGAATAAGAGAACTGTATCAAAAGACCTGAGATCACCAGGTCTCAACCAGAAACATAACTTCAAGAACTGCACATGCTTTAAGCTGTAACTCAGCTGCCTGTCTGCCTTCCAGTAGGAGCAAATGCTTCATTCCTGGGTCACAGCAGCATCCTGGAAGGTGTGACTGCTTTGTGGGATCTTTGATTTCTTAACAACAGCCAAAAATATAACAAGTGTTAAAGGTAAATTTAAACTTCTCTGAAGGTAGTAGAATGTTGGGTTTATTTTTACAAGAAAGGCACAGTATGTATCATTAATACGTATGAGCATTACAATATCAGCTCTTTTTAGTAGATTGCATTCAACTACTTACCTAAGATGATTCAGTTTGGGACTCCAGTGCAAACCCTCTCAGAAAAAGCCAAGTTTGGGGAGGACTTTTTCATTCTGAATTCACTGATAAAAATAAATAAATAAAATAAATAAAATAAATAAAAATAAATAAATAAAAATTATGGCCACCTTTACACACCCTTGAAAAGAGAGTCTAAAATGAATCCCCAGCAGATGTTGCAGTCGCTGCACCAGCTGTATCAGAGGCTTTGACCCAGGCAGACCCTCTGGCAGATGATGCAGCTCTCCAGGTCTCAGGTTGCAGAAGTGCCTGGGACCTCTCCATGAGTCTCAAACTCCCACAGCACTGGAGTCACCAGAGGGCTCTGCACTGTCTGAAATGGTACATCATGACACTGCAGAAGAAGCCTGGAAACTGGTCAAATAGAGACAGCATAGTCAGCAAGACACGGCTCAAGCCAGGGTGCCTGCTGCCAGGGAAGTGCATATGGGACATGACTATGGAGGATCTTCTTCTATCCCTCCTGGGAAACCTGCACACTCAATTGCCTCCCTGAAATGCCTGGGCACCAGTGCACGCAGCATGGGGAACAGACAGGAAAAAACAGATGTGTGTGCAGTAGCCAATGGCTACAATCAATCCAGTAAGGCATAGGCTAAATGTCATCGTTCTTAATAGAGAGCTTGGATAGAGAAGGTTAAAATCTGAGGACTGTCAAGAAGAAAGGAGGGCTTGGTTGGAAACGACTATTGAGAGTTTGAGATCAAAGCTGGACTTGGAATGGTTTTTTAAGACAGCGTGAACAGGGGGAAACAAAATCCTGTTTTAGGGTTTATAAGGGAAATGTGCTATACATGTTGTGTATCTTTGGTTCCTGCTTTTGGATTCATAACACAGGTTTGCAGTGTGATTCTCCCCCTTTCGGTGGAGAAATTAAAACCTCTTCCTTAACTCTCAAAGAGAAACACTGTTTAAAGTCAGACTCACTGCAGGGAGCCATCCAAAGAAACTGTGACAACGTTTTGTGACAAAGACATGACTGAATTGCAAAACACAATAAAGAGCAGGAGAAAACTGAGCTTTCCTGGAAATATACTGCCTGTTTTATATTAATTATGTTTTTCATTAATTTTCAGTGTATTGACGGATACCTGCCTTTGCTGGTCTCTTAAGACAGTAAAGCTACAGCAGCCTCCTATTTCTAAACTACAGCAAGCAGAAAACATCCTACTGAGTATAGATTTTATTGGACAGCAGGACTAAAACCTCCTTTCAGTCTGAAGTGAGGAATGTGAGCGTGGAGTCACATGCATGGACCGTTTGACAGAATGACGTGCCAGATACGTTCTCTGGTTGCTATGGTGACGGTTCATCTGCTTATATGTCCAAGCAAAAGGGCTTTGCGTTATTTCCGCTAAGGAGAAAAACCGCTAATTCATAATAACAAAGTGATTTGTTTTTGCAGTACAGCATAGCCATTGTAAATACCATTGCTTGTTTTTAATTTTGTCATGAAATTAATATCCTAAAGCAAATAATATGAACAAATAACTTTTCTCTCCAGTTACTCGTGTGGCCTTTTTCACCACAGCAATTGTTTACTTCTTCCATGAACCTCCAATGCATCTGCTATAAATAGAATTTCTGAAGTAACTGACATGAGGTCCCAGAGTACTGTGGTAACTTTAATAAATTTTATTTCAAAGTAGGATTTTTTTTTTAAGTCATCCAGATGTTAGAGCTGGACAGATTTTACCAGGGATTTCTAGTAATAGTTTCCCGAATATATATGTGAATACCACTCATCTGTGTTCACATTCTATTTCAGTTCATTTTCTTCAAGTATTCTGTGACCAGTTGCTATTAGCAGGAAGGTTTACATGAAGTGTATATGAAAAATGTGCATCTGAATGTTCATGGAAATAACATTTTTTAATAGGAGAGCTTGCATTTACAATCCAGGACCAGCCACACAAACAAGCTGCTAAAAAATCCATCTTGTGTGTCAACCAGAAAAAATTAGTTGGTAGCACTTGATATTCAAAATATTCTGTTTGACATGCAGCGCTACATTTCTTTAAGCCACTAGAAAAATCACTAATTTCAAATAAAAAAAAGCCAGAGGAAGTTGTCTTCTGTCTGCATGTGTTCCAAAAAAAAAAAAAAAAAAAGAAAAAAAAGAAAAAAAAAGAAAAAAAAAGAAAAAAACAGTTAAAATCCTTCGAGACACATCAGGCATGCTGCAATTAAATTTAGCTGTTGCTCCATTTTAAAACACTTCATACTGTTTCAGCGATCTAAATAAATATCCAGAACAACAGCATATTAAAAGCATTACAGAAATTGCAGCTAGATCTATGAGGCACTGCAGCCATCCTCTCAACTTATTCGAGATTAGAATGCATGACTGTGCAATTATATCAAATATAGTACAGGAATCTATCACCTCCAAAAGGTATTTTGGTAGATTAGGATACAGGTATTTGCACTGTGACACTTATTTCCAGTTGTCCCTTGATAGATATGTCAGATAGAAAAACTAACATATCTAAAAATAGCTGCAAGTCAACAAGCAGCCCCATATCTAGAGCTACCTGCTGCAAGATAAGCCTGCTTGCTTTGAATTTTTTGTGATATTTGTTTTGAATGACTTGTCCCCCAGCTATATTTCATTACACAGCATGCTATAAATAACCTCTGCTACAGTAAGGCACAGCTATACGTTTTGAATAGTAATAGTGCTCCTGGTACCTTGGGAAGGAATTTTCCTTTAAAGGGAGAAAGAATGCATTAATTTTGCAAACGCCTGTGAACACGAATCTCCTAAACATCTTGCATGCAGAGATATATATCCTTATGTGGTTTCTACAGATGGCCCATTTTATGCTAATGAGAATTCTGAAGTGGCAAAAAATACCACAACAGCTTCATGTAAATAGTAATGGTGTTGACATACGCAAGGAAGCAATGACTAGGATTTCTAGGAGTAACTAAGGATGTTCTCCTGGAGCTACTCTCTCTGCAAGGCATCTGTGAAAACTGTGGGATGTGGCAGGTGCTCCTAGATGTTGGGCAGCATCTTAATCTCACCACCCTGCCTATTTCATGGGTTATATTTAAGATAAGCAAGGCTGTTTATAAGCCTGGTTTTGCTTGGCTGCAAATCTTTTCACCCCAGATTTCCTAAGTGTCGGCATAACTCTAAAAATATAAGATTGCTGAGTGCATGTTTTCCTGCTGAAATAATCCAAATCAATCACAGCTAAACTAACCATCTAGTTTATGTTTAAGCAACCATGTCCCCCACTGCAGTTCATCCTATCAACTCACCTGCTTCTCCCTAAGACCAACTCAGTATCTAGATCTAGGCGTGCAAATTCAGGTACTAACAGGCCCACTGGCCTCCTGGACATGCCCCAGGGGTACGAGGGCTGCATGCAGCATTACTCCCCATGTCCAGAGACCTCTGCCTGATTCCCAGGAGGGGCATTCTAGCTTCTAATCCAGGCTCAGTCCCTGCTTTGCCTGCTGCTCGGTAAAGTTTAAACCCAGCCTGCCAGTACCTGCTGTGCTCACTCACTGCTCCTCTTCAGCCAGTGCTTGCGGACACACACGATGTCCCCGCTCTGGGGCAGGGCGGGCTTGCTCCAGCACTGCGGAAAATAACCTTGGCCCTGTCTTTTAACATGCCTGGGAATCCTTCTGCTCCCTAGTCCCATCACTTCCACAGCGTCACCTCATGAGAGCGCAGGCCTAAGAGGAAGGTGCACAGCGCAGCCCAGCTCCGATGCGAACACGGGCACGCAGCAGGCACAGCATGGGGATGCTTTTTGGCCACCTGTGCCAAGGCCACAGGTCTTACTCAGGAAAACAGAAGCAGCTTTAGCTCTCCAACGTGCAGATGCTCGTGCAGAATGGCGATCCCGGCGCTTGGATGGGAGAGGGGCACTGCGCACAGCTCAGACAGCCCCAAGAGCTTGTCGCAGGCTCCTGAGGAGCCATTTTGCCCATGGGTTTGGCCACTGGTTGCCAAAGCAACAGAGTGGAGCAGAGTCGCGAAATGGCGGCAATGTGGCAGCGGGCCAAGGTGAGTCCGTGCTTCCCCTCGGGATTCCAGCTCTGGTGAAACTGACGCTCTTGAAAATGCACTGGGACATTCTAGGGGCTCCTCAGGCTGTTCTGAGAAAGTGCATGCAGAGTTGCATGCAGGAAGGAGGCCTTATTTATCTTTATTTAGCCTGGGTGTGTGAGCCCCACGCGCCCGCTCGTGCCTGCCCTCCGCATTAGCTCCCTGCAGAGGGGAGGTCTGTTACTTCCAGGATTGAACAGAGAAGAGCTGGTGTGGGCTACAGGAGGTTAAAACACTTGGGCCATCTCATTTTTTACAGCAAATGAAGATGCTTTGCCCTTGCGATCCTAACTGCAGGATGCTTTGGTGGTGTCAGTGCTCAAGAGGTGCTCTGCCAGTCATGGGGAAGCTTGGCTAAGTGAAGGCCACAGTTTCACTCCCTGCTGGGGTTGAAGCAGCCATTTCAGTCTGCAGTGGGGGGAAATTTGGCACCTGGATCTGATGCGCTACTGTGCAACTCAGAATGACTTCAGTGTAAGAGCAGGGCATGGATCAAGAGACAGCCCTTGGGACGATGCGCCCCTTCCTGCTGCGTTTAACACAGCAAATGCCCGGGCGTCGCTTTGTTTGCATTAATCCGTGTGTGTGTGAGTGAAAGCGTAGCAGCAAGCAAGTGTGCTTCCATGAGGCCTTAACGAAGTGTGCTTTCCTTGAGAGGAGCCAATACCTTAGACCTTGGTACTACCACGGGTAGTTCAGATCCTGAAGCAAAGGTATAGTGTCTATTTATAAACAGGTTCTTGATGGCTGCCCTTACTGCATATCTGAAAAGAGCTCTGGTGTTGCACATTGTTAGGATCTCTCCTTGGTTCTTTTGAAGTTTGCTGGCTGGATTTCAAAAAAAAAAAATACACGATATTTTTGCCATCCATTAGATTAAAATGCATTCTGGTTGTTGATGAATTCTCAGTCCATCCTTGGACTGAGATAGGATTGTATTATTATTTGTGAGTAGCTTTTTTTCTTTCTTACAGTACCTATGCCTTTGTAGGAAATGGAAACTAAGCTATGTACACTGTTTAGCTTGAAGGATTGCTTTGTAGCATAGTATAGCATGCCTTTGGTTATGTTACACAATTAAATCCTTAAATCCCAGTCCTCAAATTGTCCTCTGCTTTGTGTGTCCCACTGTAAGAAAACATGGACAAGTTTTGTAATTGCATACTAGCCAAACACATTGAAATAAAATAAAATAAAATGTTCTGAATGCTTGAATTAAAGTAAGGAGTAGAAGGAGTAGAAAGCGAATCAAAAGATAATAGGATAATTAACTCTTAAATATACATATATATATATATTTTTTTTTTTCTTAGCTCCAGTAAGTAAAGTTTCTCTCAGAGAAATGTCTTCATTTTTTTCCCCATACTGTTCAGGTTATGCAAGCTCTGCAAATTCCTCAAAGCCTGTAAAAGTTCATACGCTTTCATGAAACCAGTGTGTTAACTGTGCTAAGGCAAAATCTTGCAGTAACCCTACACAGTTACTCAGGTTCCAAGCAGATAAATCAGCTTAGAATACTGTATATTGATGAAATTTCCATAACTCAGGAGAATAATGTCTTCTGTAGACTTGAGGGGAGGGTACTTATCTCATACTCTCTGCAAATGAAACATATATATATTTGATAGCTAGTTAAAGAAGTAGTTTGTGCTGGCTGTGCCATTTGCTACTGAACTATGGCTATCCCAGCAGTGTAATTGCAGTTGTAACCGAGTAGAAATGTTTTTCAGTGTTTCATACTAAAACCAAATTTTTAGTATGCAAAAACGAAAATATAGTGGCTTTCTTTAAAATAGAGGAAAGACCTTTGGATAGGGAGAATGTAATTAGTCAGACTTGAATGTGGACATAACAACCAATTCCATCACCCTGTATCATTAAAAAATAAAAGACAAATAGCACTGTTCTGATAATATATTTTATCTGAAAGAGACCTTACAATGCCCTCCAGTCTGCCATCAGAAAATTAGACTAGTATTGACTGTCATGACTGGAAAAAATCACTGAGAACTCTGTAAGAGTTTTCATTCTGACCTCCTGTTCAAATACCAACCAATTCAAATTTGCTTTATCTGCAAGATATGCTGGTATGAATGTGAGATAGGAAATTTGTACAAAGTTATTGATATTATAAATTATTTAAATTTTATTTCAGTTCTACTCCAGCATTGAAGTCGTTGCTTTTAAAAAGCAGCAAATTGAGAAAAATTTATATTTCCACTTCAGAAAACCAATTCAGATCTGACAACTTGTTTGCTGTAAGCTCTGAAATAAGAAATAACTTTTCAATCTACTGTCAGAAGTAAGGTGAAATCCATTAATATCTGTTTTTAGTGGCTTACAGTTACATTCCTGTACCTGGGAAAGGAAAGAATTAGGACTGTAATAGACAACAAAATGAAACAGGGTATCCTAGGGGGATAGTGTGGTCCAACCAATAAAATCTTTGAGTCATTTCCCTCTCTCTCGATGTGTGGATGATCCTTCTGCTAGTGCCATGTCCAACTCTACAATACACCAGAATGGTAAGAATATCCCAGAGCACAAATGCTTGTGCCTGCCAAGTAGCCTCAGTGGTGATTTCTCTGCCTTTCCCCAGACTGAAAGGGACCAGCATGCAGAAAATGAAGCTGAGAAAGAAGAGAAGTCCATTTCATGGTCATTACAGAAGGCTATGGGGTCTTTTGCAAGGTAAGGGCCATTTTGTTGTTTTTCTACATATAATAGCTACCTATTCTTGTCTTGTTAGTATTATCTTGATAATGAGTGGCCTATATCTTTCCATTTTTTTATGCTGTTGTTCTTTCCCATCTCCATAGGATGCTTGCATGCACACACACTCTTGTGGAAAGTGCATTTCAGAATTTGCTATTGAAATCTCTAACAACTGAAAAGTGGTAGTGCTGCCACTGAATTGAAAAGCAGGATTGCTGGAGAAATACAAGGCCAGAAGTTCAGGGTAGTTCAGTTTATTGTTTGGTGTTGAGAAAACAAAAGCAATAGGTAAGATTTTCAAATGACTTATCCTGGGGCTTTTATTCTTTGTTGAATGGTTAATTCTCATAGCTGCCTAGAATTATGTATATCCAGTTATATCCAGATGTACTTGTCATGCAGTATCTGAGTTCTCCTTAAGCATTTCCATCCTCCAAAACCAAGAATTTCGTAGGCAGCTGCTAAACTTTGTTCCCAGTACAATGGAATTCAATCCAAAGGTTGTGTAATAGCTGAGGTTGAGCAAGTAAATAAATAAACTTATTGATGAGAATGAAACAGAACTCTGGCTTGCAAAAACTTTCCTGTGGTTACAAACAATGCCCTAAATTTCCTAATTTGTATATTTCTACTGTGGATAGATTTTTTTTTTTTCACTCTTCCCACACGGTCATCATTCTGTCTTTAATTATGAAAAATATAACATTTTTACTAGTCTGGCTTGGAGTAGTTTGTAATAACTAGTATTTATGCTTAGATGTATCCCAGTGACATTTTGCAGAGTTATGTATGAGAAAACTCAACAGTTTCTTGGCTAACATTCCTGAACATATGTACCCATCTGTGAAAAACACTGACAGATGTTTTTTTGATGATTGTAGTGGTGTTTATACCTAGGCTTTGTCCTGAATAGGAATATGAAAAGTTGTTCTGGAGATTTACTTACATTATTTCAAGTTTTGATACAAACATTACTTAGTTGTTTCTTTGACAACTAGCTGGATTATGTATTTTGAATTCTACTAGCTGTTAAACAATAATTCATTAGCAAGTATTAGTTGTATTATGAAAACATTTCTTAGATGTCACAGAAATATTCTGACAAGATAAAACAGCTGAAAAAATAGAATTTCTGCTTTTCTGAGTTAATATGAAAGCTTCCCAACTAGCTACCTTCTTTGGAATGCTGCTCAGATAGCACTTAATTTCTAACAAGTGGTTGAGTAAGATGGATTCTGTCTTTTGATAAATGTTTTCCCAGACAGTAGTTTTTTAACAGTCTGTGAATCCAAATGCAAGATCTGTCTTGAAGGAGTAAAATGGAAGCAATGAAATGAAAGAGATACTTAAGAGAATCCTAATTAGGGCTTTTGACTATCATCTGGCTCATAGATTGCAAACTAATAGCAGGCATTTGTGTAACAGACCTTTAAGTCTAATGGCATCACAAAATGTCCACCCAGTATTGTCATATTCCCTGCGCTTCCAAGACAAGAATTATCCCAGTAAACAAAAGAGATTTCACAATGGGACATCACTGTTGTGTTGCAAATTCAGTGTTTTGTAAGAAAGAAAGTAGCTTTTTCACTGCACTTTGCAGACCTGCAGGTAAGAATCAAAGAAAAGGGCTTTTTTAAAACAAATTTCCACACATGCTGAAACAGTATCCTTGGATAGACCTTTTCTTCAACTTTGGAGGTCTCAGTAGGTTGCAAAAAAAAAGCATTTGAGTGGCTATCCTTATCCTACTTTCATAGGAGTTGGCTGCACTGTATTTTGAATAAGTAAATTTTACTGTGTTAGCAGTTATTGATTAGCAGCAATTGCTAGGACCTTGAAGCAAATGAGTTATGAACAGACCTTTTGTCTTCTCAAGTTTATTGTATTGGATTAATTCTATTTTACAATTCAATATTAAGTCAGATCAAAAGTCCATCTATCTCAATATCCTTTGGCCTATGTATGTACTGAGAAGAGGATAAGAATGGAGCAAAAATATAGTGATTCTTCCTCGGGTTAATCAGCAAGCCATGGTGTAGGGATTTCTTCTAAGTGATATCTTTGTGGTATATATGCTAAGTGGTATCTTTGTGTTTACTAGCCCTATAGAATCTTCTTTCTATGCAATTAGTTTTGTGTGCCTGTGTCGGGTTTATGTAGGCAGTGTGCTGGGACAGTTAGAGCCAGAGTTTAGGGTGTGCAGGAAAAAAAGCTTATGTTTGTTTTGAACTATGCAGCTGATAATCACATTGGAGTGCACCTGACATTATGAAAAAAATGTGAATATTTGTACAGGTTGAAGAAGTAAAGAGTGTATTTGAGTAAAAGCGTTTTTGGATCAGGAAACAAAGTTGCAAAGTGAAATCCTTTTTGTTATTAAAATAAACCCTTGTGTAACAAGGGCAATATAAGCAGAAAGAACAACTGAAAATACTTCTGCTTTTATATCATCTATGTTGTGTTGTTTGGTGCAGTTTTCTGGATATCAGTTAAAGAATTATTCTATTAATATACTTAGTAATGAAGCAGCATAAAAGACTTCTGACTGTATGTTTTTGCTTATAAAATGACATGTCACATAGATAGTTCCACTGGGAGAGGTTTATTTCACTGATATTTTGCCAGGAAATGCACATTCTTCCACAATCAGGGAAACTGACAATGATGGATTACTTAGGATTAAAACAAATATTGCTTGTGCAATGGTGTAAGATAGCCATTCCATACATCTAGGAAACTAATAATGTCAAGATCCTCAGCTGAAATAAAACAGTGAAGCTATGAAAAAGAAAAAAAAAATCAGACATTATGCCTTACATGCTATTTGCTTGCACCTTCAGGGTTATCTACTTATGAATAACATACTTACGCATACCTTGATCAGTGTTTGGTAATAGGTAGTGCTTATATGACTGATATTCTATTGTACTTGCAAACCTATTCCATGACTATTATTAAGCTATGTATTTTTTTTTATTTCTGTAAAACTTTATAGAGGTTATTGACTCGTGCTGTGAGTCTTTTCCCCTGTATTCGTGATTGTAACCTTTCAGACAGATATTTGAGATAGGAATAATATTCTTCATGACTGAATTCATAAAAGTACATAATGGAATTCTTGTTTAACATAGGCAAAATTTAGAGAAATGGTACATGGTGTATAAGCAAGGCCAGTACTCGGGTATTTTTTCTTACAACAAATTTGTCTTTAGCCTGTGTAATTCCTAAGCCTCAGTGATAAATTGGTAGACATTTGTACTTCTTATTTTTTTGTAAATTTTATTAATGCTGAGAAAATGCAGTTATTACGAAAGGATTAAAAAATATTACTACTAACAGTAGTATATTATTACTAACTGCATTACTCATTATTTATGAACAAAATACTCAAAGGATTCTTGAGCTAAATACAAATTTGGTAGCCACACATCTTTATGTACTTTTCCATATATTTTTAAAGGCTTTTTTTTCCATGGTTGTTTTTTTCAGTGCTGTTCAAGGACTGTAACAGTTTCCTTCACTGTGTCACAGCTAACTAGATCTAGGTCTATATCATTTCAGAATTAATCCAAAATGAGTAAAAAAGGTGCAATATTGACCGATTATAGAAGGATATGTTATATAGTGTGATACAGACAGATTCTAGTAATATGTTTATCATGAATGATTCAAAGATGTAATTATTTTCTAAAACACCTACAGAAAAAAAAAAAAAGCCTATTGAAATAGCATATGTTTGTTTCATGTCTGCACGCTTCCACTAGCCTACTGGAAAGTACTCTAACTGAGCTACTTTAAATGAAAGTGCTTTTTTTTTTTTTTTGCATGCAATCACAGTTGACTACAATAAAAACCCTATAAATGCATGCAAATGCATTAATTAATTTTGTTTCTTTTGGTAAAAATGCAATAATTCCAAGCTTCTTTGTTAACATGAAGTTGCAATGAACATGATCACCAATATAATTGTCAGTCTATAAGGGTTCAAGATGTTCAGACTGTCTACATAATCAAGACTGTGATATGAGAAAGACATTCTTGTAGAATAAGGCTAGGCCCAATTATGTTCTAAGTCTTCAGTGTGTTGGGTACAGAGGAAGTCACTGCTCTTTTGCAGAGGTTCTTTGGTGCTCTGAATAGAAATGGATAGGAAATAATGAAGAGATGGTTCCTTGCATGTGTGACATTGCCATGACTCATGGTTTAGAATTGTATCCATCCAGGGCAGATGCCTGCTATGGGACAAGTAGGGTACTTAAGACTTCCATACTGAGCTCTGAGTAATACCTTTGTCCTATTCTAGCCCTCTATCAAGAAAACATGTCTTGATTTGGAATGTAAAAAGATGTCAGGGCTTGTTCTGTTGCACAAAAACATTTAATTTTGGATAAGTTCCTAATGTCACCTCCAAAAATTGAAGGAAATCACAATTATTTTCCTCAATCATATTTATACTGACCATGAAAAGTCTGATTTAATGAACTGCTCAAGTGCTCATTGTCTTAAATGGATCACTTCAACCACTTTGAAGGAACAGATTTTGATTAAAAGAAATAATCATTACTGCACTGCTCAGTATTTTACTTTTGCAAAAAACTGTTTTGCAAACCTTACCTAAAACTTGCTTTTGAATGGTAGTAAGTGCAGAATAATTTTGAAGAGGGCAGCAGATATTTCTCAGAGTTTCATCCATAATTGAAACTGAATTCTAAAGACTGACATTTCTCCCTCCCCCAAAGAAGAACAAGAGATTAATTTCTTAAAATTATTGCTATATTTAGCAGCTCATAACAACACCAACATGCACATTTCTGTGGTTTTTAGATTTAATACAAATATGTCAAAATACCAGATCTGAAAAATGCTCTCCATTTTAATTACAGGCCTATTCAATAAAATATATACCTTTGGTATAATACGTTTTATTGCATATAGCAGACCATTTTCATTATCATCAAAAATATATTTTAGCACTTGTGAATTAAAAGGGACTTTAACTCCTCAGATAACCCACAGTGTTGTATACAGTATCTTGAACAATTGTCAAGGCTCCTTAATGTGTAGACATGATAAACATACATTTTCAGTTTGAAAGGGCAAGTGAAGAATCTTGGAGAATTCTAAATTTACTGATAATTACACTACATAAGCTATCTTTATGTGACTTTACTAGATGTATCATAAGACATTATTTTCATTGAAAATATACTTTAAATAAGGCAAGTTTTTTAAGAATTTAAATAGTGTTTTTTCTTAAGTGACTACTATAAGATGATCATAACCTCCCTTGTTATTCTAAAATCACTGCACATAAAGCGATAGAATTACAGAGCTAAGCATCCTCTAAGGATGAAATCACAGTGAACAAAGCTGTGATATAACTCATGCTGTTAATCATGTTCTATCATATCGCATCATATGATGATACCACAATAGAAGAGAGCTGGTTATTTACACTGTGGTTCTGACTGGCAACAAGGGTTTGAATGTAAACAAAGATGAGTCAAGCACCTTGGCAATGCATTGACTGGCTAGTTCAGCTCTAGAGATTTACAAGGTTAATTAGTTTCATTACCAACTTGACATGCGTGAGTGGCAACATGAGGCACCTATTTTTAAGATAAAAAGCTGGTCAGTTGACAAAGTATCAGTGGAGTTTTCAAGTAAATATGAATGCGTTCCCTTTCGCTTATTCTTAATAATAAATTAAGGGTACACAAATATATGATACAAAAGAGATGGCACAGTATTAGATTTGTATCTAGTTTAAGGAGCTATATAATACAGAGTGAATGTTGTTTTGTAGGAAGTCTCCGTTGCTGAAAATCAGGACTTTATTTCCAGCATAGGAAGTAAGTTCAAATGAATTGGTTTAAATATAGTCTACATTTTAACAGAGATTAACAGATGTCCGATAGGCCATTCAGAAACTCTTAGTCCAGTAGAGATGCCTGGAGTCATACTTACTCTGTTGTTCAGCTACTTCAAATGTAGTTGAATATCAGGGTGGGTATGAACACTTGAGCATTAAAAGGTAGAGCACTTGGAGTATCCTTCTGGACCTGAATGCCCCGTCTCTCTACGGTCAGTGGAAATACCAAATGGCATTTTCATAATATTTGAAAGATTCTTGGTCTGTTAAATTAAAAAGGTGAAGCCTATTGTTGTAAGCTGTTTTGCTCCACCAAAACATAGATTCACTGCTGCAGGAGACTTTCTAGCTTTGCTTCCTCACCTCACAGTGTGTTTCTTCATCCTTTAGAGACACCCACAGTTATCTGTGGAAAGTCCATATGGGACATCCTGTCCTGAGAGTCGTGTGTACCTCCTAGGAGGTTTCTAGGAGGAGTCTCCCAAAATCTCCTCTGAGAACTTTCTAATTTCTTGTGTTCCTGTTTCTTCAGAAAGAAGAATGCTGTTTCAGATTTCTCTCCCCACCCCTCCTTCACCTTTGTTTTCCCCCAAATGACTTGATTTTGAGTTATGTCTCTTTTCTTTCCTTCTTCTTTATCCTTCTTGTCCTTGTAGCTTTGAAAATAACAGATCAGGTATATTTCTCTCCTGCAAATTATTTTGAAATTGACAAGTCAATTGGGAATGCCTTTCCTAGGAGGGCTGGTGGGATTTAGTTGCTGTAAAAAATGAATTACTATGTCCGTTACAGGAACAAAATTAGGTAGATAGTCTTTTCAAATACCTTGATTTCTCACTTCACCAATATAGTCTCATTAATATATTTGCTAATGGCTTGATTTCATCTTTTAAAATAACTTCTCAGAAGTTTTAGAATCGTGACTGTAACCTGCCTGGAAGGAGAAGCAAAGTGGTAGGAATGGTTTTGTAATTTCTTTTACGTGGCTAGGCTAGATGGATGCTTCTGTTTCTAACTATCTCCAGTTCTTGTCTCCATTAAAAAAAAAAAACAAACCTGTGTGTAATCCTGTAATATCCTAAAGAATATAACTGTGCTGTCATTTGAAAAAAAATCATTTTCTACTAGGATCCATATGACAGGGATCTATAACTTTGGATCCCAAGTATCATGCAAGGATTTTTATTGAAGTGCCTTCAGTGTAGAACAGATATTTCAAGATATTTCACTGTAATACTTAATAGTAGGTCTAGTAAACCAGATACTCTATTTGGATGCTGTTGAATGACAATAATAAGATGCCCATTTTCACACTGAGTCCACCTTCACTTGGTTGTTGTTTGTAATCAGTGGAGAAGGTTTACTCCTCATCCTGTCAGCTGCATCATTGGAACTATCCTGGAAGAAAACTTTTGCTGTACAAAAAGTGATGATAATTCTCTTGTATTCTCTTCTGAAATTCTGGTTCAGGAGTCCATATATAATAGCATTAAGGCAGCTGTTGAAATATGCCATGTAATAACTAGATACAAACAACCACTCAGGAATCCTTGGGATTATAGTTTCTGGGTTGACAGCCACAGCAAGGCCTATAAAGTTCAAAGGAGCCCAGCAGACAGCAAATAATACGAATACCACAAACATGGTGACAAAGTTTCTGAAGTCATGTGGTTTCAGTTTTGGGTTGTTGTCTGGTTTGACCCTTCGCCTTACTTGAATAACAAGGATCCATATTCTCAAGTAACAGAAAGTAACTATGGCTATGGGAAGCATGAAATGGAAGAATACCACTGCTATAGTATAGGCTGAGCTCACAGATTGTGCAAATGTACATGAATAAATCCTAGGGTCGTATTGTAGAGATCCCACAAACAGATTGGGCACGATAGCAATAAAGGTCAGGACCCAAATAAGAACAACATAACACAGAGAATTCTTGTTGCTGTACAGCCTGTCATATTTGAGACTGTGGCAGATATAGCAGTACCGATTGATAGCGATGCCTGTGATATTGAAGATTGATCCAATGACACTTAGGCCCATGAGGAAGCCACTAATCTGGCAGTGAAGATATCCGAGATTCCATCCATTGTGAAATACAGATGTGAGAACCAGTGGATATGGGTAGATTGCTACAACCAAGTCTGCAATGGCCAGGCTTACAACAAATACATTTCCTGTAAAATAAATATAAAAAGACAAGTATTAGTTTTTCTTTTGCTCTCTTCTGTCACTGCTGCTCTCACTGTTTTAATGGCCTGCCTTCGTAGAAGATGTTATTTTTAATTTTGAGTTTCTAGATCAAAGTTTATTTTTACATATCAGAAGTGAGATTCATTTTTAATCTAAAGAGGAAGAAGACCAACTTAAAGCTGCATCCTTTAAGAGAAAACTACTTTGAGGTTTTAATTACCATTAAATTCTACTTTTGTCCTGTCATTTATTTGGATTCTACTAATCTCACAAACTGAAAATTCATATCTAATTAAAATATTCATAAATGTAAGCTGCTCTGGTCCTAAATAGATGGTCTTTTTTGAAAAATCAGCATAAACAATATGATGACTAATAAATTCCCAAACTTATATTTATCTTTTATGTTTAATTTCATTCCTTTTCCTTAAATCACTCCTTTGCTTTTACACTCTGAAAGGATCTATTTTTCTATTTGTATTTCAAGCTTCCATTACAGTTATACCTTCTTTTTCAATCTGCTGAATAGCACTTAACTAAACCATTGCAATTCATGTTTTGGGAAGTAGAAGCTTTGGACATTTTAAGAAAGAATTTCTGAGATTTGAACATAACTCCAGCTCAGTTGTTTTTCCTAAATTCCCGAAGAAACATGCACTTCAGTAAAACAAGTGATGCCAGGACATTTCCCACATCCTCCTCTGCCTCCTCACTGGGAAATTAAGCAATGATCTATAGGTTCACTTTTGGAAGCAAACAAACAAACAAAGGGAGATTATTTTAAACGGTGTTTAAAAGAAAGAACTTATCTCTGTTCTTCAAAGACTATGGAACCCATCATAAACACAAGTTCTGAAAAAATCCTTTGATCTTTTTAGGTACATAAATATGAGCTCCTATTGGAAAATGTAAGAAACTATATTTTAGTTTTTATAAATGCTTGAAAAATATATTTTTTTAATATCTTATTTGGAAATGAAACATTTTAAAATACATGTTCTCTCACTAATCTGATGCTTTAAAGGCATATTAAATCCACAAACACAGAGAAGAACATAGAAATGTAGACATTATTTGACTCAGGATTTCACTTATTTCCTTTTTTGTAAGTTTTACTTGATACAGGCATTGAGTTTGGCATTCAAAAATTAGTACCAACTAAGGGCAGCTAGGATAAATGGCCTCAGTGGAAAGATTTTTACACCTTTTTCTGTAGTTTTTGTATCTGGGTTTATAAATATCTTTCTCTAGTTGATTTCTGTAGTTGTTTATTCTTTTTGTCCTGGAGTTCACTGCCAGACTGATACACACTTTTCTTGAAGGCTTTGCAGAATTCCAGATCTTTTCAGCACAGACATAAGACCTCCATGAAGCAGAAGAGGAGGACAAGGGGACAAAGTATTGCTTTCAGGATCTACCCTTGGCATACTGGCAACTGATACAAGAATGGATCAAGGCACTGTGTGAAGCTTTGCATATAATAATGACCGAGAAGTGGAAAGAGACTGAAAATTTTTTTTTTTTTTTTTTCATACAGTATTGATAATTTGCAGAAATGACACCATATAAACTCTAGGTGTGACAAAGAGCATCCCTATTAAAATGTAGTTCTTGAAAAATCCTATTTACATTTTAGTGTAGGTTTACAATTTAGCTAGGGATTTCACATAAAATGCTTTTCTGTCTCTCTGCTATCTGTTGCAGCTTCTGCTGGTACTTTTGGTTAATATTCTTATTACCACTCTTGGCAAACTTGAGCCAAAATCTTCAGCGATTGAAAGAACATGGCTACAAGAAACGGTTTCTTCTCCCCATGTTGAAGAAAGGAACTTGATGTGCTTTTCTCTGAACAGTTTTAGCAATGCTGTGCTTTGGCAAAAAATGCAGTCCCTGATTAGTGGCAAAACTCTCTGTTCAGGTACTACCTTTATTTTGTTACCACTATGTAACTCCACACAGGTTAGCTATGGTACAAGTCTTCAAAAAATTCAGCTTTCATTTTTTCAGCTGACAGCTTTCATTTTCACAGACAAAGATTCTGCTATTATTAGTCAGGTGTAGCACAGGTCTGAGCACTTGCCTTGAAGTTCTAATGTGGTTTTAGTTGAGTCGAGGACCAGGCAACTGAACTAAGACAGCGAAGGCATGTTTCCCATGCCGTTCCTCATGTCCTCACACTAGTCTGTGGGGACTAATGCAGATTGAAAGTAATATCAGCAGCTGGATGATAAATGATTCATTTCATCATGAAGACTGAGCAAGAGATCTGAGACTGGGAGCTGAAATGGAGTATCAGTGGCCAGGTAGGGCCTCTGGAAACTGGCTTTCTGTTGCACTCACTGTAGGAGTTAATAGGAAGAAATAGAGACAGATGAAGCAGAAATGGAGAAATTGGAGGAGATACAGGTTGGAAAAAGCCCTGTTTGACAGTATTAGGACTGGGTCAGAAGTGGAAAAAATCTTAAGCTGTAGAAAGCAGATGGATGATGAATGAAAGATGAATGAACCTGGATGGTAGACCTGGCCAGAAGACAGAGGCATGGAGATAGACAAATGATAATTGAAAACTGTAGGAGTTAGGTGGTTAGGTAGGACACTGAATTTTACATGGATATATGAGAAAGATCTTCAGAATATTTGAATGTTTAGAAAGTGTTGGAGTTTTGTCTCTGAAGCAGCCGAATTTCAGTCTTCCCTGAAATGGGGAGCTATGGTTGTCTCAGCTTATACCCTCTGCCTGCCTTAGAGCCAGAGAGCCTGTGAGTCTTGGAAGCACTAACTGCTTCGTATAGAAGCTGGATACGAACAGTACATCCTGGGAGTCTGTCTTTTGAAAAATTTAGAAGTATGGAAACCAAAATCTGAGACTTCCAGCTTTCAGTTAGCATGTCAGGTGGGACACGAAATAGTTGAGCTATAAAACTGGGTGGAAACTAGATACCTGCTTGCAGAGAGGACTTTCAGCCTGCCTTTCAGGAACCTTCTGAAACCTAAGTTCTAACATGTTTTGCTTGTGAGCTCAGGAACATTGGCCAGTACAAATAAAAAACTGAGTTTAGTATGTTTGTAAGGTATGTTGAACTTCATTGTTACAGACACTGAATTAGCAGGAGTGTTAAGTTTTCATACATAAAATAAGTACTTTTAAAAATATTGTGAAAATAAACTCTTTTATGTTGTGAAACACTTTGATATTATAGTTGTGAGTACCATAGTGAAGATGGAGGAATAAAGTAATTTTTATCTTTAGAATTGGATTTCAGCAGACTGCAACACCACATTGAACCAAAAAAAAAAAAAAAAAAAAAAAAAACCAAACACTGCAACACCAAAATCTTGAATAACTTTTCATGACCAAAAGGTATTCATTCCCTCCAGAAAGCGAGATCAGGATGCTGTGGAAAAAAATGCCATTTATGTAACTAAAGATGCCTTATAATGCATAAATAACAGTTGGCTGAACTGAGGATGCACAGGTTCAATTTATTGACTTTGCCATTTAAATAACTTAAGCAGCTGTTGTGCTATAAGTGTATGTGGGAAGAAAGATAAGCTAATGGTAAACAGCTTTGGCAGACTATGCTTTTAGATACTGGCCAAAGCAGTGGTCCTTTGAATATTTTCTCTGCTCTAACTGGAAAGAAGCCCCTTTGCTCTGCAAACACTAGACCTACTGTCCAAATAAAAAAATGTATTAATGTAACAGGAAACAAATAAGTGCTCTCCCAGATAACTAAACTTTTCCAAGAATAAAATATGACATAAATGGAATGGAAAAAATGTGTTTGGGGTTAATTGTCATGATGTCAATAGTCACGATGGGTAAAAGAGGATTGTATAAGAACTACGTGATGTTGCATCCACAGCAACTGCTATCTGCAAAACATCCACAAAATGCTGTGTGGGTCCTGATTTCCTATACTTAGTGCTAAATAGGTCCTGAAGTTATTGAGAATCACGTATTTTCCAGAACTTTCTATAAACTTAAAAAGGTACAGAATAATAATAGAAAATTACAGTCACTTACTCCCTTCTTGACTTAGACTGGAAGACTGAGAGGCTGAGCACTTTTCCAGCAGATTAAAAAGAAGCAGAGGCACAAATGCTATCTTCCAATTTGGGAGCATAACTGAGAGAGTTGTAGTCTGCAGAAATATTTCCTTATATATTGAAACTGCAAAGTATTTTCTCTTTCAAAATTATTAGCTGGAACAAAAGAATGTATCTATGGAACCAAATAACAATGTTTTGAAGTTGGGAACTCTAGGCAGAGTTCTTTATGCTAACGAAATCTGAATGAATCATGGAAAAGATCTCATTTTGGTGGCAAAAAATGGCAAGGCTACTACTTACATTGTTTTTCAGATTTTATCTATACCTCTTAATATTGTCAGACTGTCAGATAAGTATTTCTGCTAATCTATTCCAATTCATTTCCCATCTAAAAAATGTATCGGTTGCTTATTGCAAATCTTTTCCAGACACCATTTTGTTTTCATGATGTGGCTACATTTTGTAGTCCGTAACATTACATTTCCTCTTAATGTATTAAAGCTTCAGGTAGTACCAAATTTATCTGAGAGTTCAAAATTTTTATGCTAACGAGATGCTTTTGCCTTTAGGCAAAACTAAACTGTAGATGCTGCTTCCATTGAAGTCAGGTTCAAAGCTTCCTTTCAGTGGCCATTGGTTTAGACCTTTAATGTTTGCTTGTTAAATGTATCTTCAAAGAAAATGGATAGTAATGTTGCATTGTTGAACCAATTATGAGATCAAATTTAATTTCTACCTAGCAGGTCCTTGCCATTCTTACCCACTGTCTTTTATCACCTCTGAAATAGTGCCATATGTGTGAACAGTCATCTCTGATCATTTCATAATGAGGCTTATTTAATAGATTGCTTTGCTATAAATTCAGATCAAGTTCTATGGAAATTGTAATTTATTCAAATGTAGCATTGCCAAGATTTTTATGCCCACAGTTTTCAAGTATTTAATGGTGCCAGAGCTTTAATTTATATTTTAAAGCACCAGTTTCTGATTACTCTTAATACTTTTACTGATTTTCTTCAAGGATAGCTTACAGATTTTGCAGCATTTTGAAATGTTTCTCATTAGTGCAGAACTGATCTCATTTAATTCTATAAAAAGCCCTGGCTCAGAATGTGAATCTGAGGCTGTGTGCTGATAAGTGAAAACAAGACTAATATTATGTGCATGCCAATGAATGTCTCCAGCAGAAAGTAGAAAATGAAAATACGGCACCTCATAGCCTGAACACAACAACATACTAACATCTGGCAAAACTGACTAAACTGACAGACAGCTGGTAACACACCTAGCTTAGAAAACAAGTGATGGTAGGTGTGATGAAGTCTCTGTATCTGGAATATGAGCCATCCCAGGAAAGCAGGCAGTGGGCTGATGTATAAAGCAAGCAAGGTTAGAAGGCTATGCAGAGTATTCAATACAGTCTGCTTTAATTTTCTATAAGAGCTGGACTTCTTTTCCTTAGAAAAGCATTTTTTAGACATACCTGTTGGTCATGCCCCTGCTTCTGTCAAATTCATGCACAATGTGGTGTCTCAATGACAGATGCAAACACTGTGTTTTCATCATAGTCTACAAACATTTTTGTCCTTAATGTTCTTCCATTAGCACCAGTATTTCATGTATAAAATGTCACAAACAACTACAAAATCAAGGTGTGAAAACTGTTTTTATGAGTACCTAATGCAAATTTAATGAACTGCTCATGTTCATTTGGGGACAGAGCTTTGTTTTACAGGCTCAGAAACCCTTCTTCATTAGATCTTAACCAAGAACGAGGTTTCAAGAAAAGAAAAATCTCTCCAGAATCTTTCTAGCACCAACTTAATATTGGAAAGTTGCTGTACCTGGCAGCCCAGTTGGAAATTCCACAAAGGTCACATGCAATAAAACTATTAAATTAAGAATCCATAAGGAGGACCACTGTTTCTCAGACAAAATCCCAAAGCCATCTAAGTTTACCTAGACAAGAAAGTGTGCAGACAGTTCCAGCTTCACCGTAGAAAGGTTTTAAAGGATTATGAAACTAGCAGTCCTTGCAGCTCAGCATCAAAATGACATAAAACAGCTGAGCAGAAATGTAGAAATAAATATTACATAAGCTCCCGTTACTCTTGGGAGCTTCATTCATTTTACAGATCATAATATCAACTCCCTTAGATATGAAATGCCTATTTTTAAACTCAAGGCACTATTTATAAACCTGGCCTGAATCAAGAAGTCCACGTGCACATTAAATTTGAATAGCGTGATGGGCCTGTGGGTTTTGCTTCTGATTAGCAAATTAACCCTGCTGCTGCAAGTGGTAATACAAGGGAATATGAATGACTTAAAGCCCGTTATGCACATTTCATCTCAAAACGTGTAGGAAACATCTTTCTATTTCTTTTTAAACTGAGAAAAGGCCTTATATTATTTGGCAGTTTTCATCCACAGTCTCATCCACAATAGCTCATCTCTCTCACAGTGGAAGGAATTTTCAGATCCACGGTCATCTAGTTGAGGATGCTAATGAAGCCTGCTCTGTAATTACAGGCATGGCAATTGCCTTCAGCTGCAGTGATGTCAGGCAGGTAGCTTGACACTGAGGAGAAAGTATTAAATATTTATAGCCCAAGCTCATAAGCAATAATCTTACTAAGGCAGAGATTTTGAATGTCATAGACTAGCCCAGACCCTGCAAGATCTTGACTTCTAACTGGAGCTGATAGACATTCAGGGTGTTCGTGTTCTCACAGGTCTAGGCAGCTGGAGAACTGCATAACAACAGGCTTCAGAGACAGGGAAGAATAGTTTTGTTAAAAGATCACGCTGTAAGAATAATCTGCATTGTAATTCATTACGGTGCATAGCAAGTTGAAGAAAATTTGACATAACCAGCACAGCATAAATGACAGATCCCACTGATACACTCCATGGTATTTATATTATAGTAATTATCATACAGAAACTTCCAGTGAAGCTGCAGAAACGATTTAATTTGAAATATCTATGCCATCTTCTGGCCAAGAAAGCATAGTTGGCAGAAAATGGCACTGAGGAATTATGTAATACTTAGAATAAAAGAATGGGGAAATTTGGTGTCAGCTGCAAGTTGGCTCTAGCCAAAGAGTATGTAGATGTGATTGCAGGTTTGTAAATAGCATATAATTTTTTGTGGCTTTATCATCTTCCGTCTTTCTCTGTGGTCTCATAACACAGGCATGACTGAGAAAGCTACTGGTCTCCTTACAGTCTAAAAAATATTTGTCAGTGCTACTCTGGGTGCTTCAGTCAGGAGAATAAAGTGATGTGAGTTTTGCTGTCAGGCAGAGAGGGAGTTGAATTCATATGCTGAGTAAGCGCTCCAGACTGGGGATGTAACTTGCCTCTGGCTGTTTTCTGTGACATGCCAGGGCTGCCTTGAAAATGCCTCTTATACTGGATCTCTCTCATGATAGGAATATTTAGCTTGTACAAAGTACTAGATTTACTAGATGGACTTTGAACACAAGACTTTGAACAGCTCAGCACTGTCAAGACTGAGGTATTTCTGGTGATGTGAAGAAGGGCAGTGTTAACCCTTGGAGTAATTTAGGGGCCATGAAATACAAAGCAAGCGGGAAAACCAGCAGTAAAGGAAAGGCTAGGATCACAATTACAGATTTACGCACTTAATGCAGAAGTAGGTAGGACTTGGCTGAAGTCCTTCTGTGGATCTAATCATAAGGATCTAAGTGGTAGTCAGGCTTTTGTTATTTTTTTTTTTCCCCAAGAAGTGTAGCTTGAAAATAGACTTGAAATTCTAGCAGTCTGACCTATCAGTGAACATCAGGATATACTCACCTCATCATTAAATTACATATTGCTATAAAATATTTTGCTTTGAAAGTCTGTGCACTATGTTCATATCCAAGATAACTTGCTTTAGAGGCAGCAGCAGATTGAAGGAGACCTTCCATTCTTATAAAAAACAACTTCAAAAATTTACCAGGTTTTATATATATATACACTGTGGTACAAAGACTCATTTATAATAACATTGTCATATATATTTATAATATTACAATACAAAAATAACCCATGAAAGCCACACTTGTTAAATAAATAGTTATAAAATCAAGTGAATGATTCATTTTTGAAGCACTTTTTGAGATAACTCTAGTAGATGTTGGTAAAAATAAAATGTTTTAATTGCTGTTTCACAAATAGTTGAAGTGCTGTACACACATATTCCTAGTCAAAATAAGTATCACTATAGTTATGTGTCCCATTCAGTGTGTAAATATATATGTTTTTTAGTTCTACACTGTTTTTTTACCAAAATGCGTAAATCATCTAATCCAAAAAGATAAAATTCTGTTTAAATCATTCTTAACTTTGATTCTGTTCTGGCTACTCAGTCTAGGGAAGAGGATGAATTAAGACATAGGATAAAAGGAAAGTACTGATGATGTTGAAGACAGTCAACCATCACTATAGTCTTGCACATGAAGATTAGAAACCAGGGCAGGTGGACATTGTGGTGGATGTTTTCACAGAACCAAAGAATAGCTGAGGTTGGCAAGGAGCTCTGAAGGCCATCTATTCCAGCCTCCTGCTCAAAGTTCAGCTAGAGCAGGTTGCTCAAGATCTTGTCCAGTTTGGTTCTGAATATCTCAGGCACAGGGAGACTCCACAAGCTCTCTGGGCAGCCTTTTCCGCTGCTCAGTCACCCTCACAGCAGAACAGTTCTTCCTTTGTTTAAAAAGAATTTCCTGTGTTTCAGTTTGTGCCTCATGCCTCTTGTTCTGTCACAGGGCATCCTCTGAGAAGAGTCTGGCTCCATCTTCTTTACTCCCTCAGCATTTTTAAGTACTGGTAAGATCCCCCCCCCGAGCCTTCTCTGCACTGGGCTGAGCAGTGCTTGCTCTCTCAGCCTTTCCGCACATGATAGATGTTCCAGTCCCTTATTCATTTCCAAGGTCCTTCGCCGGGCTTGCTCCGTTATGTCCATGTCTCTCCTGTGCTGGGCAGCCCAGAACTGCACCCAGCACTCCAGTGTGTCTCAGTGAGGCTGAGCAGAGAGGAAGGATCACCCGTTTCAGCTTTCTGGCCGTGCTATTCCTAATGCAGCCCTAGAGGCTGTTGGCTGCCTTTGCTGCAAGGGCATATTGCTATCTCTTCTTCATCTTGTCTGCCAGGACTCCCAGGTCCTTCTCTGCAAAGCTGCTTTCCAGCCTCCAGCCTGTAAGAGTACCTGGATTATTCCTTCCCAGGTTCAGGATTTTGCATTTCCGTATGTTGAACATCGTGAAGTTTTTCTCAGCCCATTCTCTTCCCCTTTCTCCAGCCTGCTGAGGTCCCTCTGAACAGCCACACAACAGCATCTTGAGCTCTGGGACATTGCTTTTGGTGCTTTAGATATATATATGGATTGTTGTTTTTTTTTAACAATTCACTGATGTGTTTTCAAGGTCAAGCCATCTACTCCTTTTGAACATTAACCTCTTCCATAGGGACAGTATCCCAGAGACCAAATGGATTCGCCTGAGTAAGCTTACCACTTTTACAGGCAGGAATTATATTACCCCTTTCAGTTGATCTTTTCTATTTCTAATTTCTGCGATTCATTCAGGAGAGAAAAAAAAATACCCCACAGAACAGAATGTTTTCCAGCAAGGTATTGCTTAGATGTTGCAGAACACTAAGGTGATCATCACAATTCAGCAAGCTGTATGAGACTGATTAGAATAACAACACTGCTGATGTCAGAGCTGGATCACACTACTGAGCTGGATCAGAGGAGAATCGAGATAAGAGTAGTCTTCCCCCTCGACTGCATTTGCATTGGAGAGTGGAAAAAGTAGAAGGACAGAAAGTGCTACTATCACACTAACATTGTAGCTCACAGAAGTAAAGCTAATAATACAGTTCAGAAACTAAAACAAAGCAAAGGAAAAAACCAGGGAATGATGGATACATATGAAATACTATATTTTGTAGTTGTAAATTTTGTCATTTGTAAATTGCATAGATCAGTCAGGGTCAGTGTGCTAGGAAATGAAAAGATACAGCCTCTTCCTATCTATGTGCTAGTATGTACTTTGATAAAAACAAGTAAGGCAAAGCAGGAAGGTGGTGTTACAACCACATAACTAGCGATAGACTTTCATACTAGAATATGGGATATGAATATGAAATGTCCATCTTGAACCTCTTTGAAAGTCAGTGTTTTATATTATAGGGTTTTATGGCTGAATTTGTCCATAGAAGAATTCACAAGAAGAAAAAGAATGAAAAAGAAGTCCCTTCAAAATACAAAATAATCCTTTTTCCTTCCCCCTATGACTAATAAAGTATAGGTAGTCATTCAACCACCCCAGCATTTAAACAAACAAACAAACAAACATAAACCAGAGTAGACAGCCAATAGTGTTAATTAAATATGAGTTTTAAAATAGGCTTCCCAGTTCATTCTCATAAAATCAGCAATGTAGGATACCTACCAGGAAATTGTAAAGTAGTATTGTACAAAATATGAATTATACCTAGTTAAATTTACATGCCTTTACTCTTGCTTACTCTATCCATTCTCTTTTCATTTCTCTATTTCTCTATTCCTTCTTTTTTTGATTTCTTCTTCACATGTCTTTTTCCCCGTACCCCCTGAAAGTATAATATCTTCCACCTTCCCAAAAAAGAAACCTTTTCTTCTTTCTTTTTTTCCCTGATTTCCTTGCACTGCCCCAAGTTCTTTAAAAAAATCTGAGAATAATCATATAACTCTCCCTCCCACCTTTAGTTTGACTGGTGTTTTTTAAAGGTGTTTTCCAACATTTCATTATGAAAGACCCAGCTGCCTTCAGTTCTTCACCAAACCTTTTTTTCTTTCTTTTCCTCTACTGTACTACACCAAAAAGCCGTGAGTGGCATTCTTATGACTGGGTACCTGGAAAAGAGAAGGGTGTTCCAGAGAGAGAAACATCGAGAGAAAGTGAAATTGTCTCGAGTGTCACAGGAGATTCACAGAATTGCAGAATGGTTGAGGTTGGAAGGGACCTCCAGAAATCACCTAGTCCAACCCCCCTGCTCCAGCAGGGACACCCAGAGCACGGGGCACAGCCTGGCAGCCAGGCAGGTTTGGAAGGTCTCCAGAGAAGGAGCCTGCACAGCCTCTCTGGGCAGCCTGTGCCAGGGCTCTGGCACCCTCACAGGAAAGAAATTCTTCCTCACATGGAGATGGAACTGCCTGTGTTTTAATTCACTAGACTAAGCGCTGTTTTAGCTGCAGTGTTAGTAGGATTTGGTTAGTGGAAGTAAGTCATGGTAGCAAGATCTCTTTTGCAGCTGCAGAGGTACCTTTAGCACTGCAAGTTAAAAGAAGGAGAAAGAATTGGACCTTGGGTACTTGGCTGCAAGGCCAGGGAGGTTAATACCTGTTCTCTGTTCTCCGATGCTTATCTGTTCCTCTCTATGAAAAGGGAGTGGGAAAACTACAACTCTAGATTAAGAAAGGGAGAAGACCCACTGATATGTGGTCTCTTTCCTCTTATAAAACTTAAAGAATTTTGTAAGCCCTAAGGAATTTACTCCAGCTATTGGTTAATAACAGACTCCTGAAAACACCTGCAGTATTCTCGTGTGTGTTAGTACGTCTGTCGCCTGCCACAAGAATCAACATTTGCCTTTGTATTTTGGTGAGCACTTGCATCAACTACAGAGTTCTGCACCTGCCTCCCTGGCATGAAAAAAAAGATGAGAAATACAAACTGCTTACATGGAGTCCTGATTAAATCCAAAATACGGCACAGCAACAATTTAGGTTTCTGACACATTTCTTAGAAAGAGCACGTCAGCATGGACTTTTTTTGGAGACATTTGATTTTTCTATTGTCTAAGTCTAAACTGGTAATTTCAGCTTGGTTAGCATGTAAAAGCTGTACTGTCATATCTCATTTGAAGCATTTGCACCCATAGATTTTTGTTGTAACTTAAAAATTTCTAACTGCTTGCTTTGAGAATCTAAACACTCAAAAATTTCAAGTTCTAAACTTACAATGTAAAAAGTTTGAACGTCTTCTTTGTATGAAAATAAAATGGATTTGGAAAACTCTACCTCCAATATAATCTTAATTTCATAATATGATATACATATATATATATGTATATCATATGTATATGTATATGTATATCATATTTAGGTTATTGGAGCTTCTATGATTTTTTTATGCTTCCCTGCTCTGTTATACTTCTTCCCATCTTTGTTTAAATACATGAGAGAGAATCTTACCAAAACAAGCTTTTAAGCAAACTGAGCAGCTAAATATATAGACAGCTAAAGATAGTATCCTTTTAAATATTCAGTAAAAACTTAGCCTGTTCTCCCTCTGAACCTTACTCTTGAGCTCTCCATCTTTTTTTAGCTACAATTTTTAGTATGCAAATGCACTAAATTATTTAACAAAATTTAGCAAACCAGAAGACAACACTTCTACTGAGGAAGCTAAAAATAAAGAAGGCATCTAAGAAAGATGGGATAATTATTTCAGTGAATGTTAAAAGAAAATCCCTGTGCTGAGGATTGAAAGGATGCCAGAAGGAAGAGATACTGTACAATCAGTGCATGTCAAAGATGTAGTGGACTGTGCTACAAAAGCAGGTAGGGAGTTTTTTGCAAGAAGAATAAAGTGGTGTACAAGTATTAATGAAATCTTAGCATTCAGCTGAATGATCCTTTTGCTTTTTTAACTTTTGCCTGTTAGAGTTTCATCTTGTTTTTTAAAGTTATCCTTCTAAATTGTTCTGCAGCCGATTGAACACTAATATCAGCCAACAACCTCTTAAAGAGTCAGAGACCATGAGAGTTTTTTAAAACCCTTTTGTGTGTGTGTGTGTTTGTTTATCTTCTGCAACTCAAGTATAGTCTCCTAGATTTTCTTATTTCTGTTTCAGAAACATCTGTATTTAACTTTGTAGTGGAAACAGTGAAAGACAGCTTGAGCCTCCTCAGAGAGCCACTTTAAAGTAGATTTACATATTACCATATATAAGCGAAAAAAAAAATATACACATTAGAAGATTATTTTGTAAAGTAATAACAGAAAGACTTCCCCAAAACAACAGAAAATAAATACTTGAAAATATAAACCCAGTCTGCATCTGTATGAAATAAAGCTGGTCAGTCCGTGATGTAGAAATTACTTTCTTTGTAATATGCAAAGATTCCTGAACTTTTACTGAATTTGCAGGTCAGTTCCAGCCACTGATGAGAAATGGTAGTATTTTCTCGTTCATACGGTAGGACTCGATGATCTTGAAGGTCTTTTCCAACCATAATGATTCTATGATTCTATGATTGTATCCTTTTATTGATAGACTTTAATCCATATTTTAAAGGGAAGCAGGAGTATATTTTGTCCTTAAGTAATTGTGCAACTCCATGATCCCTTTTTGTCCTATGAAACCATACTCTTACCTAGCGTTTGTATTCACACTTTTTTCAACTTTTTCCCATGTGCTTCTTTTCCAGTATCTTGACTTAGTATGTATTACATGTATGTAGTCATTCTGTAACCTGAAAAAAAAATCTGAATTCTAAGTGTTACATATGCCATTGTAGCTAACATTATACCAGTTGTGTGAACTACTTCATAACTTCATTAGTGTATTTCGATTATTGTCCTCCTAAATAACTCACTTATCATGACAGCAAGCTTCCTCTCTGTTATGCCTGTATCTCAGTGAGCAAAAGCATGCTGAAGTGCATAGGATGCTAATCACCTGAGGTTAATTAATTACTGTTAACCTGAAAGGATGCAGAAATTATATCACTGCAGCTTATGGGAGCAATCAGTGCTGTGTTATTAATTGCGTGAACATCTGGTTAACGTCCACTTTACTGCTGAGGTATTTAAAGATTATCTTGAAGAAACAGTCCAAGTATCCAATACTTGGATTTTAGCAGTACTGCCTTTTCATGAAGAATTCGGTGCTCTTGCTCTTCATTTGTGGAAGCATTTCTAAAATACAGTTCCCTGGGGCAGGAGGAAGGTGATGGCTACCTCTTTCTATCACAAATACATCCAGGAATTAAAATTGAGAAAAAGAAGCATGGATCACAGTGCTTTTGTGATTTGATGAGTAGGGAAGATTATTTGAAATCACTGCTGTCTTCAGTTTATAATCAAAATTTAAATTTCAAAATAAATTTCATAATGGTTAATATAAGGTTTAAGTTTAAAAAAAAATGCTGAATGTGTTCAAATAGCAAATCAGTGTTACAGCAACTTTAGTTTAGTTGTATCTTATATACTATATATAGGCTTTGGGTTATGGTTTATTTTGTTAAGTGAATGCCTTACCATATTCTATTGTGGTATACCTACTGTTGATGAATGATTTCAGTGAGAAGACAAGTTGCTACAGTGCATGCTTAGCATCCCTACAATACCTTCAGCATTAATTTTCTATTAATTTTCTATTAATTAATTTTCATAAAAGTGTTGAGTGAGAATCTCGGTTCCCCCCAAAGAAGTGACAGAAATCTAGTGAAATTCTTAATTCCATAATGTGTTTCATGTCACACTCATTATTACTGCACACAATCAAGTTCTTCCATAAAGTGAAGACACCTACAAATTTCCATTAGCAAAAACTGCTTTATGTTATTACTTTAATTTTGTGATTTTTGCAATTTAGCCTCCTTTTAAGTAGCTGTAACTCAACATACAGACTTTAGAAAGGACCATCCAGGTGTGCTAGGAGTACGCACAATATAGACTTTAATTCTGTGAATTCAGATCCAGTAGTCTGGCTATTGAATAACCAGTACCTAATTCGTAGAGTGAGTTCAGTAAAGAGGCATGGTTTGGCAATAGAGGCAGGATCTTTTATAAAAGATGTTGTACATAAAAGAACACAAATCTTTCTTCACTGTGAATGACTTAAAGTCATTATTCCAATTGGTGACTTAAAAGTAATTGGTGACTTAAAAGAGCAAAATAATTTGGTCATTGAATCTGATTTGTAATTACTCATTTACACTTGAAATACATCTAGCGTATGTCATTGTGCTTGTTTTCATATGTCTTTAAGATGAAGCTGAACCTTGAATTCTCCAGCATATCCTTCCTAATTATGAACCTGTGTGGAAATAATTATAATAGCATTTTAAGATACTGTGGCATGAATTTTTGTGCAAGAAAATCCACTCCAAACCAAAATGTAGGATATGGTACAGTAATGCTGGGCTACTTAAGGCAGCTTATCTGAGTTTTGTAATATGATAAACTACATAGAAGGAGTAGCCAGTAGTATATAAGAGAGTGTATTAGCTTTAAGGAAATATGTATTTGTTTAGGTCTTCTCAGTGAGGAGTGGAGGCAGTTTAAAGAAGTCAAAACTTAAGAGAATAAAGTTATTCAAGTGCTTGCAGCTATTCTGTAGAAATATAAATAAACTGTAATTATCTCAGCCATAAAAGCACAATGAAGTCTACACAGTGGGAATATATTGAATGGAATTTTAATAGCTAATATTTTCAAGGTTAGGTTGGCCATGTTAATAAGCCATAATTTGGGCACATGTGTTTTGTAATTGCTTGAAATAATAAGATTAAATTAGTGATCCCCCACAGGTCTAAAATGAAAGAAAGGCATACTGATTGACAGCTGTATGTGAACTTCTACTGAGTAAAAACTTTGGTAATCTCCATTTCTTAAGCAGAAAAAGTCCCGTAAGTTCACTGATCTAGCCCTGATTCATCGTAAATTCACTAGGATCCAACACATCACTGTTTGATAAATATTTTTCATACTATGGTGGTCTTGTTTATTTGACTTTCTTGTCATAGAAGTCATTTAGCCTTTCACACATCAACGGCAAACACTACTTGACTCCTTTCTGATCCTAGGCTTTCACCTTAGCCTTTACTGCTCTTGCAATACACAAATACACTGTTGTCCAAGATGAAGAGATAGAGAAGGAGTCTAAATTTGTATTTATATTTATCTTCTAATCTTGGCCTAAACTGCACAGAAGCAGGAATGTAAGAAAGTGAAGGGACCATCCACTGTTACGAGGCCTCCTTGAGGTTCATGTGTAAAAATGCAAAGCTAAGCAATTTCTGTGTAGTTATCAGTGCTTCTTTGAGCTGATGAGCAAGGAATGGCATGAATCATTTGTAATCCATAATCTTTCAGTCACTTTATCTGAGCTAGTTTTTTTACATTTACTTTTTTACTCTACTAATAGCTCATGTTAAACTGGCCTATCTATCCGCTGTCTATCAGACAGTACCCTGAAGCTGCTGAGTGAGAATCAAAATTAAGGTATGGGAAAGATTAGAGAATATTTTTCCATCTGTATGAAGAGAGCAGTAGTAGATTTCTGTAAATTTGTCATTTTATTCTTATTGACAGTTCTTTGCTCTACAAAATATGATGGAAAACAAGATGAGGTAAAATTTACTGACAGATAACGTTTGCATGCAGAAGGATCAAACTTGGATTCTAACCATTAAGAAATCCCTTTTTTAGATATTTAGATAAATTATGATGATACAAATTAATTAAATTAAATGGATAATATATATAAAAAAAAGGACAGTTCCAACAGTTCCAAATTTACATCTTCAGAAAAACACTTGTTAAGACTTGTTAAGCAGATTAGAAGCATGTAGACCCATGTATGGTCTGCTTTTCCTTTGTTCCTTCTTTCATTTAACTTGGAAAGCTAATTCCATCCAGACTTGCGCAAACTCTCCCTCTCAATGGCCACTGTCTGTTTCTCCCTTGTTTTTCCTTCTTTATTCCAAGAATTCCTTCTCTTTGCCCTCTCTCAGGTCCTGTTATGACATGCGAAATAACTGTTGAATTCTTCACACCTCGCTGTGTCCTCTTTGCTTTTGAGAAGATCTTAACTTCTTTAACATAGGAATTCTTCCTGATCTCCAGTTGAATCTTGTCATTACTGATGGTTCGATGACAACCACAGAGAAAGTTGTACGTTCCCCTCACACTCCTACCATGATGTCCTCTTTGTTACCTGTCTGTACCATGGTTACTTTTAATTATCGCTAATTTAGTTGTTTAGTTGTTTTCATGAAGTCCAAAGGAGAAGAGGATTTATCCGTTCTGTTACTAATGTAATGATTTTCAACAGGACCCTCTTGCCCTGTTGTGATTCCTTTGCTCCTACTAAGCTCATATGCACCCAAAATGTACCTTTTTTTTTTTTTTTTTTTTTTTTACTTTTTTACCTCATTACAGTCCTGTGGATACCAGTAAGAAACTGTCAATTCTAGTTTCTAATGCTTAGCACTTCTAATACTCCTTGCTTGCAATGATTACATGTTTACTGCTCAGTAGTATGTAAACATTTGACTTAGGAAAGCTAGTCAGCCTATCTGCTATTAATGTTTTTTAATTAAGAAACATACTGTAATTCAATTAGTATTAAATGAAGTGTAAAGCATGCAGTGATAATCTAATGGCCCATCTACCCCATTTTTTTTACTATTCCGATACTGTTTTCATAGACATTATGTAAGGAAGTTCAGGTCTGATGTAAACAGATTGAGTTCCAAGATACTCACAAACCTGAACCTTACAATATCAAGTCTGAATCTGACACACTACAGCTATGACACAGATCAACAAAATATATTTCTAACTTAGCCAGTCAGATTCGCTTCCATTTTTTAAAGAACAACACTTTTTTCTTCTGTCTCATTTAATATCTCCATGGCACTTTGCCTTGGGAGGAACTAAATAAAAAAAAAGAATAATCAGGAATCCAACACCATTCTTCATTCTTAGGATTCAGGACCTCTCTTACTGACAGGAGACAGAAAACAAATGTGCCAGAAATGTGTGTGCTACTCACTAAATATCAAAGTTCATATATAGGATCTTCTTGACAAATATACTGCAAATTAACTCCACATATTAAAGAACAGGGAAAAGAAATGGTCTTACTCCTCTGTCAAGCTACCTTAGTTCTAAGGCATTTCCTATTGCAAAAACTGATCCTGCTATGGCATTGATAGATTCAGGCCTTCATGGCATAGTGGGTGCTGCTGAAGGTTGTAGCCTTCAGTTGCTTAAACACAGGGATCTAGTGTCATTTGAGAGACCTTAGGGGCACTACCTGACCTCTTGCTGCTGCTTCAGGATGTAAGTACCCTGTAAATTCTGTTCTTATCCTCCAGCTCTGTGCAGACATCTGTATCAAATACTCTAAGGCCCCTCAGATGTCACTAGACATCAACATTTAAGCATCTCTTTCTTAAGTATTTTCAAAGAATATGAGTGTCCAAAATCGAGAAGAGGAGAAGGAAAATAAATAATTTATAGAAATGACCTGGATTTTATTTTTATGTTCTTTATTGTTAGAAAATTAATATTGTATCTTGTCTGAGATGGCTTAAAGAAGTATGCCACTAAAGTATGAAGAAGACAACGATTAACTTCCAGGATCTTGGTAGCCAAATGGGTTTGTGCATTATTTACTCAGAGCTGAGAAACTCTTGAAAAAACAAGACGGACTAGAATGAAAATAAATTTTCCCAAAGTAACAGAAGCAGCCATCTTTGTAGAAATATTTCTGTGAAGAAATAATGTAAACTAGATATATAGAAACAGATATTTCTATAAAAATTAAAAGTTTGTAAAAGTTACATTGCTGCATCAGGAAAGCAAGGAACACTCGAGTAGTAACATGAGGAAACTAAGATTTTGCCAGACTTTTTCCGTTATTTGTCTGCATTGATTCTCAGCTATAGTACTACTGATTCTCTCAGTAACATTTTCTGGCATTGAGGATTATCTGTAGTAGTATGAAACTGAGTAACACTGAGTACAGCAGAGTCCAGTTTTGTGAGATGCAAGTTAATCCATCTTGAATTGCACTTAATCTTTGTTAGTAGATTAACAAAATATATTTTTCTATTTCTTTTAGATTATGTAGAAATTTTTGTAGAGATTAAGAAGTAACAATTCTTAAAGCTTCAGTAGCAAAAGCTTTATTGGTTAGGATTTCACAGTCGAAGGAAAAACACAATAATTGCAATTGACAAAGTCTCTAGGAGGTAGGAAGACACTGAAAGTAAGAAGTAATAGAAAAAAAATGAAGGTGTTCCTGGATATATACTGTCTTTTCTATCGGGAACTTCCTTTGCTCCCCTCTAGGTTCATGATGTGCTTACAGCGTTCCCATATAATTATGCTGCTGCAAGAGAAAAAACGTAATTATATCCATATATGTAATAATGATTACATTTACTTATAGCATGAAAGCAGTCGTTAAATAATAGCATTAGACAACAAAGTGAAATAACAGTACAAACTAAGGGATTTAACATGTTCTGGAGCCTCAGTCACAAGTTTTGCATTAGGGATATATTTTCTCCTTGTTGAGCATTAATATTAACTATAGTGATTTATGCATGTTTAAAACTGAAGATGACATTTAATAACTGCATCAGCAATCACATGGCTCAGATAATCCTACTATTCATTTCTAGAAATCATTATCTGGAACATTTCAGCCTTTCTTGGTAGTCATGTTTGCTTTATTTTATGTATAAAGCTGTCTGAAACATGTAGTATTTCCTTTTATACATCATTCAGTAGTAAATATGCCACTTTTTACATATATGGTACTTTGGTTCTTCTCATTACTTACATATTTTGAATAACGATCAAATTTCCCGAGAGGCACTTCAGTTTTATTGCCAAGACAATGATCAGAAAAATCATTTTAAAGTCACATTTGTGAAAGGGTAAATGACAATAATAAATCTTCCAAAACATTTAAAGTAGCTGTATGCGATCCTGTCTGAACTCTGTATCTGGCTGATTCTACATCAAATAGTCTACTTTGAGATGACTAAGCCAACTGCTCTGTTTATAGAACTGTTTTCCTTCATATTCAGATATATTTATACTTTAGAATATAACCTCATCAGAAATCTGAGGATTTCTGAAAATCCTATTTTTCTTTCCTTCTTTCCTTTCTACAGTTCTGGAAAAATACACTTGGGGGAAAGATGTCAGTCTTTTCCTTGTTATGATCATGGCATCTTTTTATTTAATTATTTATTTTTCCCAGGATCTGTTTGCATCCCTTTCTTCTCACCTACCAAATGAGTGTCAAACAAAAAGTCCATATTATTCTTCATTTGTCAATTCATGTCTTGTTACCTAGTATTACTATCTCTGCAACTCCTCTCACCCTACTGTAGCACTTAGGCAATGGGTAACCAATCCTCTTGAATAAGCCCCATTGACACTGATAGACCTTTCTATTGATCTTTCTTCAGATTTATTCACTAATTATCAGTATGAAAAAGAAATTAACATTTATTTCTGTCCTACCCAGACTATTCTACATCTGAAGCCAATCCACCAAGATATTGTCAATTGAAACAAATTAAGCCAAGTAATAAGGTAGCATTTTTCTTCATAGTTTGGCCATAGGTTTTAAAATGGATCTCCAGGATATAGATACCCAGATCACACTGAAGTTCAGCATAAAACAGCTACCTAGTTCCCTTGTGCTTCTTTGGAAATCTCAGACACATTTTGCAGCCATCCAAACAGCAGATCATGAGCAAACTGATGATACCTGGCTTTGAAAACTCCAAGCAGATGACTGAACTTTCCCTACAGAAAGAGAGTGGGTAACTTCCCACTGCTCTGAACACTGTTCAGCAATGTCATGTGTGTTTAAAATATCGGAGACATGGCACACCACTGATTTATATCCCTATCCAGGCTAGAACACTGTTGAACTCTCTAAAACACTCAGATTGTTGCAAATCAACATTTGGATTCTATGTAGATCTAAGGAATGTCCAATTTCCTTTTTTATTTTATTTTTTTATTTTTATTTTTAAGGGGAAAAAGCAGAACATGTGGAGTATGCAGGCCAAGAACAAAAAAAGGGGAACTCTTTGGGAGAAGATGAACACAAACATGAAAGAATTATTTGTGCTCATGAAGAATAAGATACGTTTCTTAGCAAAGATAAATTGCAGTCTCTGAGAATGAACATAAACCTATAAAACGTTCATGAGAAATCCGTCCATAGAAGGAGATAAAATAAACCATCTATCATTATGTTGATAAAATTGCTACTATGTTTAATGGATTTTCAGCTTCTGTAAGGATTATAAAATCAGACTCCATCATAGCTGCGTGAATCCAGTTTTGTCTGAGATTCTGAGTTGTAATTCAATGACTCAGTAAAAGCATTTAGTAATACAGTATAATTAATCACTTTCTAGTAGAACTAGAAAATGCTTTGAAAATCTTATTTAAGTAACTGCATTCTAATTCTGAGAAGTGATGCATTAGATGGCATACATTACATTTTGGGTTGTATTTTAAAGCTCCAAAACCACGGAACATTTTTCCCTCTAGTGTCTGGTAGTAGTAATTACAACTAGCAGAATGGAATTTTGATCAATTGCACTATTTTAATAAATTTATAAAGACTTTAAGTTAAAAGCATGTTAAAATCTTACTTACACGTGATAGCTTATATTAATTTTTTTTCATTTTATTTGAATCACCTCAGAGACTAAATTCCCAGAGTCAGTTGCTTATGTAGAGCAAATATGATAGAGAAAATAGTCAAGGAAAGGTGCCATAAAATGAAAGTGAAAATCTACTTCCCTCTATCCCTACCTGTTCCTTAAAGAGTTGGGTTACCTCTACTGAATTGCAACAGCAACAGCAGTGGGAGATATAATTTTCCACATCAATGAACACAAGTATGTTAAAAACTAGCTAGATTATCAAGAAATGCATGCTCTTCTCTTCTTACTGCATGTTTTCTTTAACTTCTCTACTTTTAAGTATACTGGAAAAGATCAATATAAGTACACCTGTCATCAGCAAAGAGTGAAAAAGCTTATAGTATTTATTCCATAATAATTTACTTCATGTTATTTGAAGGGAACATTGTAAAAAGCTATGCTTTACTTAAAAATAGTACTTATAATACATGTTTTGTAGTCATAAATATTTCATTTTAAAGAAGATCTGGAAAGACTTCATCCTGGACTCTAAAGTTTGCACACAGGATTCTAGAGGTGAAAAATAAGTGAGGATACTTGTATCATTTATTTTATTTCCCGTTAATTTTTACAAAAAAAAAAAAAAAAGCCAATTCTGTGACTTTTCTAAGTTTAAGTCATATCTTCATTCTACTTTATGAAGCAAACATGTTCCTTTTCTGGGATTTTTTATTATTAAATTATTTTTCATTTTATTATTAAGTTATTTTTCTTTATGAGAGTATCCTTTATTTTAGTACTTTATTTTGTACAGTGCAATTATGAAGTTCATTATCATTTTAAAAGTTTAGCATTCCAGTATAAGAATGACATCAGATAGGTAGTTTTCTGTTAAAGAGGATCTTGGTCATCTTGATACAGATTCTTACAATAGTATATCAGGCTTACCAAAAATAAAAAAAGATATACTCTAAGAGAAGAATGTTTCAATGCTCTATAGCAATCTCAGAAAAATATTCTCTATACACGACAAGTAATGTTTGCTACAGAACTTGCCACTGAAAGATGCTAAATTGTATTCTTTTTAGTGTCTTTTAATTAAGATAATTGACCTATAGGGGGAAAAGTTCCAGTGTTTGGTGCAGTATTACAACAGATTTTTAATGTAGTACTACTCATTGCCAAAATCACTACTAATGGATTATTTTTGAAGTCTTGAGGGATTACTTTCAAAGTCTTGAGAAGCAAGAAATCTTTCCAAGCTTGGGAGAGCTGTAAAATCATAGAATTCATAGAATCTTTGGCTAAATGGTGCCAAAGTAAGTATTAATCAAATACTTTGCCTAAATCACTGAGAATTTACTGTAGATGAATTAACAGGCAATTGGATGTTGAAGGAGTTCTTTGTGGATGGCAAACTAATGAATTCTGACAGGTTGAATGGTGCAAGGATAATGGGCTGAGCTGCCTGCTGATTGTAAAGCAGAAGCTGATTAAACTTAAGACTTTAGGAAAAGTCCCCATACAAAAATGGATAGAAGAGAACGACCTATTTGATTTAGGGTTTGAACTACAGGGGTCAACTTTTTTATTAGCTGTTACTAAATAGTCCAAGTATTTTTAATTGTATTCTAGTATCATTACTTGCAACATAAATCGTGATTGTTCTAATATTATCCTTTGCTTTTCCCATCTGGATATGAAGGGCCACATGTACAATTTATTTCATCATCCTAATAAACTCTTTAAAATAATTTCATATAATGCATTATATATATGGATATCTTACTACATTACTTGTTGGAAAACCTTTTCAAAAGGGAATGTCTGAAATCAGATTGCAGAAGATGAAGGAAGACTATAATAATAGTAAAAGTTATCTCCTAGCAAAAGCTATCTACCGAAGGACTGTCACACATTTTTTCTTATAGCAGGAAAAAAAAATGTCACTGTATGGCTTTAAATTCATGACTGATGACGCTAGGACTTCATGTAAGGAAAACTACAAGACATAAATGAAAAGGTTGCATGACTTCTGTAAGGTTTCAAGTCAGCTAAAAATCCATAGGATTTAATAAGTAGAAAAGGAAGTTCTGCTTCTGGGGATATTCATCTGTTTAGCTTTTGCACAAATCTGATTAAGTGTCTCAGAATATTTACCCTTTCTATCCTCAACAGAATGAAAAGTAAATAAAGAGATGTTTTTTCCATGGTTGTTGTCTGTTATTTTTTAGATGTCATCAGCAAAAAGCAGTGGGAACTGTTCTGGACAGTGACTTGTCTAATCCGCCAAGGCTAAATCCCTGTTATCACTACTCAGGTGTCAACAGACCACGAAACTTTCCTTGGTCATCGTTAAAAAGACCACATAAAAAAAAAAAAAAAAAAAAACCCTATATATCCAAACTAGAGAAGAATAAACAGAATCTGAAGAGGAGAAGGCGATTTTTTAAAAATGTCAAACTTAGTCAGTTTTTATCCTAGGTTCTGAAAGTTGTGATAGAATTTGAGATCATTAGCATTATTAGGGTGCTGATACCAACTTTCAGATAAAATGATTTTGCAATGAAGAAATCAAAGGCTATTTTAAATGGTCAGTTAGCAGCATGGAATCTCCAGTGTCTTTGCTGAAGGTTCAGCTATGTCTTACTGCTCTCAAACTACATATAAAACCAACTTATTCCTCTCAAAAAGGATGCAACCATACAAAATAGTCTTTTGTTTTGTTTTGTTTTGAGTAATGCTGTTCTATCACCAAGCTTAAACATCTAACACTGTTGGAATATAAAGAAAAGTTTTGTGTTCCAGAACTATAAATAATTTAACAAATGCTGACTTTTTTTTTGTCATAATCCTAAGTAAGATGATTCATGTGAATCAAATAACCTGCATACTTAAATTTTTGCAGGATTTAACCTATTTTTATAATTGGCAAGACTCTTTTGAGAATTGTCGTAATGAATTCGAAATTGAAAAATAAAGGGAAAGTGAATACTTCCCATTTTGTTCTCTTTATTGGAAAAATGATTCTGTTTTCAGTCTGTGTTTTCAGTGTATGAGACATGGACTTGTGACACAGACAGACCCACCAGAGATTCATAAGAATGTTTTTAAGCTCTAATCATCAATTCCGCATGGCTTCCAAAGCAGGAAGCTAACAACACTTCTTGACCAGAATGAGAAGTGTGCACAGATACCAAGTTAGTTTTTACTCCACAATTTTTATGCACAGAGACAGAGTCTGAAAGAAAGCAATGGATTGACCTAGGAGATACCTTTTTAGGGTCATGCACGTAGAGCTGAACCTGTGGTAGGTAGGACTGGGTGACCTTTTGAAATTTGTCACATCATTCCACAACTGTTTGCTCTTGCCCCTCTAAAATTGTATCTAGTATGTGTATGTAGTATGCAACCCATAACATGTACTGTGGCTCCAAATTGTTGAAAATACTGATATGAGACATTTTTCCATTGCAGATAATTGCACAATTAGAGCTGGTGTCTAAAAGGACTTTCTGCTTAGTGGAAGTGTTAATGATAGTAATTAACAAATCATACATGTTAGACAGATTCGGGCTGACAGTCCAACAGGTAGTACTATCTTTTCTTTTTAAGATAGATGAGGTTCTCTTAGGACAGCCATGCTCCTGGAAATAATTATAGGAGAAAAAAGTCTGCAAAAATGCCATTATATTAAGAGACATGATTAATGAAAGAAATCACTGGCACAAAACAGGGAAGTCATTTGTTTTGTGGAAATGGTCAAATTTTTCTTTTGCAAACCTTGCATTTGCCTTTGGAAACGAGAAAAACCCTATCCACTTCATAACATCAATAAGAGTTCTCACTTGAGAAGGAGTCAAAGATGGAGTAGAGCATATATTGAAGCTGGGCAATAAAATCACCTGGAAATTAACTTTAGAAGAGCAAAGACAACCCCCATAAAATTTAGCATTCAAAGATTCTTCTGAACTTTAGATTACAACTGATGTGCACAGCTTTAGCTGGTCAACGAAGAGCATAACAAACTTTTTCTGAATTCAGCTGCCTCCATTAATATGACTTTTGTGACAAAGCAGGCAGCTAAGGATAAACCAAAAGGCAATGTGGTGTGTTGGTATTGATTTTGAGTTTAGTTAATCCATGGATTTGAATGCCTGGAATGTGGGTATACCAGACATGAAAATACAGTGACATAAGAAATATTTCAGTTAGCATTGCCAAAAAAGTGTGTCTTAAGAACTTCATTTTGAATACTTTGTTTTTCAGAAAAAGAGTCATTTGAGCTGAAAGTGCCTTCAGCATCTGGATAAAAAGTAAAACACATTTATCTCCTTTCTTCAAGTGTAACTGGCACTGAAGCTATTTTTTTCCCTAGATGTTTAGTACATCAGTCATGCTCTGCTTTTGCAGAGGTGTTATAAGATGAAGACACAATTGTCTGAAGTAACTGAAGTTATTCTTGGGACTTCTTGTAAACACAGTGACAGCATTCGATGTGTCCTGAATATTTTCCATTCTCAAAAACATTTGAATTCTAAGTTTAATTGAGACAAGAGACAGAAGGAAGCCAAAAAAATTTCTGTAATACCTTCAAGTCCAAAGCTTTCTAATGCTGATAATATGCAGCTGAGTCCCAGACCAGCAAAGCATTTAAACATAAGACAATTTCAGGGATAAGCTTTGTATGATGGGGGAATTCACGTCCTTAAAAGGTTCATATCGAAATGGAGTTACACACACGCAAAAAACTGTCTGACCAAAAAAAAAAAGAAAAAAAAAGCAGTGACCACCTTCGCTTGTACAAATAGGTCATGTAAAAAAAAAGAAAAATAAAAAAAGAAGAAACTTCATCCCAAGGAGGTGACTGTATTTAAAGGAGACTAGGAGCCAAGCTGCTAAAAAAGAAGCCTTCAGCAAAATGTACAGATTTCCAGACCTATCCAGATTTTCCTGAAATGGACAGAATGGACTGTTCTCCAGTCGGCAGTACCCATAACTCACCGCCATCTCAGGGAGAGGAAAAAGTACTAATAATTACAGGTCTTCTGAGCTCCATGTAGGCACACAACGGTTCAGGAAGTACTTGCAGTTCTTCGCTGTCTTAAAATTGAATTTAGATAGGCAAGTATCATTAAATGGGGGTGTGTAACATCAGCTACAGCTGACTGTTGCAGCTCCAGAAACTGTGAACATTTACATCAGTTACGGATCATTTGTTTGATTTAAAACAGAAAAAGGAGAAAACCAGCCAACTTTGTGGTAGCACAGACACTCCACTGTCACACAACAAAATGTGGGCAGTGCCAGTGCTATTAAAACCTACAGCAAAATTGTCAATTCAGTGTAAAAACTTAGCATACATGAATTCAACGGGGCAGATGGCTCTGGATTTTTATTCTCTACGTGAAATGATATACTGAAGTGAAAAGAACAGCTTGAGAAACAGCTCAGCAAGAGTCCATTTGAAGTTCTGTTTGAAGATAGATATAGCAGTAGGATTGCCCATATTGAAAGGGTAGACAATCCAAATATCTGCAGCCAAAGGGATGTAGGTGTTAATTAAAAATTAAATAATTATTGCAAGGCAATACAAAAAAATATATAATACAGCAGGTAAATATGCTTTTTATGGTATGCATAAAATACATATATACATCATCTCTTACCTAACTCTAATTAATACAAGTTGTCAGCTGTAGCTGACAAACATTTAGAATGATTGATGAGCAGAGAATTTGAGGCCACTGCTATGAGATGACCTTAAATAATAAATAATTGCATGAACCCCATTCGTAGTTACTTGATTACAATTATTTTAATAGGGATCTCTGTTTTGTGTATGTGTACAGTGTTTACTGCACAGAAGTTCAATTCACGACTGGGCAGTGTAACTCCATTTACCATGAATTCCTAAAATTGGTAAATGTTATTCCCGTTGCTGTGTAATTCCATTTCTGTCATCACAAATGCAAGTCTATGTTTCATCTTTTTCCTATAGTTTAGAAAGTAATATTTCAATTAGTAGATTAGGTTCATTGAAATGAAAACAAAAGAGACTATTGGGATGTAATGGATCAAACTCATGACTTCTGAGACTCATGCCAGCGAGGGAAGAGAAGGCAAATGTTATTTACAGAGGGGATAAGCTCACTCTGGTGGGCTTTTGTGGTTACTGAATTTAGAAAATATTTCCAGTAACTGTCCACAAAGTGATGTTTTCTTAAACAAGAATTCTTAAAAATCCACGCATAATCACTTAAGTAGAATGATATAGAAAAGCCTTCTTCTGAAATACCCGTTTGAATAAATATACCTTTTAAATGATTTTTCCTCTAGCAAAGCGCAGTCCCATAGAGATTATCTATTTTGACCTTTCTTTTAGTAGATGATTTCTCATCCTGAATATCAGGCAGTCCTTTCACTGCTAATGCAGTTGGGTAAGCCAGGAAACCGCCGACACACTAGGACAATAAGAACACTCAATCCAGCTGCCTGAGGGTGGAATTTACAGGAAGTCAGATGCTTTTCAAGTAAGTGTACATTTGCAGGACTTAAATACCTGATGTGAGATAGCTAATACAATTTACCATGAACTACTTCATACCACTTTCTCAGACCTTGACCTCATATCTGTGTCCTCTTGTCCCTTCTCACTAACTCAATGTGTTCGTCTCAGGTTAGTCTCCTGAGCTAACCAGGAAAGTATTGTGTATCACATACCATGTGATCGGAAGAAGCTGCCCATGTAAAGGCTTTTGTCATAGAATAAATGCTAAAGAGGTGAGGACTGTGTGTGCCTTTTTAGGTGACTCTTGAGAAGCTTATATTAGATAAAATTATGCATTCTTTAATTCACTTTTTTGCATTCCATTGCCATTTCTAAAGTACTATGGATATGTAGGTAGGCTTTACCATACCAGAATTGTTTGGCTCAAATATAGACTAAAAGAACAAGAGACTGTAAAATACTTTAAATAGCGTTAGTGAAAAATAGAGTAGTAAGACTTTTCTGTTCCTTGGCCTGCAAATTCAAAAGCATCAGTTAAAAATAAAGCTTATTTTTGCATCAGTAGAAACTTTGTTACAAAGTATTAAGTGATCAAATACCAGTTGCACAGTCTATTGTGTTAGTTGCCACTTTCTGATTACTTACACCCTTTGACTGTACAACTTTTTATGCTTTTCCTCTGCAATACATAAGTGTGAAATTATAGAATTTATTCTTCCTATGATGATACAAACACTTGATATGTACAACAAAGACTTTGCAACTTGTGCTTTGTTGGCATATTCTCCAGCAGCAAAGGTTTTGTACTATATGCTTTAAATTTTCATTGGAACACAGTGTCATGGTGTTGAGAATGGGAAAGATACGTAAAGTTGTGGAGTGCTCTGTGAATTGATTACATTAGCAAAATACTAATGAATGACATCAAAAATTGTCCTGAAAAGATTTATAACATTATCTTCACTGGTTTCAAGAAGCAACTGATGTTATGGGCAACTACATATTATGCGCTTCACTTATCAGTAAGCAAAAAAGTTTGATTTAACACAGATGTGTATGTGCTTATGTCAAAAAAAAATCATGTGGTGGTTCTAACCATAGGAAATACAGAAGCACAGGTGTGCACTGAAATAGATGAGTTTGTTATTACAGTCTTTATTGACTTTCCATCTGATAAAATCTAAATCAGATACAATTAACTTCCTTTGAGATTAAAGCAGGTTTGAACTAAGACCAAGCAAAGATAAAGAAGGCTGAAGATGTTCTCTGATATTATTAAGAGGGCCTATGTTTCAATATGAAAGATCAGAAAGTTCATCAAACAGCTAGTTTTTAACAGATGTCTCATTTTAAATATACGCAAAGAAAAAGCTCCCAAAATCCAAGTTTATAATCCTGGTGCACTTTGTGTGCATCTGCAAACAGCTGATAACACATTTTTATTGCTGTGAAAGATTCTGTTTTGTGATTATTCCAAAGGAGGCATAGCTCCAGAAGTCATTAGAGTAGGAACCAAAATCAGTGTGATGTCAGTTAAATCATTCCTGTGCTTGTTTTCTGTCCAAAATCTGCCTTTTGCCTCTGCCAATGATGAGAGACACATGCTTATTTATGGAAAGATCAGAGATTCCACCTTTTAAATCAGGTTATTTTAGGAATTTCCATACAGGAGTGCCATTCATTTGAAGATAAATTTGGGGGATATCGAGCTATAAAACATAAAAACATATCGTACAAAACAGTCGACAGTGATATTCTAGGCTGCATGCTCTTCCCTGAGTCCTGCAGAGATTTCCTCTGAAAATTATTTTGTTTAGACCATTAAATATTCCTCAACTGCAGTATCTGCATCTGTGCATTGAAAATTTGCCATCCAAATCAACTGTTGCATAAATTCCAAGCGAAGGCAGATTATTGCAAAAAAGAAGAGGATTTTTGAAGTCTTCAGTGTTAGGGTAAGCACTGTTCACAAAATACCAGCATACATTCCTCTCTCCAGTTTTGAGCAGCACTTTGTTATCAGGCACATATACTAAAACATGTGAGCATGGGCATCATTTTTTTCCTCAACACTCATTTCTTCCACTTACACAGATTTTTCCTGCATTTATTATATTTCATAAATTAACAGTAAGATGCTCTGACTTTGTCTTTGCTTTTACGGAGATTCCATTGGGGAAAAGACAGACACTCCTTGGTAGAGCACAAAGAGCTTGCCCAGGATTAAAGGACCTTATCTAGCACTATTGGCAGTACTTGAAATTCCCCTGGCACTGGAAGTAGTTCAACTTCCCCCAAAAAGTAGACAACATAAAAAATAAACTGAGGAGCAAGCAAATCACAGAATCAGCTGACCCAAATCTTGAGTAGATCTACAAAATAACTTTAATGATTGATGTTTACTGAGCTTCCATTCTACACACTTGTCCTGAAAATTCTTATGTTACAGGCATTTATTTCAACAACTTCCTAGCTCCAGAGGTGATTGAATTAGGCATGATATAATAAGGGTTTTTTGTAGGAATCTACTCTCTACTTCTAACTACAATATTTCTTTTTGGTAAGGCCAATCAACTTGATTTTGGTTCATACTGAAACTCTTACCAAGATCCAAAAAGATCTATAGTGCTGGAGGACCTTTGAGTTCAAACATCCCAAGGATCAATACCTGTCTGGAAACAGTATGGAAAAGGACAGCACTTTTTTTTTAACTCACTACCTTAGTGATTAGGGAGCTTAACAACCATAAATTCTATTGTGCTTAAAGGTTCTTCACTTGTGAGTGTTCCTGTAATAAGTTTAGATCATTGTCTGAATGATATGTATTAATTTAGATCTTGGCTTGGATAAATGCAAGAAAAAAAAAAGTGAAATAATAAGAGGAACATCTTGAATATTTTAATATAGATTATGTGCTTTGTGCAGGAAATTTATTGATTCACCTAAGAAACACAATTAGAACTGCTGACAAAATGTTTTTCAGAATGAAATAGGAGGCTGACATGTTATTTTAACATTACGAATATCTCAGGTTCTGGCTGAGACTTCATTAATGTTAAAGAGTTAGCAAATAACAAGACATATATGAAAGAAAAATTCTCAAAAATGTAGACAATTTTAAAAAAATGCATTGTGAAGGTACTCCAAATACTGAAGTCAGAAGGATGCCTTCTATGAATTTACTTAAGCTCATGACTACCTATGAGTCTGACATTGAAGAAAAAATAAGAAAGGTAAGGCATAAATGAAAAATAATCTTAGGCTAGAATTTTTTTTTGAATTTTTGGATATCTAAAATACCTCTATGTACACATAGATAGGACCAAATGTATTGTGTTAATAGTAACTGCTGTGAGCTCTGCAGGAAATATGATTAATGACCAATAAAAAACTTTAAGCAGCGTTCCATGTAATTGAGCAAACTAAGCCTCCGTGCTTAACAACATTTTTCACATGGTGGAGTATTTTTTTAGTAATATTCTTTTTTAGTACTTAATATTCTAATTTTCTATTCATTTCATGGTGCATTTCTATCATAGTGCCTTGATCCATAGTTCTGCACATAAGTTTTGCTTATTTAAGAGATTTTTCAGTCCAGTAAATGATTTAAGAGTTCATACATCTTCTTGACAATATCTGAAATTCTAAAACTGTAAACAGTCATTTATACAAGTAGCCTTTAATTGCTGTTAACAGTACATTTAAGTAAGGGTTAGAGTATCAATCTGGGTATATGTACTTCTAAGTAAAGAACATTTGATTCCAGAATTCAGCTCCTTCATTAGTCAACAGAATCTGTCCTTTGATTCACAAATCAAGGATCATTTCACAAAATCCTGGTATATCCTGCTAATGTTCAAAGCATAAAAATATATATATAGTCTAATTTTGCACATTTTCTAATAATTACTTTAGGACCTATTAAAGGACTTCTCATAAGACACTTCACCCCTCCCTATTGAGAGCACCTCTACAACAGAATCATCTGTGGTACAGAGCCCATGTGATCAGACCTTGAATCTCTTGAGTACAGGACATTCTGGGATGAATCTGAAACTGAAGGAGAATTTCAAATATTTTTGGCTCTTTAGCACTTTCCTGACATCCATTTCAGGAGCAAGTAAAGTATCTGCTCATCTTTGAATTTTGTAAGGTATTTGAGAAAATTGTAGGAAGTTTAACCTCACCTTATGCACAGATGCATAAGGTATTTCCATCCTAACGCTGAGCCTGTGCAAACATTAGCAAAGAGATGAATCTGTCCACCATGATTTAACCATCACTGGACAGATCCTGCTGTCATTTTGATACATTATCTATCCTATTTCAAATGATTTTAGAATGTCAGCAGAGAGAATACCTCTGTGTTTTCTAGAAAATGCCTGTTTATAGCTTACAGCTGTTAACAAATCTGTGAATCAAAATAGCAGCTTGATTTCTGGTTCATTCTGTGTGACCTCAGCTGGAGGAATTCCTCTCCGGGAGGGGAATTTTCTAGAGTTTGTTTGATTTGCTGTTGCATTTATGAGGAACAGACCATTTGCCTGCTAGACTTACATTGATATTTTAATGTAAAAAGAATATTAATTCTATGCTGATTACTTTTAAGTCAGAATCACTCTTGTCTGTTAAAATCAGCATCAAGACACATGTGTATGTGTGTCAGCACAACAGAAACTTTTTAGATGGCTTTGATGCCAGCAGTTTATGTGGTAAAGACCGTAGTTATAATAACAAGCACTAATAGTTATTCTTGTAGTGATCTTAAAGCTGTGCTGTGCCCTTATTCTGTGACAACTCTGTAGCTGTCAGTAGGATTTTCACACACACATAGTGACACTTGGCTTGGCTGGTTAACTTGTTTACAAGGACATAAACAACTTTATGGACATAGACTCATTGTACACTAAAGGAGACCTGAATTTCCTACCATAAAGGTGTCCCTACATATTTTGAGAGAAGAACTTGAAAAGTCGATGACATTATTAGATTTTTAAAGCATTCAGAGGAACTTGCCATTCAAAGGCAACTATGAGCCTAGCCTCCCTGACTGTCCCAATTAAATGTTCCAAAGACTGAACAGAGCCATCTACACAAAGCAACTGAGTAACTCCATGCTATTTCTACAACCGATTTATTTTTTCAAATATGACTTTCAAAGGTGCTGTGTACCCCATTTTTTTTTTGTTATCGTTACCATCAGTGAAATCCTACGACCTGCATCACATGAAAAGGTACAACTGCGTAAACTTTTGTGATGGGGATGGGAATTGCAGTTGTGCTTCAGTTGGATTTTCATAGCTGTTCTGGAGGTGAAAACTTTGTAAAGTTTATCTAAAAGTAAAATAGGCTTATTTTTCCAACTCTTATTTGAGCAAGGTTTTCTGGTATAGTAGTAATAATATTGCTTGAATAAGTTTTTCAGTGTGTGGGCTGAGAAGATTTTGAAGGTTCTTTAAGTATTGCTTCATGAAACACAAATGTGGTACTATGATATCGATACCCCAGCTATTAGGAAAATATAAGACAGAAAAATTACATTTTTTTTTCAGACTAACTTTGATCAGAAAGCACCTTCTTCCAGCCTCTATGCCTGTATGTTAATGGAAATATTCACTGTTGCCTCCACTCATCTCTTTCAAGCTAAAAATAGAATGCAATGTTAAAGGAGTGACAAGCTGAAAAACAGCTCCAAATGCCTCTAATCCCTGTGCAACTACTGATTAGAACAATTTTCTTTAATCTAACTTGATCATATAAAATGTTCTCTTCTATGTACTCAGCAGGCAAAAAAGCAAGTAAAGGAATTGCACCAGGATAGATTATGCCGTTATTATTGAACCAGTTCAATGGGACCTTTGCCTTCTTTAGGCAGATGAACTGTTAGTTTCTAAACACCATGCTCAAATCTATATCGGATACTGTGGATTATTGGATTGTGGATAAAACTGGATTATTTTAATTAGAAGAATAGTGCTTGTGGTTTGGTTTTAGTTCAGTGGTCATTTTGTGGATCTGTATGGATTCTGGTTCTCCAGGCATGGAGACTGCACAAGCTCTCTGGGCAACCTGTTCCACTGCTCAGTTACCCTCAGCATAAGTGGTTCTTCTTTTGTTTAAACAGAACTTCCTGCATTTGTGCTTAGTGCTTCTTGTCCAGTCCCTGGGCATCCCTGAGGAGAGTCTGGTTCCATGGTCTTTAGTCCCTCCTTCTAGTTGGTCTTTCTTTGAGCTAGGGCACTGGACTAGATGGTCTTCAGAGGTCCCTTCCAGGCTTTGCAGCTGTGTGATTCTGTGGGTTACAGAAGTGCTTGGAAAGGGACATGCAGGATGAGCAGTCAGGACTGAGCACTTGGGACTAACTAGAGAACTAAGGACAAAGAGAGTTTAAAATGGTACTTGCAGTGCAAACAAACTGAAACAAACTGAAACAAGATTAAGACAAGGAAGTTGGTGCTGAGTAAGAAAAGACTAGAATATATAAACTTGAGAGGGAAAGAAAAAAAAGAGAGAAAAAAACAGTAGGGTGATAAGAACAAGTGAGCAAAAAATGTCATAAATCCTCTCTCCTCTGAAGCCTGAATGGAACTAAAAATGTATCCGTTTTCATACTTCCCTCACGCCAGCAGGTGTTTCTGTGAAGCTAACAAGACATATGTCTTGATCCATTCAGATGTTGATGCCAATCTACTACTCCCGGAAGTTACTCATGTAGCTTATTTGGCTTTACTGTTTCCAGCTTGGCAGGTGAGCCATATAAAGGATCATTATGATGATGCATTTCTGGGATTTTTCACAATTCTTTTTCAAGACTGTGGACAAAGATCTCATCGGATAGACACAGAAACATATTTTAAGACTACAAGTGTTGTAAAAGGGTACTCAAAGATGTTTTATTTCTTTATTCCCACTAAGTCCTGCACATTTAAATCAAGAGGTGTCAGCTGAACAGACTTCAGGCACCAGGGAATACAAGTATGAGAAATATGTTTATTGAGATAGCTTTAAAGGATTTTGTAGAGCTCAATAAATTCTGTAGCTTGACCCTAGAAAGGTCTATGTTTCTGAAAACTTACTGAAGAATGTGTCTAATGCATTCTCATACCCTGAGGTACTACTCCTTGCCAGGGCTCATTTCTGATGCTTCCTACATCTGGTCACTGCAAATAGAACTTGAACTTGAAAATATCAAAGTTCACTTGTAAAAACCTACATATGCATCAAACATTGTGAAACTCTAGTATTATGATGACAGTTGAGCTAATTTTAAAACACTGTTAGTATCTATGACCCCAGAAACAAGAAGGTAACAAATAGGGTCTCCAAACTGCTAGCCTCTTGTGGAGTCAACTTTTGCACTTACAGATTGCACGCAGCAGCAAACTTTCCTGTCATACGCCCAAGAGCCCTCCACCGGTCCTGTATTATAACTCTCATTTTATCTAGACCGAGCATAAGGCATTCTCTTCTCCGATAACCTGCAGTCTTCTGAATGGAGTCATCACACATGCTGGTCTTACAAGAAAACAGATAGAGCTGTCAGTAAATAAGAAGCCCTATAAACTTTCCCAGGCAGTTTTTGGCCAAACCGAGGGGCTGATTACTTCTTTCACATATGTGCACTTAAAATAACGTCAGCTACATTCATGTAAGCAGTCTTGGCAAGGAGAAAAATGCAACTGAAGCCCATGTCCTGCTTTCATCAGAATCCATTATCTTCTGTGAAGCTTCTGAGTTTAACAGCATAGAAAGCTATGTAAATGTAGTGGAAGTGATGGCAACATTTATTTCACCTAGGAAAATGTAGAATTTAGGGCCAATCCTGCAAGAAGCCTCATAAAATGCAGACACTGAAGGAAGAAATGAAAGAAAACACACTCTGGGGTATATTAGACATTATCTCCACTATCATTTGAATCACAAATACTGAAATATCCAAATGTCCATCTTTTTACTGAAGCTTGAAAGTATGAGGCAGAGAAGTCAATAAAACCATATGGTCAAAGGGGCTGACAGAGCTAAAAGAGTCCACGTGGGCTTTTGAACTTTGTGTCATTAGTAATCAACTGTTATGTTTAATACAATGATCTTCATGACGTACTTAGATCAAAGGAGAGGTGGAGATAAGATATTTAAAGAACTGAAATATCCCCTGGGCTATTTTGCCATTAATTTTCTCAGTAATCTTCTGAGTAGTTTTCTTGGTAATCTTCTCCAAAACGTGCAAATTAAAAAAGCAGCATTTTCCAAGGCCGACGACACAGTAAATTTAGTCAGCTGAGAGATTGAAATAGCCATTTTTTTTTAAGTAAAAGACTGTACTGTAGTGGAACTGTAGGTGAATCATAGTCTAATCAACTCTGCTAGTTTTGCCATCTAATTGATGCCTCTCAAAATGGTATGTTTTGGAGCAACTCCAAGAAAAAATAAGAACAATAACCTTAACGTTTATCTTCATTGTGCCATGTCATCCAAAAGCAGCTGGGCAAACTTAAGTAGGAAATTATCTCAGAATATAATCATGAAAGAAAATCTAATTACACAGGTCTCTTCAAGCTAATGCTTGAAGGTGTTCTGCACTTTCTAAAGTCCAGATATTGCCTGAACAAGATTTTGTGAAATAGTGGCACTTGTAAGGCAAAGTATATGGGATAAAAACTCAAATGTTTCCTTTTTAAATTATTCTTGCAACATACAAGGTAGATTTTCAGATTTTCACAAACTACATAAAAATAATTTTAAGAAAGATATTGACAGACTCACAGATGACTCAAAACAACCAAGGCTGCAAGAATATGTAATTCTGTGTACATAATATATACAACAGTTCACACAACTGAGTCTGGATACAGACACAGCTCTTCAAGAAATGGGTCCCAGATGTGGAAGAGTGGATCATGAGTTCAGACCATGTTCAGAGTAGACAACATATCCCAAAAGATAAAGTCAACTCTGAAGTACTACAGAATAGAAGAAAGCACGCATAATGACTGGAGTTGAAAGAAACATAGAATCATACACTGTATTTAGAGCATTTATCTCTCAAACTTTATTGTGAGATTGAACCTAATACATTGTATTGCAGCTAGTCATTTAGTAGGCATAGCAGCTCTCCCTTACATGAGGTAGTCTCAGTCTGTGCTCATAAGGTGTGAAGGAATTAAAAAAGCCTCCAGAGGTGAGATGACTTTAGAGGAAGCAACGGCCTAGAATAAGGATGGTTATTAATACTTTTTTCTTGGAAAGGTCTACAGTGCCATTAAAGCTGAAAAGCTTATATGTCGCTAAGCCTAAGTATGCTAAACTAGGCATGCTGCGCATGAACACATCCATCACTGAAATAAATCTAGTTATGTGACATCTGAAATTGTTTGAGGGGCTAGGGGCATTCCAGAGCATTGTACATTTATAGCAACTGATAGGTTCCCTTAAAAAACAGGAATTTCAGAAAAATGTTTCTTTGGTTAATAGACTGAGAAATACCTCTAGAAACAGAAGAATTGTAAAGTCAGGTGAATTCACCATGGCAAAGGTTAATAGCACAGCCCTAGGAAACCACCACAGCCACACACCCTGACACACTGAGTGTGACAGTTTGTGTTAATCTTGAAGATCCTGCTGGTTGCAGGGACTAATGTGAAACTCTGAATATAAGCAAAATATCTTAGAAATAAATTCAGTGCTCTGGTGGTAGTCTTTCAAGTTCTCTCTGCACAAGTCAGACTCCAGCCAGCATTCTGCCTTGGTACAGCAATGCCTTCAGAAAAGTCCAAAAGGACACCCACTAAAAACAGTTAAAATGAAGGAACATACCTTGTACCCACAAAAAGTGGGCTGCAAATTCCACCTCTACTAGGCTGCTTCCACTTAGCTTACTTGCTTCTTTTTTACGTTCAGACTTTTGCACTTACCCTTGTCAGATTCAGCCATATCTTTAGAGCACATGTTAGGTAATTAATGTTTCCAGCTCTATTAACAAGGTGCAGGGCAAGCTTTATGTACCTGTATAGCCTTCTCTAGATTGACACTGAATTTGCTTTATAAATTCTTATCTGTAATGATCGCAAAAGAAGTCCACAATGCCCTTTTAAAATGCTATTATTTGCAATGCCACCGAGAACAATGCAGCATCTCAGTATTCTGTGGCCCATACTTTACACCCCATATTTTATATTCCATAGAGAGTATGAAAAACAGCTTTATGGAATGCATAATGGATCCCTTAAGGGAAATGGCCAGGTCCAAAGCAACACTAAAACAACAGCCTTTCAGAGGAAACCTGACAGATCTATCATCAGTGGAAAAAATGCAAGGAAAAGAAAAATCACCCTATTTACCTCAGGAGCAAACAATTTAACAAGCATAGTGCAAAGTCATTCTTCAACACAGAATTGATCATCTTCACTGTAATACCTAGTGTGTGTGGGTTTGTCTGAGGGAAAACACAAACGTGATGAACAGAACTAGGACAGACCCCAAGAAACATCCAAAAATAATTGAACGAAAGTGGCTATATGAGGCAGAAGCAAAATGCTGTGGCAGGAGGCAGTCCATAAGTACAAGAAGTATTATGCCATAAAAGCTGTGAAAATCAGCCAGGTTTCCAGCAGCCAACAAAATGTTCACAGTCAACAAGCTCACCACGCCCTGCATCTTCCTGGTACTCTAAATGGGCAAGAGATGAAGGGAGAGAGATGAAAGAACTGGAATAGGGTGAATACAGATTTCTAAGAGAAACTGCAAAAGAAATACTTGCCTATTTGGTAAAAACAATGTTTGAAAACCTTTGCTGCAGGAAAGTGCAAGAAAATATGAATACATTTTGAGCTCTACTTTAGTTATTTAACATATGCTGAGACACAAAACTTGGATCTGATGTCTTCTCAGTACTTACCAGTATATGGAGCAGATGAAAAGATGGCTTACCCAGCCACATGGAGATAACTATGTTAGCTCCACAGCCTTTCATCCTTACATCCAGGACACTTAGAATCAGCTTCGCCAGTGAAAGCTGTGTTTGGATGGCACTCACCAAAACATAGTTCCCTGTGGGAGCCAGTTAAATATGTGTGAATTACAGAAGCATCGAAACTCTTCTAACCTATACCATGACCTAAACCTACCACCTGGGTCTAGGTGGAGGAAAGCTGGGGAGACACTACTGTCCCTCCTCCCTATCACACATGCTGAATTGTCCCATGTAGAGTAAGTGTATATATTTACAAGCAATAAACAAAAATGAGTTACAAATTGTCATTGCATACATCATTAAAGAAAAGGAGGGGAAAAAGGTAACTTTTCCATAAAAAGATCCAAACAATCAAATCATGTTTTTAAACTAATCTAAATCCATAGATTTATCAAACAAGTGAAAAATACCTTGAACTCAAAGAACCTTTGCTGCAGTACTTCGTGCAGCATGACAAAGAACTGTAGGATTTATGTATGCCTTAATATGAACGTGTGTGTTCAACAGCAGTGCTGATCTATATCCCCAAATCAAGACACAGCTAATGCTAAGAAAACCTTCAATAACTTCGGGGTTGCACCATGAACAAAGGAGAATAAAATGTTTTTTGAGACACTGCAGAGATTCCCAACAGTGTGGTTCATCAGGCCAAAAAAAAAAAAAAAATCAGGAGAGCAGAAAAGGTAGTAGTGATAGATTGATAAGAGCAATTTAGAAAAGAACATCCATAAATATATGTGATGATGCCGTATTTGGCAACAGAACAAGTAGATGACCTGTGCAATGAGGCACATCCCCAATTCTGAAATTTATTCTGCCTATTATTATTCTGCTTTACATACTATGCACTTAAATATTGATATGCTTATTATATTATGTTTATTATATTATTATACTTATCTATTTTGCTTATTAGAGATGAGTTTCTAGAAAGAGGAGAAGAACAAAGATAATATGAAGGATAAAATGATGTTATCTGACCAGACAACTCAAGCAAAAGTAAACTATCCTTGCAAATAAAAAAAAAATGCATTCATTAAAAACAAAACAAAAGAACTAGTCAGGACAGCATTGCAGTAGTGGATGTTCCTTTTGTTTTCCATATTCCCGGGAATGTTCTTGAAATACTGATTCTCAGACTCAACAGTTTGCATATCTGCTGGATGTGAAGTTGTAACTGACTTTCCCTCATGCACGCACCTCAGGTGACACCCTCCTCTGGCACGTACAGAGGGGACAGTGACTGTCATCTGCAGGCAACTTTTTTGCAAGGAAATCGGTGCTCTAACACAAATCCTCGTTCTTAAAGTATATAACAAACGCGCCATTTAGGAACAGTAGAGATCTCACTGGACACCATGCCTAAAGGTTGTGTTCAGAATAGCAATAGATTTAAAGGTGGTGTCTCATCTTGTCACAGAGGAAGATGGAAATAAATATAGCCTATGTCTTTGGATTTTGGGTTGAGGTCAGGTACCAGAAGGAATGTTATGGTATGTTATGGTAGGTACTGCCTACAGTACTTTGATTTTAAGGCTATTAGCAATATAGCAAGTATTGATTAGCATGTATTGCTCTTAAGAAAAATTAAAGGAGATTATCCCAGACCTTGGTCAAAATTTTACTAAAAGGTACATTCTAGAGATGAGGCACTCCTAGCAGGAGAGCACCAGTCTCAGAATGGGAAATGTTATCTTGTCAATAGAGCAGTCAAATTTGATATTGGACATTTCTGACTAGAAAAGTAATACCTTAAAAGAAAAAAAAAAAAAAAAAAAAAAAAATTTTACTATTTTTACTCAATGTGGAATTGAGTAAGATCAGCAGCTTATGCTAAGGGACAATGGTGGTACAAGAACAAGAGTGAAATAAAGTGAACCGAAATACGTTTAAGCAAGAATAACCTTCTCAAGATGGAATAAGGAGCGGGGAGGAAAAAAACAAAGTAAAGGTGTAGATTTATTCTGAAAGGATTTGTATGGATGCCTGTTACACCTGGGGATGGGACTTGATCCGGAAGGGTCTTGTCAGTCTTGTTTTCTAAGTGAGAGTTGATCAGCAGAGAGATTCAGGAAAGACTGGGATGCAGCATGCAACAGGAACATTGGGGGGAAAAAAAATTAGTTTCGTTAGTAAATTGTAATTATGTAAACTTGCATGTTAGATAGTGGCATTACAATACTTAGAGAAGGTAGATCTCTGTATTATACAGCCAAAGATAACCTGAAGACATGCCTTTCATGTAAATAACCACTGTAAGTCAGAGCATCTGAATGCAAAATACACAAACTGTTAGGACTTTCTTTTATTTATAGGCCATTAATTCTTCATCCAAATTAAAAACAAACAAACAAAAAAAAATAACTAAAATAACTAGTTCATTCATGTTTATGGAAACAATGGTGCTTCATAATATGTCATTCCTAAATTTTCAACAATTATATCCAGTATTCCAAAATAAGTCTGTGGATACTGATAATCAAAAGTGAAAAAAAAAATATTACTAAAGAAGGCTAAAAATCATTGCAATTCATCATTTCATGGGTGGTTTGTGATGTCTGACTGAAGTGTCAAATAGTTAATGAAGGAAATTCATGTGAAGAGATCCCTTCCTTTCAATAGTTCTAACATGGAGCTGAGCTCCACTGAGGTAAGAAGACCCTCTCACTCTGAGAGAGGAAACACTTCTTTGCACTCCGCCAGAGACAGGGAAAAGAATGTGTCCCTAATTAAGACTGAAAAAAATAGAAAACTTCTTTTGTTGCTCAGACAGGCATCAAATTAAGTCTATACTTACTACTATGGGAAAAAGAATATTCATGACTCTTCCCCAAAAGCAGAGTATCAAGCAGCAAGGAAGAAGCTTGGTAACCTCTCCCTAAAGGGTAGTGAATTTTGTTAACCTTGCCTGTACACAGCCAATGTGAGAATATGTATACAGAGGTTGTATTTTAGCATTCCTTGTGATAAAACGTAGAATAGGTTTTCAGTGGAGCTAAAGAGAAAACTAACTAGACTTCATCTTCTAGATTACATGCCCTGCTCGGCTGACATAGCAAAAGCAGCTGAAATAGCCTGTTTAAGGGTATGGACAGAAAAGTAAAATCTATTTTATCGAGGACCATCCATAAACCTTGTCAGGTGCTTGCAGTATGTTTGAATAGTATGGAAAACTCCAGTAGTCACTTACAGCAGTGCTTGATAGCAGCTGTTTTTATTCCAGATTTTGTTTCAGAGAACAGGGACCTTGGGAGTAAAGGATAGTTAAGGAATCTGAACGAGTCTTGAAGGATTTTCCTAGAACCCTAGCAATGGAAAAGAGTAGGCGTCTTCCACTACTGGGGCAAGGAGGAAAGACAGAGCCCCCCCGCCCCCCCCAAAAAAAGACAAACATGCAACCAAATCCAACCTAATTCTAGCATGTAACCATGCAAGATAAAAGTTGCATTTTTATGCTCATAAGATCATAACTATTCTTCAAAAAGCAGCCTGGTAACTATGAGCCTGGCACTATATTAGGTCACTGATGAAGTGAAGCAAGTAAGCAATCCCCTTTCTCTGGGAAGGGGATAATGAGATAACCATGCACAGTAGGAGCCAGGGTGATCCTGCTCTGTTATAGCATTGCCCATCTTTGTGGGTTTCAGAAAGACTATATTTTGAAGGAGCATTTCTTTATAGTACATTTTTAGTACAGTCTCGCAGGCATTATTTATACATATATTTAACATTAGTTACTTGTTCATTAAATAACCAAACATTAAAACACTAATACATGTTCTCTCATATGCTAAATAATTCTTTTAGTACCACTTGTCCTCCTGAAGAGGCTGGCAATCATTTCTCTGGAGTGAAAGGTTAATCTAGGATTTGAGACAGCTCTGACTAATAGGAGTTGAAAAAAATAAATAAATAAAGCAAGGATGGCAACCTCTTTAGGATGTTAAACTGAACTGTGATGCTATCTGAATTAACATTGTACAATTTAATTGCCTTAGGAGAGTTGCCTCTGTGTACAGAAAAGTGGGACATTGTCATATTAGCATTGGATCCCTGTTGTTGATAGCACTTCAGTCATGGAAAACCAGATTTGCTGGTAATATCCTATCCTAGAAACATGTGTACTATCTATTCTGTAATAGGGTGGAAAAGTGGCTTACAAAAAGAAGTAAAAAAAAGAAGTAAAAGAAGAAATGAGAGGAGAAGGAGATTAGGGGAAATTGCTAGTAGAAAGACCTGAAAAGATGAAAAAAGGCCTTAATGAGAAAAGGGAGAACTCCTCCGAAAATCTAAAGGGAGACAGCAAATAGTTTAACCTATCAGTACCAGTGTCAGCTGGCAGGAGCAAACTAGAAGCACAGTTCCCTAAAACTTACAATGCAGAAATTTTCAGAAGGAAAAAAAGGTTCAGTAGTTGGGTTTGACAGACATGTTAATAGAAATGGATTTTTACTTGAAGTTTTCATCTCTACATTTTTGTCATTGACAGGACGGTGCCATTTAAACAAGTTGGGAAATAAACTTTTGATTCAGTAAATTATTCATCAAAACCAGTCTGAGGAACAGCTTTATTTAATACTATGCATTTTTATGCTCAGTTCTGTTCAACAATTGGCACAGTTCAATATATCCACTAGACATTTTCCCCTCTCCCATTTGGCTTACCATTTTAATACCTGAAGTTACTCATGTTTGAAATATCAATGTTGATTGCCATCAACATCTCAGTTCTCATCAGAACCCTGACTTTGTCTGCTACAACTTGGATCTTCTACAGGTTATTTCCCTTGAGTCACACATTTGTCAGGCGACCCATTTTCTCTCTGGACACAAAAAGAAGTCCAAGGACCACCTGTAATAAAAACAATGTTTCCATTAGTCTGAATCCACTATAGCAGTTTCATTTATTAGATAAAAGGATAATATTAAATGCTCTATTGAAAACTGCTTTAAAATAAAAAATCAAAACAGATCATCAAGAACAATCATTCTGAAAATGTTGAAGAGATCAGCAATCTGATTATTAAAAGAGGGTTCCAATCCTATGTTCAAAATTTATATTCTAGAAAATACACCGAGAGGAACGCTCTTCACCAACCAGATTCTTATACTGCTCAAAGTATATCACTTTTAACAAACAAAAAACAGCCAATTTTGAAAAGCCTATGAGAAGTTCTTACTGATGGATCTCATCCCCCAAATCTGCAATGCTGAGCTATGAATAAAAGCTATATGGAGAGAAAAAAAAAAAAAAAAAAAAAAAAAAACAACAAAAAAAACACCACTAAGTAGCTGTTCTGCTTAGTGCTTCTATCAGTGACTTCACTGATCTCACAAGTTTTGTTCAGGGATTACTTTCAAGCTCCTTTCAAGCTCATTCTTTTGAGCACTCAGCTTGTCTTTACAGAATTGTGTCCAGTACGGCTGAGGCAGATTTAATATATAAACATTCTTCCTTTTTCCTTACTGCTCATTCACAAAATAGCTACGTGCATGCTTCTACTTAGGCGGGCACGCAGTCCTGCTGAGGTTCACAGCATCTTGCTGCTCTTGGGGCCCTGCAGCCTCAGCCATGTCAGACTTCTTGTTTGGCTTCTTCACTAGCAGCAAAAACACAACAGCTGTATCAACAAAAGGCCAGGGATATAGGAAGCCAGAGAAAAGTCCAAAAAGCCAAATGTATCTGTGTGCAAGGGACTAGCATGGGACAGAGATGGGCAAGAAGTGGGTAGATGCAGCTTTGCATCCCGAGGTAGCAGGTGCTGGTTACCCACAGCTGTGCCAGCAAAGAGGCACACGAAATGAGGTAAGGCTTGTGGGGCTCCCCTGGCCTCCCAGAGGCCCTTCTGGCACCCAGCCTTGCTGGAGAGGCAGCTGGGCACCTGTGGACCTCAGTGCTAGCTCTGCAGAGCATGGCCTGGAAAAAAACAACCCGCTGGGCCAAGAGACCAGTTTCAAAAGGGAAAGAAAGAACAAGCCGCGAAGTAGTGCTCAGGACAGTTTGCTTCGCTGACCTTTAGAAGGGTCCAGTCAAGCAGTCCTTGACTACCCAAAATCTCATATGACCAAAACAGTAGTTGTGTGTTGACTCTTCCCCTGACATTTTAGCTTAAGTGATAAACTCATCTTTATAGTCAACACAAAGACTTCAGCCTGCTCCCTCACCATGTTCTTGATGCATTGTTTTCGTGGTGCGGGTAACAACGAAGGCATAAGGATACTAACAATCAGTGATGGGAATTTGCATTTAACACCACATGAACCACTTCAATTGAGCTCTTTCCCTGTTCCCCAAGATGCTCGAACCCCACGTTGAGCATTTCAAGTGAAAACTTTATCTGGTGTTGCAAAAGATACAAGCATTTCTCTAATGCACCTTTCCTAAAGCATTTTATCTTTTCAGAGTGGAGCTTTTGTTGAATTGCCTTATTGCTTCTGTTCCCTGAATATTAGCAATGAAACATGAAACACATTAAGATGATTTACAGCTTACTTTTAAAAAGATGAGTGTAATTAAAGAGTGCATCAGTTTAAAGTTTAAGATGCATGAACATAGAGTCAGAATATTTAATATTAAAATCCTTATGCCTTAAATGTTTCCCTTTAAATTTCTTTCAAAGTTAAAAGATCACAGACATCATAAACCAAATTCAGCCTTTGTGTAGACCAGCATTAAACTGCAGCAGTTTGCATCAGGACTGAACTGGTATCAGGTGCCTGTTAGGTTATAAAAACACCATTAAGAAACAGACCATAACTTTGAAACTTATTACAAGTCAAGCACATTAAATAAAAGAGGATCCTACCAGTTGCATCAACGGCTTCTGTGTCTAGAAGAGCATCTAATGAAGCCACCCCTGTGGCTAGGAAGGAGGCTGCAGTATCAGACACTCCTCTCTTGCTGAGACAAACTTCTTTGAGATACTGACTCCTCTGCTTTGATCAGGGTCTTTTACTAAACCTTCTGACTGCCAGGAAGGTTACACCACTTGCTGAGAAGGTGTCTAGGCCTTCCTACTATGCCCCAGTGCACTTTAACCATAAGCAGTCCACAGGTTCAGCTTGTAGTTATCTTCCAAAAACACTTAAATAAGAGGGAGTTTCCCCCACTAAATCCACCTTTTTGGCAAAATGTTAAGTATTCCTTAGTTCTGTTAATTCTCTTTTGCAAGGAAGGAAGTCTTCAATGAGATACATTTTCTTCAGGAGGTTTCTTCTGTTCCTCCCTGACCTTTTATTCCGGTGCAATTTTCATCCTGTGTCTCTTTTTGTCCTCAATAAGTATGCCAGCAAAGTACTTTATTAATACAGTTGTAAAAATCAGAAGTTTCTTTCTTATTAAAGCTCTGTAAAAAGTTGTAACTATCTGTCATTAACAGGTTATAATTGAATTGCATGTATAAATCAGTATTTTCAATATAAACTCAATGCCAAGTTTAATGGTGCTACTCACAAAAGGAGTTATGGACAAGTGTAGTTTTTCATGGGATTAGTCAAAAACAAAAAACAAAACAGTTTGCACATCATTTTGAGGCTTATTTTCATTCCCAAGTTTACTTTTAATCGGTGTACTAAAACTCTGTAGGTTTATCTTAGAGGACAGAAGACTTAATCTTCCTCCTCAGGAACTTTAAAACCTACTTATACTCTTTTTTGTTTTTCTAAGCTAAGGCACCTCCAACAGGTACCTAGCGCTTTCAGTTAATTCTTGATTTCAGAGTAAAACTGCATCTACTTCGTGTGCCAGCCCAAAGGCAGTGCCATGTGCAGAGGACAGCTCTGTGCTCCTAGCTGGAGGAGGAAACTGTTGCCACTTTGCTGCAGTTCCTCAGAGCCACTGTGAGGGAAGAGGCAAGAACGAGACGCGCAGTGAGAGGGAGCATGTGCTGGGATGCAGGGGGAGATGAGAGATCTACAGTAAAGAAAATATGCACATACGGAACCCAGTAATGTTTGCAGGAAACAGACACCAGCCATCACATTTTGTTCAAACCTGTTACAGAAACGTGTACTGTGACCTCCTGGCAGAAAAGCTGGGTGCATTTTGATTAACCTGAGGGACAGAAGTCACCCTTTCCCCTTGGGATAACCCCAGTAACACACCTATTCTCTTCCTTCATATGGAAGGACCAACTCTCCCTCTCTCTGAAAACCTCACATCAAAAGAGTCCAGGATGGAAAGAAGGATTTAAGTGAGAGAGCAAAGGTAGTTGAGAGCTGACTTGATTTCTGGGGGAATATCCTACATAACCTTAGCGGCCTTAGGGAAAGTGTTTGTATCAGAAAACTGCAGTGACAATACAGGTGTTAGGTCAGTGTC
>VZSV01000017.1:1782806-1807519 GCA_013398735.1 Nothocercus julius
CCCCATTCATGGCCCGGCAGCCCCGCTCATTCACGCGCCCGGCAGCCCCATTCATGCGCCTGGCGCCCCGCTCATTGATGCGCCCGGCAGCCCCGTGCACGCGCCCCGCTCGCTCATTCACGCGCCCGGCCTCTCCATTCACGGGCCGCGGAGCCGCTCCCCGAGAGGATTGGCGGCGGCGGCGGGGGGGGAAGATCGGGGATTTTGGTATCCCGCGGTTTCGGGAGCTATTTTTAGCCCTCCCGGTTAATGCCGCCTGTTCGGCTAGACGTGCGCTTGTAGTTACATGTTAACGAGACCCTTTCCCGCCGCCTCCGTCTGGCTGTAACGCCGCGCTCGGGAGGGAACGCGAGGGAGGCGAGACCCCCCCGGCAGCGGCGCTGCTATAAAAAGCTCCTCGCGGAGCCGCGCTCGCCGCTGGGGGCTGCGGGGAGCCGCGTCCCGGCCGCCGCACGTGTCGCCGCGGCGCAACCCGCCCCCGCCGCTCCCCGAAGCAGCGGGGGACGCAGGGAGCCCTTGGCCAGCCCTAGGCAGGCGGCGCCGGCGCGGATCGGGCCCCCGCGGAGCACACTTGTTCCTGGGGCGGCAGCGGGGCCCGAGCACGTGGCAACGGGGGCGTTCAGGCAGCCCCCCCGCCCCGCTCCTCGCTAGAGTTTGGCGGAGAGAGCCGAGAGGGAGGAGATGGGAAGTTACACAAGGTCAGATATTTTTAACCAGAAAGTAGCGTGGAGACGAGAATTGGATCAGCCCAGGACTCCATTAGGAGAAGAAAAAAAAAAAAAAGGCCGTCCTGTAGCTGTAGTCTGTGAGGGAAATGCTGTTATTTTGGAGGGAGAGAGAGGGATTGGAAAATGTGGGTTCTTCACGTGTGGATGCCCAGTGTGGGTACTCACTTCTTCCCCCAGCATGGGAACAGCAGTACCCGAGTTTGGCTCCCACCTGCAGCCAGGACCACCTTCCCCTCTCTCTGGGGTAGAAGCACAGGGATCAGACTTACAGCCTCTGGGAAGGTGCTGAAGCTGCTTAAAGCTGAGAGCTACCAGAGCAAGAGCAATGATGAAACACATGAAAAAATAGACCAGGAATGAAGCTTGGTGTTTGGACGCAAGCGGGAGAATGGGGGGGAGCTGGTAAGGAAATCTCTCCCCAGGGGAGAACAGCTGGGCAACATGAGCAGCAGGAAGTTGGAGCAGGGTCTAGGGAAGTGAGGGCAAGGAACCCCTGATGTGACCCCTCAAGGCCCTGTAAGTGCTCTTTGGCCTTAATGATCCTGAGCAGCCCCACCTGGGACTTCCACTCCTTCCCCCCCCCATGTGCCCCGGCTCTGCATTTAAGCTCAGGTGGGGGCCCTTAGCTCTTGTCTGAAGTTGTTACAGGGGTGCTTGTCCCAAGCTCTGTCTGGCTTCCTGCCTGAACCTTGGCCCCTTATTACAGCCTTGTGCTCAATACTGTTTCCTTTTCATGCTGCCTGATGCTGCCCTGGAGCCTGTTCTGAGCCCCTGGCTGCTGCTTCTCATCCTGTGGGACTGAGCTGTGGCTGGTGAGGGTGCTGCCTGTGCAGGGTGGGGGAACCTCTGGCCTCCCCTTGCAGGGGGAGCAGCTCTGTTCCTGTGCAAGGGAGCGCAGCTGAGGGAGGGTGAGGTAGGGGGTCTGCTGCAGGGAGCCTGCCTAGCAGCTGGGAGAGCAGCACGGCATGGGCACTCGCGGGTGCTGTGAGTGCTGGCAGGGTGCTTGGAAGGACATGAATCTTGTCTCCAGGCGAAGATGACTTCGCCAGGACTCCCTGTTTTTCTTGTGTTGCAGGAGGGCTGGGGATGCTGGTGGCAGACAGCAGAGCTGGGAAGAGGCTGCCTCAACACAAATTCCTGGAGGACTCTTCTGGGACAAGGAGGTAGGTAAGCTGTGGTGGGGAGCCAAAAGACTCTGAAATCCTGTCTATTTTGCTGCCTTTCTCTTCTGCAGAAGCTGCATGAAGTAAATTAATGCAAGCTCTGTTTTGCTGAATCTCAATAGGCACCTGGTAATGAGATGTAGAAACCCCTGAAGTTGATCAGGGAGAGGGCCGAGGTGAATGCAGTGCAGTGCTGCGTTCTGGCTGGCAGCCGCGTGCGGGAAGTTACTCATTTGGATGCTCAGCATGAAATTATGTGGGTGCAGATTCTGCCTGGTGCTGTTTCTTACTATAAAGGACCTGAATTATTTTGAGATGTTCAGACATCCTCACTTGTTGTGAAGAATAGTTAGGATAATGCTGGTCCTTGGGCATGCTAGAGAGAAAAAAAAAAAAAAAAAAAAAAACTCTTTAAAAAAGTCCTTTATGTCACTGTGACTCTCTGAGCTGCTTTGGCCATTGTGTTTGCTTGTCTCTTGGGCTGCTCTCCCAGAGCACTGACACAGTCCGTTAGGTCTCCCTGCAAAATTGTTGGCAGTGGAGGATCAGTGTAGCTGCTCTTGCTGAGGTACCTGTGGGTAAGTGAGGGGGCAGCTCCCCTTTATTAACTGTGAGACTGGTGTGAGAAGAAGCATGCTGCGTTGTACCCTGCTGCTGGGGGTTGTTTGTTCTCCATTCACCTCCTGTTGATGGAGATGTTGGGTCAAAATTGAATGTGGCTGTTGCTGAAAGGTATTATTCCTTGAGCCTTTTTAGAAGAATGGTTTTGAGTGCCAAAACTCTTTTTTTTTTTTTTACCTGCACCTCTTTTCCTGTTGCGTCTGTGTGAGAAATATTTTATTTTAGCGAGTTATTTCAGTTATCTTCTGTGGTATCTTCTTCTCACGTAGTAGAAGTCCTGCAATGACTGTGAGCTGTGATCCTTCCCCAAGCACTGCTGTTGGGCAAATGGTGCAAGAGGCTGAGGGGGGCATTTGCCAAATTTCCTACTTCATTCAGCAGTGCATGTTCCTGGGCCTGCAGAGGAGCTGTCGGAACCATCCCCGTGCAGCACAGGAGCTGTCTGGCTCTGTGTTCTTACCCCTGAATGTTCTACTTTCTGCTGTTTTGTGTGTGGTTAGTGATTTGTGTGTGTGGTGGTAAGTGTTGTGTGTGTGTTTACAATTTGTGTTACAAACAATATAAACACCTCGGAGTATCCCCTTGCAGTTTCTTCTTAACTAAGTTTCTTTTCCTTTGTGTAAAGGGTGAGACAGAGGAGGTGTGTGTCAAATAAAGACAGGAGCTGGAAAGGAGCTGAAGAAAGAAACTTTAAGACTTTTATATATCAAGATCTGGTCATAGCCATTCTCATGCAGTAGTGGAAAAGCAGGAAAACAAATACAAGCCCAAGAAATGGGGAAGGGGAGGGAATGTGCACGTGGTTAAAGTGAATGGGAAGAACTAAGAGGATACTGGTCTTAATAATAAGTCTTGGTAAGCCAATTGAGAATGAGCTGGGAAGAGGTGAGGGGGGAAAGCAAAAATCTATTTCACTTGGAAGACTGTGTGATTATAGTGGTAACTATTCTAATTTTAGGCTAGTGATAGTCTTGATATTGATAGAAAAAATCAAAAATAGAATAAAATTCAACTAAGGGTGGTAACAATTCTGTGCTATAACTATGGATTTCTTGGCATTTGACTCTTTAAGAAATATGGAAATACATATAATTAGTATTGATAGAAAGCCACTAGGAAGGATTAATATCGCCTCTCAGTTTTAAATAAAGTATTGAGGGGTTTTAATAACAGGTAAGCTTGCAAGAAAGATATCATCAGCTTAGCTGCTTAAGTTTCTCCTAGCAAATACAGGCCATCATCTTCCTGAATTAGGATAGCCTCAGTAAAGCAAGGAAGAGTAAAGTTTCTCACTAACAGTGTTGCTGAAAGACTTTTCAGACTTGAGTCATTGCTTCTTGGTGCTCTTAACAAAAAACAAACAAACAAAACCCCTCTTATTTGCCATTAACTGTTAAAAGGGCAACAGTGAATGAGTTCTGTGTCTTATGCTGAACTGGAGTATTTGTTTTCCACTGTCTCCAAAGTGGGGCAGCATAGGAGTGCCTTAATGTGTGGAGTGTATTTGGAATGGGAAAAAGGCTGTAGAGGTGTTAGGAGGTCATAAACACTTGCAGCAGAGGTGGCCTGTGGTGCATCCCTGCCCTGTTGGCTCCAGGGCTTCAGGTAACAATCAGAACGGTTGAGGTTGGAAGGGACCTCTGGAGATCGTCTAGTCCCACCCCCTGCCCAAGGAGGGCACCTAGAGCATGTGGCACAGGGTCACGTCCTGGCAGGTTTTGACTGTCTCCAGTTTTGAATATACCATGAATTAGGGCTTGTTTGCTTGCCCAGCTTTGCTCTTGAGCTCGCTTACAGCAGTTCTCTTCAACTTTGCACCAGTCTTATCCTTCAGTGTTTCTACTTTTTTATTGCCCCTCTTTCCTTAAAGCCTGGCTGCAAGACTGCAGTGAGCTGCCTCTTCCTGCTCACTGGAGCCCATAAGGATGCAGCAAGGAAAGGGAAAGGCAGCAGAGAAACTCCACACTGCTTGTACATATGCGCGTGCACATGCACATCCATGTGCAAAAGGCAAAGAGGAGGAAAACTTTGGCTTTTTGAAACAACCATCTAAGAGAAATGTGGGTAGATATGATGTAGGAGTCAGTGCAGAGTATCTGAGAATCAAAATTCATGAGGATTTTCTGGGATCAACAGAGATGGTATCAATCTTGGCTGAGTTATCATGGTGAGACAAGTATTTATTAACTTGTGATCCTTCAAAAGTAGCTCTCTGAAACTCTTAGCAAGTAGCCTCTAGAATCTATACAGAAGGATGACAATGAGAAGATACTAAAATTAATCTGGTAACTAATGGGTTGCTAAACTTCATTCATAGTACATACAGTAATCACTAAGGAGATGCCATTTAAATATATTGGCTTGAAAGTTTTATGTCACTACTAAAGTAAGGCTTGTGTTCAAAAACTTTTTTCTCTCTTTTAAGAGAACTATAAAATAGTTCTTTATAAATAAGATAAATGACAATGTGCAAAGCAAAAGTGCCTGCAAAGACAACATGTGTAAGAGTGGAAAACCTGAATATCAGAAGTAATCTAAACTTTTGTCCTTTGAGGATTATGAATAGTTCTCATAAAATTTTATTCATTCTCAATAGTTTACAGAGAATACTGCACCTGTTAAGCCTGTGAGCATAAAAATGCTCATGTTATTCACATGAGCAAAATTACTTATGTGCACATATATTTTCCAGGCTGATTTCTAGTAAACTGTTTTAATAAATAAGGCTATAATAGTTATAATTCAACCTGTGATATAATCTGATCTAGTAGAGCGATTCTTTTATAGCTCTGAAATTATAGCTTTGTTTCAGAGCTCTTGAAGTTAAGTATTAACAGTAGCTTCTTTATCTGAAAAAAAAAAAAAAAAAACCTCAAAATTACATTAAACCTTAAGGAAATACTTAAATTCAGGGAGTAAACTTAACCAAACTGGAAACAAATATTTTTCTTAATCACATTTGTTTTTTCACATTGGATATTAAACTTTCCCTATGCTCTGTAAGAGATGAGCTTTTCCTCAAACATGACAGTTGTACCTTGCTCATGCAGTTTCTTTGCTATAAAACAGTTATGACACAAGAGAAACAGGTAGATTAAGATCTCCTTTACTCTTTGGGCACTCTGCTTGGTAGCCCACATTCTTTCTCATGCCTCTCAACTATTCAGAATATGTAAATAACAAGTTTGGTTCTGTTAACCAGGAATCTGGACTTTTTACTGTTGTTACTGAACTCTTGCTACTAGCCTCATTACACCCTTTTTCCTTTAACATCCTTTAAACACAAATTTTCAGGGAAGGGATTACACTTTTTTCATTGAGGCAATCATTGCAATCATCTTTTTCTTCAATCAATCATCTATTTTCTTCATGTTATTCCACTTAGTAGCTTTTCACTCTGTATTTTCTTTCACTTAAAGATCTTTATCTCTCAGTGTTTTCTTCCTCGATGTATAGCAAATGATAAATAGCTTTCAAAGATAAATAATTAAACCATAAAAAAGGAGATGACAAATCCAGAAAGACATCTTCCCTAAACCCGATACACTCCATTAAGCAACTGGAGACACCCTGTGAGAACGCTCGCTGGAGTGAGCGGGCTGGAAATCATTCTGCAAATGTTTTCTTAGGGTATTTAGTGCTCCAAGGATGAAGCTTTGCACTGACTTGCGTTGTATGTTCCTACTGTTGTGTTTTTTCTTTTTTTTTAAAAGATAGAATGCTGTACCAAAAAAACCCACATTTGGGCTTGGTTTTAGCTTCTGAATTTTCAATCCCAGGTTGACTGTGTTCCTCTTGAAGTTTCTGATGGCAGGAAAAAATAGGCCTGGCCAGTGTATTCAAAGATATGTAGTGAGCACTTTGTTCCCCAAAGAGTAGGTAACAAACAAGGTATAAGGTGCATGAAAGGTACAGATCTCCACTGCTTGCATTTCTTGCAAAGAAGGAAGCAGCTATTTAAGTAAGTCATTAAGACTGGCAATGTTGCAGTTCTAGAAATAATTGAATTGCAAATTAATTCCTAGATTTTCAAACTTTATATACACACACCCTTAAATCTAATATCCACTTAGAACTCAGCATTTGGTTAATTTGTAGTTGATCAATTAGCCTGTTATATGTGACAGTATCTCTGCTTTTTGTGTTGAGCTGTGCTTAGTTTTGCTTGTTTGGGTTTCTGTTAAATCATTATCAGTTTTTACTGACAGAAAATGCTTCGGATGATTATTGCAGATCTTCATTGGAAAGTAATAGTCTTAGTTTTTGGGGAACAGGTGTAATACTCTTTTAATACTGGAGCGATGACAGACTAAGTGCAATATGGACAGCGCACAGTCGAAGATGTAAATTATGCAGGATTAAAGTAAATCCTGTAGGATCAAATTCTGACTGAGTCATATTGTTGAGAATAATAAGCAGACTGAGAGAGAAAATTATTTCAAGGTAAAGATACAGACTTAGAAATCTCTAAATACGAGGAGAAAAGCTATGATTAGAATTAAAGTGATAATCTAATCAACAGGACAAGAAAAACAGAAAAATTCCTCTGCAAGAGGATCGAGAAGCAAGGGGTACATTAAATGGAAGGGGTGATAGAAGTATATGCCGACTTGGCAGGTTTAGAGTCTGTTGCCTGTCTGGGAAGTCATAGGCACAATCTCAAATAGAAACAATTCAGCGTCAATTTGGGAAAAACATCTCCATCCAAAGTGATTTATTTAGTCTTTTTTCAGCAACCAACCTGTACATGTGACACTTAATACTGGACAAGAAATTTTCCTCATCATACCCAATAGGCTTAGAAGAAATGTGAGGGGGGGGGAAAAAAAAGATATATCCCATTACTCTGACAGCCAACCTGCTTCATTCCTGGCATGTTTTCAAACCTGCTCTTCCATTCAGTGCTGATGCCTTGTGGGGTTTGCAGCAAACTAATTACAATACTCCTTGCTCCTAAAGTATTCTTAAAATGTAGCCTAAATCTGCTGCTTTTTTAATTCAAATACAAGGAGTGTACAGAAGTATTTAAAAACCAAATACTACGTGTGCAGTGAAACAAGTGGGACTTGGTCTCCTGCAGATCTGTTGCTCTCCCCTCAGTTATCCCTGTTGTCCTTGGGTGCGAGACTCCCTGCTGCAAGAGATCCTAGACTGTGGCTATGGGGGGGGCGGGGGGTGTCTATATGTGCAGGGCCTGACTGGGAGCTGCAGGAGAAGCAGGTACAATTCAGGGCAGGGTTTGTCTTTCTCTGCTGATGTCCTTCAGCTTCTCCTTGCTGTAGAGCTTGTAGAAAGTGCTGTTTTAGTTGAAGCTGGCGAATAAGGTCTGAGAGATGTAAGGCATGATTGCGTGAGTCTCATTTCCTTAGGAGCTTCAGCTAAAAATAATATGGATTTGATATTTTTAATTAAAGTTTCATACTAGGGATTCAAAAAAAAATCTTTATTCAGGTCTTATTGTAGTCAGAGACACCCTGTGTTGCTCAGGGCAAGTCGTTTAGTCTCTGTATACCTTGCTTCTCCATCTGTAAAACGAAGATAATTATACATCTTTGCTTTGTACCTATCTTAAGAAATTGACAGTCAAAACAGATAAGATTTAGAAAGGTAAATTTAATATTAAATATTTGCTTTGAGCTTAATGAACTGGAATTCTCTCTGACTGGATCCTTTGGGCGATACATAAATATAACCAACTAATGTCTAACACAAGGTCAGATTAGGACATGTTTAGCCAGTTTTTAGTCATCCTTACTCTTAAAACCAAATAAAAAGCCCAAGCCCCTTTATTTTGGCTTTGGTAAGGACTAGTAAAAACTTCAGGGTTTGGTTTGTACTTGGTGAAAGTATAACCATAACTCATCACTGCATCTATACCTGGTGAGGCACCTCTTCCCAGACCAAATTCTGATTTGAAGTTATTCCTTGTGAAGCAAGACCTTATTTTCTCTGAGAACATGAAACACAGTTTAGTCACAGACAAAAAAAGCAAATGAAAGTAAACTGCTTATTTTGAGATGTGGTTTTTCCTTACAGCAGGAGCAGTCACAAGTGATCACAGCTGGCACTACTGGAAGCTTGATTGCCTTGTGTGTTTTTTCTCTCTGATCTCTAAGGGGCTGTCTGTTTGGTCTCAAGAGTCTTTGCATAATTTCTTGTTTTTTTTTATACTTACATTTCACTCATGTTGTGCACCTGCCTAGCAGTAAAAGTTTATGAACTATTTTTACTTTGGGTTACCAGTGAAAATCAAACAAAGCCAAAATAAGAGAAAAAGGGCATCTGGTACATATTAGGGACTTGAGTTTTAAAATGGCATGCTGGGGTTAGCTAATCTGCAAATCACAGTGTGGTAGCATATGTGGATTTAGTGCAATCAAGATCACCAACAGCAGAGTAAAGATGTACTAACAGACTAAAACGCATGCTAGCAGCCAAAACAAGCTCTTGAAGAAGCTATGTTGCTACTGCATCAGCGGCAGGAGCTCTAGGCCTCGTTAAGATGTGTGGCCATGGTCAGCTGTATCACCTGTGCTGAGCCAAGATGCTGCTTCTACACATCAACTACTACATCTGACCAGCCAGTGTTTGCTGCCTTTTATCTGTAGTTTTCTAATCCTTGGATAAGAATCAATCCTAGGCATTTGCCTAGACTCTTTTGGTGTCAGTTCTCTTGTCTGAGAGCTGTCTAATTCCTCCTTGCCGAAGAAATATTCGGAGCGAGCTTCTCTCAGTGGAAAGGTAGGCATCAGCAAACACCTTCACCTCTTGTGCATCATGAGTCTGGTCCCCAGTGCCATCATGTGGGATGCAAACCCCTCATTTGACAGGGGGCACTTGGACTTGCTCACAAAATGGAAGGCAAGCTGTAGCGTGCACTCCTCAAAGGCTTTCAGCTGGAAAAGATGAGGGCAACTTCACAAAGGGGCGCCAATGATTTGAACAAGCGGTGACCACCCATGTTTTATTCCTCCAAAAATCAGTGCTACATATCTGCTTGGCTTCTCTTACTGTTTAGGAGATTTTTCTCAGTGGACTGAGTGTCATGTTATTTTGACAAACTGTTGATTTTGCATATCTCAAATGGGTGGTTGGTATGGGTTTGAATATAGCAACATCAGGGGCAGGAGGAATCTTTCTTTTCCTCTCTGTTCAGACTGAACAAAGACTCCATGCTTGACTCGGTTCTGATAAAAAGTGACTAGTTCCCCTACAGTCGGTTTCAGTGGTTTGGGGTCCCTTTCAAAGTGGAAAAAGTGCCATCAGCCTATGGCCAAGAGAAAAGTGGGCAAATTTGGTCTTTCTTTCATCTTCCAAAAGTTACAGAGTAATAGCAGTGTTGGACAGAGAGATACATAGGGTATTAAAGCCTGAGGTGGCTCTACTCAGAAAACCTGCTCAGCCTGCCAGAGGGCTTCTTATCTGTAAGGAGTGTGCGCTGTCCCTTGGATAAATGACCAATACATTAAGGGCTGGAGGAGATCATTATTTCCTGAAACTTCTGACAGGCCCATTTTCATGTTTTGAACATAATTTACCTTGCATATATGAATTGTAAAATTCTGAAATAAGCATATATGTTAAATATACTAGTCAAATGTTTAGCTGAGATGGGTAGCAACCTGCAAATTTTTTTTTGCTTGTAATTTTATAATGGATGAAGACACAGATGAATTCTCTCATATTAAAAAAAAAGTTGCAAAATATCTGGGAGATGTTATTTCTGCAGAGTAATTGTTCAGTAATAAGCCTGCAAAAATAACAGCTGCTGTAAGCTAACTTGAAACAAGAATTGCCTGTCTGAGGCTACCAGCAGATGAGCTTTGCACAATTGAATTTCTTCCGTTGTAATGAGCAGTCTTAGAGAGCTAGAAATGCTAGAATTGTTTATAAACAATTCATTTGTACCCTTATTAAATAGTATAATTATTAAATAATCACCATTAATAATGGTAAGCAGCTTTGAAGGTTCAAGTCCTCAAGGAGAATATCATTGGTCTATTGATAAAGTCTGCTGCCAAGAGGAGAATACAATGAAACCCCAGAGCGCCGGGGAAGGGCGCTCTGCTTCGGCCTGCGCGGGGTTGGTGTGCATGGTGTGTGTGGTGTGCAGGGCTGTGGCTCGGGGGATTTGCATTATCGCTGTGGTATTTTTGGCCCTCTGCAGTGTTCTTAGCTAAAGGGTGGTCAGCTAGGCAGCTCTTGTACCCCGAGGAGTTAGTTCCCCACGTCACAGCCTGGCGCAGGGGTGCTGTGCGGTACAAATGAGACCAGTCTTCAAAGACTGAGCAGGGTGAGCTTGGCTGGCTAATTAAGGAAAACCTAATGGCAGCAGCTGCGTGACATCAGCCGTGGTACCGCCAATATGTCTGTGTCTTTATCCAGAAGTGAAGCAACAGGCTTCACTTCACATGATTTGAAGGAAATGCTTCTTAAAAACCTCAAGACCCTAATGTCAGTGAAGCTCAGCAAGCTCGCCACAAATGAGATCTGTGCCGCAGCCTGGCCAGAGGTCCAGCTGATGTTCTGTTGAATCAGTTGCCATCATTGGAAGGGACATGAGATTTCAGTTTGCCTCCACCTGTTCTGTGATCTTAATAAGTTACCTTTCTTGAAAGGCCTTCTTCCTGCCTTGCTGGGATCCTTAAAACGGCCTGACATTTCCTGATGCAAAATGGGGGCAAACAAAACTAAGATGTCGCAGTTATTTAAGATAATTGAAAGATGGAGGCTGTGGTAGCGCTACAGCGTTTGCAGAGCAAGTCCAGTGCTTTCACCTTACGCCAGCTGGCTGAAAGAACTGTGACCTTTTTGTAACCAAAAGCTGATGCAGTCTCCTCGAAGCCAAAATGCCTGTCCAGGAGTTTGGCAGATGAGGCCACAACACCCTTTACTTTGTAGTGACCCGGCAGCAGGATTGACTACAAATGCAGAGTCTCAGTCAATCATTAGCTGCTTCCATTCAAGTAGCAAGAAAAAATCTGTAATAAAAGTGTCTCCTTCCTGATGCTGATGACTTTTCTACATCATCATTTCATTCTCTTTTTAGTAAGAGTAAATTGTTAAATAACCATCTTTTCCTCTCTCCTGGCTGGTGTTTAGCACATGTGTAATTATTCACAAATAGTCTTGGAGATGATGGATCTCCTGAATTCAGTCTCTTGTACGGCATTTCAAAGGCCCCAAGTAAGTATGTGTGTATGAGAAATTCTGTTGTGCTTAGCGTGGCAGCTCTTCTGCTGCTCTCTGCTTCAAGTGCAGCAGCTTCTCTAAACTCATCAGCAAGGCTAAGCCAGAGAAATCCACTGGAAAATATGACTTAGCCAGCTTAATGAAACCTCAGATGCAACTTAGATTAGAGGGCAGCATGAAGTGGTCAGCAATAAAAAGTTAGAGAATTAAATTTCCTAGACAACCACCTCATTATTCCTATATTTTTTTTAAGAAAAAAATTAATTCTTTGGATCTAATTTGTTTTTATCTGCTTTTTGGATGTGGGCATAATGCAAGGATACTGGAAGTGCACATGCAAATGTATATCTCAAGCTCTGCCCAGATGCGCTCTCCTTGCATTGAGAGGCCAGGTTTCTCACTGCATAGCTCACACTGCCTCATCCTACTGCCATGCTACTAATATCAGAAAAGTACCTGTTCAGGTTCCTTTCAGAAAGCCCCAGTATCAGCCTAACACAATATTCAAAAGTGCTTTGTTTCTAGAAGGGGAAAAAATAATATGTATTTCCCCTGACATTGGTGGCCCGCAAAGACAGTGTAGTAGGTAGAATATTCTGTAGTGGTCTTCACCTTCCTCATATTCCAGTTTTGCTGGAGCTTTTCGTTTCACTGTTGTAGCACTACAGCTGTTTTCTGCTGCATGTTCCGCTCCTGGCGCCGTGTGCCGAGAAGTTGCTCAGTTGGTGAATCTGACAGAAATGTGTGTCTCTAATTTATCAGCATCACTAACGTCGTAGCTATTGTTAATAAACAACAGTGTTTTGTTAATAAAATTTATAGCTAGTCTGCTAGCTGAAGTTAAGGAGACCCACCTGGTTTGATCACAGGCTAAAGCAGTTGCATATGAGTTCTGCATCCAGATGCAGCTTCCTGAAGTCTATAAAACCAGCAAAAGAAGATATCAGAAGTTTCTCAGTTGTTTGTGGTCTGCATTAACAGCTGCATTAGATCACTCTTTTCTAAAATATCTCTTTTTAGATGACCAATTTAGTCAAAGCTTTGCTGTATTTAACTCATCAACTTTTCAACGAAGCTGATGTGACCTGGAGGCTCAGGACTTTGTTATATTAGTTTGTATGAGGAAAAAAATGGATAACTTGATTAGCTTTGTTTTCAGTTTCATCACATCTAAAGGTTGAGTCCTTGGGACATTTGCTATGAAAATCATAATTTTAAAATCACAAATTTGCATCACAGTTCTAAAGGCTTTTTCATCATATTTCCATTGATATTTATTTGAATATGATCTCTTTATATTTCTTTCAGTGCTGTTAGCCAGTTCTTTTAGTTTTGTCTAGGTGGGTTTCAAGTGCTCTGGGTTTTCTTTTCCTCCAAAAGAAAATGGGCTGACATATTGTCCTGGAAATATATTGGTTAATGTTCCCAATACGTTGACTTGTTGTGTATTTAAAAAAAAACCATTCTTCTAACATACAGGATGAATTATGTGTTTGTTTCTCTTGATTTCATTTCAGACTGGGTCATTCAGGCTCTGGTTTCAGTTCCTTGGGAAGCTCGTGCTTTAGAATGAGTTTTGTTTGAGTGTCACAAAGTTACATAGATAAAGTGAATGAAAAATGTAATCTGTTTTAATAATCTGTACCTGTCAGTGCAGAAGTAAGTGCTAGGAAGATCTATAGCTAGTAAAAAGGAAATGCAGAGGCAGTGGAAATACAGCTGTGTTTCGAATAAGGGACTCGAGGGAGACTGTGGCCCAGCTAGCAATACCCTTACTAGGCTAACATAGGCCTTTTGTATGGTTTCTGGTATATTGGAAGAAAATTAAATGCAGTTTATGTCACAGTTTTATATCTGTTTCAATAAGCTTTGTCATCTGTCCTGTGATTTCTTCATGAGAAAATTTCCCTTCTAAATGATGCCATTGCTCTTCGCCATTAGCGGAGCTGCTTTCAGGTCTGGCTCTCCCATTTGTCACGCTTTTGCTTACGGATAGATCGAGCTGGCTGTGGGCAGTAATTGGGAAGGTATAACATTTATCTTATTTAAATGTTCTGGAGTCTCAAAGCCTGCCTTAAATGAAGTCTCTGTTTCCAGTCTAGAGAATTTTGCATACACGAAGACCCATGCATGTGATGGCATCAATGACTGCGTCACCAAACAGGGCTAAAACGTGACAGATCCCTGAAGGATAGAGCAGAGGCTCCCCATCTTCTTTCCCATAGAGTTTCTGCGGAAGTGGCAGGCGCTACATGCTAAGGAGCTGCCCCAAAAGAGCAAATGGAAAACTGTCGAGAGCACAACTGGCGCTTCTTCCTCGCACACGCAGCCGTTAGCGATGAGTCCAGGGACGGTAGCTGCGCCTTGTGCGTAGGGGAGGCGCTCTGCGTTGAGCGGGACATGTCACAAGCAGGTGTCTGCGGGGTTGTTGGGCAGGCTGTAGTGTGTGTTGATGGCTTTATTTCAAGCGTGGAATTTCTTTCTCCTCACTGAGTCAACACCTATTTATCTTTTCCCTGGGCCGCGTTGTTCAGAGGAAGCTGCGCGGCCGTGTGGGGCGGCCGTGTCCGCATTCCTGCCCGCGAGGAGCGCACGGCCGCCTCCGCTTTGGCTGCGCAGCTTGGCTGCTTCGGAGACAAGCTGGAGGACGCAGCCCAGAAAATACACTGTCATTGAAGCGCACGGCCAGTTTCGGTGTAGCAGAGTTAGAGCTTATAATGAAAATGATAACATGTGAGTGTTTCCAGTCTGATGGGGGGAAAAAAGCGCAATATATAATATACTCTGTGCAACAGGTAAGGCAGCAGGTGCGAGGGAGGGGAGAGAGCAGTTGTCTTGTGTGTATCCCCCATAATGATTTCCAAAATCCAACCTGAAGACAAAGAATTTGGGTAAAAAGCAGAACACAAAGCAGGACGGAGATTAGTAAGCACCAGGATTGTGCAGGCTGGGTGAAAACCTGCAGTTTGGAGATGGGGGTAAGAGAGGAGTTTAATTTCTGTGTTTTGTCCACTTCTTTTTCTGTTGTCCTCCTCTGCTTCTTATTCTTGATGGTTCCCACTGTCATTTAGTTTGGTTTGGAAAGACTAATGTATTTTTCTTTCCTCTTAAAGACATATCAGAATTTACCCACTTTTCTACACAAGACAGGTGAATTTACCCAGTTTTTATTTACTGCTGTATTGCTCTTCACTGTCAAAGCTGGACACTACTCAACCTTCCTTCCTTCACTTCCCTTCCCTTGCTGGCTTCTTGAAAATATTATTATGCAGGCACTTTTCAAAGGAGACTCATGTTTTTTGCTCCATACACCGAAATGGCAGCCATAGCCTCAGAATTGTCTTTTATCTTTTATTGTTCTCTTATCACTGTTTCAAGTAAATAACAAACCAGGAAAAGCCTCTAATTGAAGAGATGTGGCTTAAATTTAGGGAAATTGCATCCTGATTTACAGCCCATGTAATCCTGCTGATAACTTCATTAACATGGATACCAATTAGCGTAAAAGTCTTTGTATTTCATCTTAGCATCTTATAGAAGTGATCATGTACTCCTTTGTCTGCAAGAGGCTGCAGGGCATCGGAGAAAAATCTTAAAATGCCCCAGGTGGAACTAAAAGAGGCTCTATATGCACAATAAGATGCTTAAGGAAAGGTATTAAAGTAAGTCTCACTGTAACACATGTATTAGCAGAAACAGTGGTTGTGTTGGTAAGGCTGTTTGTATGCTTCTCTCAAAATAAATTGCTTTTTGTGTATTATGGCGTGCCCTGTTCCAGGCTACCTGTTAACGTGAGTGCTTTGATGTACAAGGAAATGGACTACACCAGTGCTCTTTTACTTCCAAACTGCTTGCAGAACAGATGCAATTTTAGCATTAATGATCTGCAGCTTGTAGGTATATAAAAACATAGTCCATTAAAATGAATAACTTCTACCAGTGTGTTATTTTTTCAATCCTGATATGAAGGAAATAGCATTATGTCCTCGGGTGAATATACTTGCCACACAATAATTAGCTTTCAAAAGAAAAAAAAAAAAAATTATAAATATTTCTTAAAACAGTGTACCATTTCATTAAACCCTGAGTTCCTTCTGACACTTTCTCAAACTTGTAGCTATCTACAAAGCAGATGTACAAATTCAGTATAAATTAGCTATGGGAGCTGTTATCCTGTCCAGGTAACAGAGTGGTAGCAAGGCTTGGGAAGGGAATCCAGGTGAGGGCCTTGTCTGAGGGAAGCGTCCAAGGCAGCACGTGCTCCCTCGGAGCCCCCGTGGTCGCTGCTGCGAGCGCGGAGCTGGAGGAGGCGGCGCGAGCCCCGGCGGAGCTCAGCGAGGACGCGGACGGAGCGGTCGGACCTGGGAGGCGCGTGGGAGGCACCCCGGCTGCGTGTCCAGGCAAAGCGCTCCCCATAGGGAGGGAGGGCTGGAAATACAGCGGATGTAGGAATGAGAAGCGAAGGTGTCTCGCGTGTACTTGAAAGGTAGAAAATAAAATCCTGGTGAGTTACGTGATGCCATGGCAAGGCCTCGCTAGTTTGGAGAGTAGAGTCACAAATAGAGATGTCATTTGTCATAACTAAAAAGGGGAATTTGCTCTTTGCCCTTGGGGCACCCCAGCTGGTGGTTCTGCTTTGCCTTTCTGCCATGCAGGTGTGTAGCAAACCGGCTTGGGAAATGGCTCGCTTTTTGTTGGGAAGTTCACCTACTCCCTGGTGTGAGATCCTCGATCCAGCCTGCCGCGTTGCAGCAGCCCCTGCGAGCACCAAGGGCTGCTTTCTGTCGTCTTTCTCTTGTGATTTCACTCTCGTATATGTGGACCCTCTCCTGTTAGCATAGCCCTTCCTCCAGCTCCATCTTTGCATTTGCTTTTTCAAGGTAATTTTCTCCCTCTCCATATCCCTGTTGTCAGTGCCCCTCGTCTTCAAGGGCACTGTTGCAGCACAGCAAATGGGTGTACTTCAGCCTGGTGCGATGGATTCGCAATTACAGCAACGAGCCAGCAAAATCCTGAGATGCCTCTCACTGAGCAATCCAACAGAAAAACAGAAGTCAAAATGAACAAGGAAGCTATTACAGACCAGAGAAATGGCATCGTACACAGGAATGTATATTTATGGGGAGAGAAAAAACAATGGAAATATTTTATATAATTTGATAAAATAATTGCCAGCTATATTGTCTCCTAAATGAAGCAATCCCTGAGGCAACCAATTGAGAGAGAATCCTACACAAGTACTATCTTGTTTACAACTGTTAGACTGATATTTCAGGAAAACTGCTTTTGGTGTCATGGGGAACTGTGTGAAGTATTTAGTGTGGGGAAAAATGTGCTAAAACCAATGAACTGTGTGTTTTTGAAGCTGAATCAGTCACAGGAGAGTTTGTGTGTTAAGATTTCTGAGATTTATTTGTTTTCTGACAGAGAACTGGAAATTGTTGAGCTTCCAATCTGCTTGTAAAAGCCTGTGTATCGCTGATGGGTCAGCAGGGACAAAGGCAATTGGAGCAAAGGAAGGCAGAATAAAAAAAAGTGTACAGGGGAAAATGCTAACGTTGATCTGAATTAATGTGAAATAAATATGGGAAGAGAGCTTCTTTAAAGAGCTAAATAAGCCTAACAAGGCAATTTATTGGGGGGAAATAAGATAACCCTTTGAAGATAATGTGGTGTTGCATATTGCTCGGTGAAGACTGCAGAAGATGCAGTGAGAAGTGGGGTGTGCTCAACACGGAGATTATCCAGGGCAGGCATCCAAACGGTGGGATCGTGGTTGAAGGAAGAGGTACTGAGGCTTTGGACAGAGCTTAGCAGCTGTGTCTGCAAGAGAGAGATGGATCCGTCCTGTCTTGGTAGCAATGTTTTTGTCGGTTTAAATGGCAGCAGAGTGACAGAGTCCTGCAAGACAAGGAGGTGGGAGGGTCAGGTGTGGCGTCCTTGGCTCCCTTCCTGTGGGAGACGCGCAGCTCGGCCGCGCCAGCTCCAGCATCAGTGGTAGAAACAGCATTTCAAGCATCTTCGATGCCCAGGGCGCAGAGCGCACAGGTCCCTAGGGCAGCCTTCAGCTGCCCAGCGCCTCTCCAGCGTCAGGCCCTGCTTTGCTGGCGACGGCTGCTGTTCTCGCTGCGATACTTTTCTTCTGAGTCTTGGTGTGTTTCTGTTTTCCCTGGGGAAGAGTTTTCCTTGCTAATTTGTGTAGCAGGCAACCATGGCAGTGTGGCTGTGTAACGTTCAGTTTGACTAATGCAGGCTGGCGTGCCATCTGCACTGGCTGCTGAAAGGTCAGCTCAAGCGTTGCTGGTAATTCTGTGCTTTCTGAAAGTGCTGCCTTGTCCCCATTGTGAACTAACGGGTACGGGTTTTTTCTTACATTACCTATACAAGCTGTAGGATGTAAAAACAAATTCATGTTCAGGTTATGGTGTGAATAGAGAAGCTATAGCTTATGAATATTAAAAAAAAATGCTCCTTTTTGAATGGTAAAGTGGGGGGCTCCTGGATGTAAGTCATGTCAGCATTTTTGATGTGATGTAGTTTCTGCTGGTTGGGTTGTCCTTGGATTTCCCTGCTTGAGCTGCTGGCTCTGGATCAAGGCAAGTGAAGTTAGCCAGGCCTTTCTGGCCATGAGGAGGCTGCTCAGCACAAGCCCTGCTGACTCAAGGCTCCTTTGCCCATTCCCCAGGCGAGCAGCAGAGAGTTTGTGGGGCAGAGTTCCTGCTCCTTCACGGGCAAAGCACATCGGGTGCTCTTTGAGTCCTCTGCTTTCCAGGCAGGCGCTGGGATCACCCGCAGCGTCTAAGATGAGCTGTTTTATTGATCTTGGAAGTGCTGCTGGATACGGGATATGCCGTTGGGTTTAAAGGATACGCGATGCCCCTGGTGTGAACAGAGGCCCCGGCTGTGCCCGTGGCTAGCAGCGCTACGGCACAGCGCGTGCTGCGCCCTGGCCGCTGGGCATCTCTAAATCCCGAGTCGTTCTTGTTTGGCAAGGCACACACAATACGCTACTGAAGTAGGAGCTAAGATTGCAGAATAAAATACTGAATTCTGTGAAAGCTTCCGAGTAAATGACTTAACAGTATCAAGGAAAAAGATGAGTCACGGGTGACAGGGCTGCGCTCCTCTGCCTGGCTCGGGTTTTGTTTGTGATTTACGTGGCCAAGGCTGCCGGAGTTTTCCTACTACAAGGGAAAGCAACGGAGCAAGATGGCGAGGGCTGCGCGTGCGTGACGAGCGTGGGAGCTGTTTGCTCGCAGGCGCTGGCAGAAGCTCCTGAGGGCCGCGCAGTCGCTGCTGCTGCTGCCTGTCTGCTGCAGGGGAGTCGCACGGAGCTCGGGGTTCATGATAATTTAATTTAGTGTTGCATGTCTAAAGAGAAATTCTGGTTTCTGGGGCTGGCTGATAATCCAGTGAGGAAAACAAAAGCTACAGGGGCACGTTGCTTACTCCTATTGTAACGAAACTTAACTTTAAAAAGTTGAAATTTATTCCAGATGCAAAATAGTTGAGGTGGAATTTTACATTTTTTTTAACCTGTAAGTATATTTTTATCCCTTGCATTTCTTCTGGCAGGGAGTTGAGTCTTGTTAATAGATCATGAGCAGCTAAGGAGGGAATCGCTGCCAATTCCCGAAAACCCAGGATGATCCGACAGCGCTAGAACTGCCTCCCCCGCCGTCCCCATGGCCAGGGCTCAGTGTGGAGGACCTGAAATAGGGAAAGGCAAATGAGAGCCCTGTTTATTACTAAGTGCAGGTGCATACTATGAGATATAGCAGTAACAGGATTTGGTTTGTCTGAAGAAAAAGGAAGGGGCTGGAAGGGAGTGCAAGTGCTGGGAGGCCCCGTACTGCTGGTTGGGAGGCAGCTGCTCTGTTCAGAGCAGGCAGCAGGAAGGGAGAAGGAGGGATGATGATCCTGGCATCCCTCTTGCTGCCCAGCAGACGATGGGAAGGGGTTGCGATGTAGACCCGAGCACTTGGGAAGCCTCCAAGATGCCTCTAGGCTGCCTGTTTTTTTTGTCTTTTTTACTAGCATATTTTGAGAGACACCTTGATGGTGAGGTCTGACAGAAGGGAGAAGAGGTGCAGCCGGTTTTGGAGAAATGGTCCATCCTGTCAAGGGTAATAAATATTTCACACACCTTGAATGTTCCCAGGGGCTTTAAATGGTGGCAGAAGCTCCTGAAGTGCTCAAGAGGAAGCACCAGAAGGGGTCTATGAAGGAGCTGGAGTTTGCAATGGCAGGAAAGCCTTTTGGCTGGAGCACGGGTGCTAGCGGTGCCTGCGTCCCCAAGCCTGTGGGTGCTGCGCGGCCCTGGGCGGCTGCTGCTGCTCTGCATTTGGCGGCTCTTCCTTGGAATGAGTGGAATAAAACCTTGTCGGGGGTGTCTGCCACTGGGTTGTCGAGCATTAGTTGAAGAGAACACAAGTCCGCCTTTCAAAATGCTGTTGAGAAGAGCTCGACTGAGTCTTGACATGATGCGTTTCTTTCATACGGCAGCTTCAGTGCTCAGAAGAAATGATCAGGAGGAGGAAAGCTTGGACTTCAGTCTGTCATGTGCTGTTGGCCCTGGGAGTGAAAACAGCAATAAATCAGTTTTATACGTATTTCTAATCTGTAGACTTTACTTGAGATGCTGCTTTACCTCAGGCTGTAGGGTTTGACACCATCTTCATTTGTTTTATTAGTCTGTGTTATTGAGTCGTAACTTGGGAGTAAACTGAGCGAGAGACAGGAGCCGCTATGTGGCGTGCAGTAAAGAGGTATTAAGCTGTGACATAGTCTGCTATATGTGACTTCTTCCTTTTTCTCTTTTTTTAAGATTCAAAACTGCCAGTACAAATATTGACAAATCTACGCAAGAGTTTTCCTATGGCAGTGACTTCTCTGATGCCTGATTTCTAGGGGATGAAGCCGCGGTCCTGCGATACCGCGTGGCCTTAGAAAACTGCAGAAGTAACTTTGTTGTAAGACGTACCAAACAGCCTCGCTCCATAGACATGGGGGTGAAAAGCAATTTCAGGAATAGCCAGTAAAAATAACTTCTCCTGGTTCAAACACAACCTGAGAACTTCCTTTGGCACTGCTGAGTGAAACTTTCTGTATCCTGCTGAAGGGAACATTATGAAAAGAAAACAATAAAAACTGGAATCAAATGAACCTTTAGTTCAGCTTCAAAGAAAATTTTCAAATAAAAGAAACTTTGTTTCTTTTTCTTTTATTTAACAGCAAGTTAAGGAAGTAAAATAATTCACAGAAGCAGGGAGAAGGCCTAGTGGCGCTTTCCTCCACATGTTTCTTCCCTACTCCGAGCAGCTGAAGCCCTTTTCCTCTGCAGGGGGAAACCTGAGGTAAAATCCCCTTTAAGCACAGGGCTGCTTCCCATTTTTCCCTTTCCAGGTCAGAGTTGGCTGCTGTGGTAGTGAGCCCCACTTTTCAGAAGAGATTTGCCCGGTTGTCTTTGGGTCACGATTCCAGCTTGGTGCTTTGACCCAGCCCAAATTTCCGTCCCTGTTCCATGCATATCTGAAGTCTTTCTGGAATACGCGGATGTGAGTTCAGCCTCCTGAGGAATTCCTTATGGCTGAAATTCCTCGCTTTACACTGCCCGTTCCCTTTTTGTCTTTCAAGCCTTGTTTGAGTAAACAATACAAGGTTGCTGCGAGCTGCTGCTCTCATGTCTTTAATGTCTGTGCTCCCTGTGAAAAATCAGCTGTTAAGCTGCCTCCTTTAGCTCTCTCTAAAAAGCTTGCTGGCGTTTGGGTGGTTTTTGAGCAGGGTGGTAAGAAGTTGTGGCTTTCAATGCTCTGACAAAGATGTTAACTTTATTGTTGCTTTGTTAAAGCCTGTGCTGTTACTCAGCAGGGCCTGGGTACCACAGAAGACGAGTTCCTGAGTTGCTTTTACTCTTTCAGGGTCCCGGGCTGTTTGCTGCAGTGAAGGAGTCACTGACAGCCCAAGCTGGAAGGAAATCCAGCATCAGGAGAAAACGCATTAACTGCCACCATAAATGGGCGTCGTGGGGGTTTAACTGAAAGCCGCTGTTTTTGCATGGGGTCCTAACGTGTTTTGGTAGAGCCGTGAAATCGCAGGTGACCATGGAGGGGGCGCCGTGTCTCTGCCCGTTCCCAAGAGAGCTGGCTGGTTATCGCCACGGGCAACAACCCCCTGAAGGCCAAGCTGCTTAAAGGTAGAAACAGTAACAGCGTGGGAAGCAAACGGGGTTTGCCGCGCTCCCGTTGTGCGGAAATACAGCACCACTGCTATGTGCTCAGGAATACCTGAATATCCACCCCGAGCTGAACGTCAGCACCTCGTGTGAGACCCATTTTCCCCCGGCTTTAGGAGTCAGCGTGACTGCTGGTGGCTTCGACCGCGCTCCGGCCACGCTTGAGGAGCAGGGACATGGGCTCACCTGGGGCGCTTCCGCAGGGACCCACGAGCAGGACTCCCTAATGGGGGGACTGGCGTGTGGCAAGCGGAGGAAGAAAGGCCGGCGATGTCTTTCCACGGTGAGCCGCCCTGCCGGAAGGTGCTCCGGGTGCTGGGGCAGCGTCGCCAAGCAGAGCCTGCCCCGAGGAGAGCTGCGCCCCACTGAGCCGGCCTTGAGAAACACCTATTGCTGCTTTCCGGGAGAGAGCTGGCTTCACTGTGTCCTTCCTCCTCCGTGGAAGCCGCTTCTGAAACGCGTATCAGCAGAAAGGCGTTATTGAAACGCTGCCAGCTAATGTACTACTTAGCTGCGTTTTCTCCCTAGCCTCGTGCCAACGCTTTTGTTCTAATAATTAAGCATCTCTGCATCCACTTGTGACAGTACGAGAAGAGCCCGATTTTCAGCGCAGATTTCTGTGTCACTTCTGAGGTCAATCTTTTTTTTCCTTTTCAGACACATACCCCGTGGTGAAGATCTGTTTGGTCGTCAAAGGCAGAGTTTTTATCTAATCCTGCCTTCGACAATTGTACTACAACAGGGTTGACCTCATGCATTGGAGCTGTTATGCTGCGCTAAAAGCAGACAAATAGGGCACGGCCCCAAGCAGAGAGTGAGAGTGATACCAGTAGCGTGGAGCTCGAGGGCCATTTTAGTATAATGCACTGTGCTCATAACTGTTTTACCAGATACTTTTTATCCTTCTCCACAAAAGGCAAATCCACATTGTTGCCGTATAATTGGATGGAGGTTCTGCTTTGCCCCTTTCCTGTTTCTAATATCAAGTTAAAGTAGCACTTTCTGCTGATCTTCCCCTCTATTTAGCGATGCAAATTGGAAAAGTGAATTGAAGCCTGGATAAGTTGTTTTCTCTTAATGGCAAAGCATCGACAAACACCAAGGATACCCCGGCTTGTTCCTTGGACAGGCTCATGATTGACAGTCTGTTCACATCATGTACCCTCCTAAAATAGTCTTGGACCAGATTTCTTCCAGCACCCTTGGAGCTGACAAGTGGAAATTCAAAATCAGCAAGTTTTCCTGGTGGTGATTTATTGTCCTTGGTGGCTCGTGTGTGTTTGGCAGAACGTGCTCTCCAAGCAGCTGCTCCCTGGTAGAGCCTGCGGTTGCTTGGGCCGGGCCATGCGGAGAAGCCAGCCCAGGATGGGGTAGTAACAGGGGCTGAAGGGCATTTCTGTGCCAATTCCACTCCTTTTCCAGCTTTTTTTTCTTTTCTTTCCATTCGTTATATTCTCCATGAGTGTCTCTAAGTGAAAAAGCACCCCTGCATGCAAGACTAAGTGCAGCTGTGGTGCAGTTGGCAGCTAAAATTGAACTAGAGCTCAGGAAAACTGGACTTTGTCCTGCTTCTCCTTGTCCCTTCTAGGCTGTTACTGGATCTCTATGGAAAAGGTGGATAGCTCAGTCCTGTGTATCATTTACTTAAGGTATTACTTTCCTAGTCATTGGTGCAGAAATGTTAGCTGATTCCTGATGCAATCAGAAATAAAACTGCTTATTCATCAGCTTTTTCTGCCTTGGTAAAGGATTTGTGGGGAAACTGATAGTCAATGTAGTACTTAATTCTAGGTATAGTTTGTTAAGAAATTGTTATTTTTGGAATATTTTAGTTCTTCTGTCTTACGGAACCAAACAGCATTTGTCAGTCAAAACCAAATACAGACATTTCTAATGGTCTTTCTGGTTATAGTATTAAGGTAAATGTTGACTTGTTTTGTAAAATTGAACCCGAACTTCAACTTATTCTCTGAGTTTCCAAATATTTGAGTTCATGTTTGAGGTGTTCCTTAGTGCATGTCAGATTATTTGAACCAAAAAAAACCCCTGTATTTCATGAAAGGTGACGATGTTCTTGCAGAGAAGCCTCAGGTATTTTGTCCCAGTTCCTGTCTGTTTAAACTGGCGCACTGAGGGAAGTTTGTGCCTGGGAAACTGAGCAGCCTGAATATTCACTGAGCTCCTGGAGCTGTTGGGCCTCATCTCAGAGGACCATTGGAGATTGTTTTTCTTTCGTCGGTGGCTCCAGTACCTGTGAATCCTTGCTACACGTTTCTGTCTTCCTTTAAAGCTGCATACGCCAACCCCAAATGAATATTCTAATTTACCAACCCCTAGACATTTTGCAGTCAGTTCTTCCCTCCTTTTACCAGGACTTAGTAACTCCTACTGAGACTGCTCTGCTTTGCCTGGAGTGAGGCCACTGCTGAGTTGGGGCTTTTCCTTTCTCATGCAAGTGCTCTGAATTTCAAGCTCTGTTCCTGCCAGCTCCATACGAAGATCCTTCGCAGGGTGAAGGAAGGGGCTTTGCCCCTTTGCGGGGCGAGCCGGTGTGCCCCAGGCCCCTCTGACCCGCGCATCCCGGCACCTGTGTCCGCAAGGCTTTGCAAAGACGGCAAGAAAATCGTGTTCTGCCCCGTTGAGGTTTTTCCCGAGCACGTGGCTGCTCTCTTGGCTCGCGCTGCGGCCGCGGCGCTGGCGGCCGCGCAGCCCGTCCGGCGCGCCCAGAGCTGCCGCCCCCTTCCCCGCGCGCGTCCTGGGGGCCGCGTTGGGGCG
>VZSV01000017.1:1811021-1823424 GCA_013398735.1 Nothocercus julius
TCGGAAGGGCCTCGTAGGTTGTCCTGCGGACGCCTTCGTGTCGGCGGGGCGCTGCCTAGCAGCCTCGTTCTGGAGAGCAGAAAAAGGCCGTTCTGCTACTTGCAGATAAGGTGACTCGCGAGCCAGCTCTGTCTTTGCAGAGCAACGCGCAGATTAATCCTTCTGAGCAAGGAATCCCTCTCCTATTCACGACATATCTAAACTGTCTCCTAGATGCAACGTTTCCAGCGCAAGTCGATGTTGTTGCTGTATGTTCCCTGCTAATGCTATGGTCAAAACTACTGAAGAACTTGGAGCAAGCAGAAAAATATTATCTTGCCCTCCTAAAGCAACAGAATGAGATTCAAGTCTCATTTTTCAATTTAGGTCTACACTGGCTTTAAGTTACTGGTTTACAAGTATGATGAAGAAAGATAAGTAAGTCTTCCCTGCAAATACCTTTGCCATGAGTCCAGTTGAAAAATGATGCTGGCCACTGTTAAATTCATTCTTGTGCCTGAGAATCTGATTTTTTACTTTTTTTATTTTTACCTTTTCAGGCTATGGAGTGTTCTGAGACAGTAAGAAAATGAAATGGTGCTGGGTGATATGAGAAAGACACAGACCTGCTGGGGGGGGCCTCTTCTGAACTTCAGCCTGTCCTTCATGCACAGGAGGTAGGGGGATCTGTCCTACTCCTTTGGTGAAAGGATTTTAGATTATAGAACACTGCGGACACTGGGCTAATTGGGGAAAATAGCTGAGCAGTAACCCAGGCAAACTGGGTCCTGGTCTGACTTGAAGTTTACTCTAGAAATGTAGGTCAGTGCAAGAAACTACAATTGAAATACAATCACCTAAAAAAAAAAAAATCACATGAATTTCAGCAGAAATGTGTACAATGGAGGCAAATATTAATGAAAATCACCACCTATGTGATGAAGAAAGAAAAATTACTCTTCCAAATGAAGAGCTTTCAAAGCTGTCTCTTCTGTGTACATTTTGGGGGTCTTTGGAACAAACTCTCAGCAACTTATAGAGCTGGGTTATGTGTTTAAAGAAAAATGCAAACTAGTGAGTAGGCTACTGAAGTTTGATACCCATCAATCTTTATTCATAGTGGCCGGCTTGCTTTTCGAAACACCATTCAGCAGACACACACTGCCATCTAGTGAGCACCTCCAGCACAGCTGCGGCTGCGCTGCCGAGGGAGAAACACGGGCTGCTCGGCGCCACTCGTACAGCACAAAACAAATACAGACTCAGAAACGCTGCACGGAAGGCGTTGCCAACTGTATCATATGACAGAGATACACAGAGCAAAGCTAAAGTATTTTATTAATAATTTATTGTCAGTAAGAAAGACTGGCTAATGGTAGTTTTCAGTAAAAACCTTTACAAGACCATTGGATCACAAATATACAGACACTCTAAAAACTGTGTCATGGTGGTTTTGGTTCTAAACTGGTATGCAGAGGGTCCCCAACACACTTTCCAAGAAGGGAAAAAATGTTTACAGTTCTGAAATACAGCAACCCATTTAAGACATTTCCATATAGCTGACCCAGAAAAATATCAGACCTACCCTATGTACAATTGGAATTCTGTAAATATTTTGATTTCTCTTTCATCATGAAATGTCCAACCTTAGTTTTGGAGGGGGAGGAGGAATACATACAGTGATGCCCTGATTATAGTAAGTCAGGGTGCTAGTTTTTAATGGCACACTAACACCACTAAGTTCAGTGGAAAACAAATTCACAAAATATCTACAAAATCTAGTTAAAACTATTAAAATCAAACTGTACATAACATTTACAAAAAAATAGGAGAAAATTATATTTGCATTAGAACTATATAAATATATGCATCATGCTAACATGGAGAAGGTGTATGTGTTTCTTTTAACATAGACAATGTAAGTACAAAAAACATGATGAGAAATGGCACAGCCAATGGAAATCTTGGTGCTCTCCAATTACAGTAGGTCAGGACCTGGAAACAGGCTGATTGAGTGAAATGAGCTGCATGATCCAGTGCAGCCAGGCCAGTTTAGCATTCACTGTGGCTGGGGAGAGGAAAAAAAAAAGAAAAGAAAAAAAGAAAGTAAAAAAAGCTCTTGAAGGTGGTTCTAGCATTGACAGAGTTTGCTAAAGTCCAGGCACTTTTGTTGAGTGTGAGTGTCAGACTTCTGTGTGTTGCTGGGAGTCGAGTGGCGGGATCTTCACGTCTTCGAAGTGGCCGTCGTCTCCGCTCTCGTAGTCACTCATCATGACCTCGGACTCCGCCTCGCAGCAGGCGGACACGTCCGAGCAGGACGCCGTGGAGGCGTACACGGACACGGACATGCTGTCTGCGGCGGGCGCCTCCGAGTCTCTGCCGAACCCCAACGCGTAGGGAGCGTAAGGGTCTCGGTAACCGCCGCCGCTGCCGGTCTGCGGTTCTGACATGTCTGCGGGGTAGTGGTGGGGAAGGTACTGGTTCAGGTTGAATCTCTGCCTGCTTCTTGTGGAGGAGCCCAGGCTCCCTGCGGCTGGCATGTCTCTGGGTGGCTGTATTGACTCAAACTGGTCGCTGTATTCGGGCGGCAGCGGTGGGAGCTCGTCGGGTGCGGGGAAGTCGTCAGGTGGAGGTGGGAAATCGCTCTCTATGTCATAACCGCCAGGGTAATAGTCTGTATCGATGGCGTTGGGATCGGCGTAGAGGGGAGCTGCCTCCTCAACCACTTCGTAATTTGGATACTCTTGGATACCTGGCAATTGGACGCTTGGCATCCAGTCTGATGTATCCCAGTGATAACCTGAAAGGTGATATTTTTTTTAAAGAAAAGTTGTATTAGTAGCTTGTCCTCTCATCAGTCTGAACTAAGAAGTCGACACATGTTTTAAGACAAAGCAATCGCCGATGATTAGGACATGACTTGTTAATTAGGGAGCAATTTGTCCCAGTTCCACAGAAGACATTCAACACAACACAACTGTACGTTATGCCATGCATTAGGTACTGCGTCATTCACACTGTCATTTTTATGTTTTTTTTCAGACATCTCACCTAACATGGGAGGAGCTCTAGGGCACCTATGGCATGAGCTGTTACGGTACATAACGGTACAGAATTGTTCACCAGGTAACAAGTATCAGCTTCCCTGGTGCAGCTAAACTCTTACAGTCAGTTACTGAGTAATTACTGTTAGGATAACACCAGCTGCCTCCTCTTAAGAATATACTAAACAGCCATAAACCTTACCTCTCCTACTCAAAAGAAGCAATGTCTAATCTGTCAGCTATCTAGAATATTTAAGCGGACTTTATGCCTTAGCTAACGGGTGCCATGACCTTGACAAACTGCTGTGAGCTCTCCAGTAGCCAGCATCTCACAACACTTCCATACCCAGACCACCTCCTTTGGCTTATTAGTAAAGACATTCCACATTCAAATACAACAAAATAGCGAAGTGGAGCGTAATCATGCATAAATGACAGAACCTGCTTGTCTTTTGCAAACTTTCCTTGAATAAGTCCTTATTCCTCTTTTGGACACTAAGTATAAGCCTAAGCTTCTCAAAAAGAGGTTGGTTTTATTTGCTAAAAGGAAAACACAGGCGTGGCATAAATAGTAAAGCATAATCACTGCAGACAAATGCACAGCAAACAATTTTGTAGTAAGTCTGTGTTAAAACCAAGTATTAGCAGAAATATTTTGGTGAATATCAATGAACTGCATGCAGAAGTCACCTCTTGAATTGCTGAGGTCAGGAGCAGCAAAAGATTCTTTAGGTGGCAGAATGAGAAGAAAAAAGGAGAAAACATTTGTAGTTAGGAATCAAACAGGAGAACCGTGGTGAAGACAAACATAATGTCCCTGACACACGTGCTGCTTCGGGCTGGCTTTGGCAGACTGGGGCCTCGCTCTGCTCCTCGGCAGCACTGCGGGTGCCGGTCTTTTATTCTGGCTCCTTCTTGGTTAGGCTTGAACTGGAGCAGGGAAAGCGACCCAGCTAATTGTGGGGTGGCAAAGCCTCCAGTCCTTGGATGGCTCAAATCCCCATTTCAGTGAGTTTCAGGACTTCTGTTAAGCAGCTTTGACAAGCCTGGGTCTGGCTGGTCTCTTTGCTTGCAGCCCCTTGGTTTCCTACTGCGGGCTGAGTCTAGCGGGATTTCTGGTGTCTCAGCAGCTGGGAAGTCGCTTTGGGAGCCCCAGCGGCCGCAGTGGAGCAACACGAGCAAACCCGGCTCAGCAGAGAACTGGCCTCTTATCTGATCAATCTGACACCTTGTTTCCCGTTGCAGGGGTTTACAGAGGCTCATCCTAATTCCAGCATCTGCTCCTAAGATTTGATGCTTTTATCTATTTTCAGAATGGAGGAGGGTCAGAGGGTGAATCTATTCTTTTTTTCCCTCCTTTTTCTTCTGCTTACCTAGCCAAGCAATAGAAAAATCCTGTCCATTCTAAGGGAAGTATCTATCCTTTATTCACCATGACTTGAGACTGTTAAAACATCTCCGGTCTCACCTCCAGGGGAGTTTCCTAACCACAAGCCTGCTGAGAAGCCAGAATTACCCATTTTTCTGGGGCAACCGGACAGCCAAAGGCAGAAGTAATGGGCAGACTGGCACTTTACAGCATTTTTGCCAAGAACGGGGGAGATGTTGGTACGTCCTCTGCTTTGAGACAAAGAGCGCCCAGCTCAACCCACAGAGGCAGAACCTGCAGCCCCTGTCTCTGCCTGTGCGCCCGGAGCGAGTCTGGCACGGCCGGCCAAGCCCCAGCGCCTGCAGCCCCAGGGAGGCCAAGGAAGAGACCGGCGGCACCAGGACCGAGTGACCAGTGCGGCCGCTCGTGCGGGTACCGTTCTGGGGTGCACAAAGATACTTTCAAGTAAGAAATGCTTCACGTGCACAGAAACTTTTGGGTGTTGAGCAGCAGGTGGGCAGTACATCCTTAGTGTCTCTGTCCTTTATGAGTATTTTGCAACAGTTAAAATAGTTGGATGTATTTATCTTACAGAGGTTCTACAGCACTGAACTTTTAAATTTTGTCTTAGGACGAAATTTAATTTTAATTTTAATTTTGTCTTAAGAGCTATGTCAGTCAGTTGCTATCAGTTAAAATCATAAAATTGCACAAGTTACTGGCTATTTCTGCAAGTCTTTTAATTTTGCCCTTTTAAATACTGTGCATTATGGTTTTCTGGCAGCAAGGACTATGGGCTGCAGGTGTGTGTGTGTATATATATATATACACACATACACACATGTAAATAAAATATTTTCATGTAATCAGAAGTCTTTGCATTTGTCTATTCCTACTTTTAAGTCTGCAAACATTATACAGGATATATTTCAAATTGCAAACCAAACAGAATCCACAGCTACTATAAGCACTTTTATGTTCTTAAGGCAACTTTGTTTTAAGTCAGACTTAATGTTAACAAAGTGAGTTTTCCTCCTCTTAGTTAAGAAATACAAAAAAGCATGGCCTGGGGAGCTTGTGTGAATATTTTCAGAATAGTTGTATTCTCTTTTTTGCACATATAGTTTTTATGCATTTTTAAATTTTAAATCACGCTTTGAAATCTGCCAACAGGGTAGGCACAGAGCACACAAAATATGAATATACATACATATTAAATATATTCTTTACTAAAATTTATCAGCAAGTCTACATAAATAATACTTTATAACTCCCACCTACTATGACTACATTACTAGAAGACAAACGTTCATTATTCTGCCAAAGCAGTAAATAAAGATGAAAACATGTAGATACCTTCTTTTTCCACCGAGTCAACAACAGCATTGACAAGGTGTATTACAGTCACTATGGAAGCTTGTAAAAGGTATAAAAGGAGCAAGTTAAAAAACCTTATAGTTAGTATCACTTTAAACAGCATATATAAGCATACAAAAATATTGCAGATTGCAGTTCAATGCTATTTTACAAAGCAAGATTATCTGTGTATACATACAGGTACTCTCTGTCTAGAAAGCAATTGCATAAAACAAGTAAACTGCATCTAAACCTGACTTCATGGTAAAAGTGCAAAGCAGTTATGATCACTACTCCTGAAACAAATTAAGCACAAGGACAGATGCGTTTCACTTTATGGGAATTTGGGGAATGTTGCCTGCACGGGCCGTTTGCTGCATCTTGACAGCACTGAGCTCTGTTCTTCTAAAGGCCTGGGAGGCGGAAGAGCTATGGCGCACTGCCTTAGGCTTCCCCTTTGCAGCTGCAAGCTACTGTTTTTTTTTTTTTTTTTTTTTTTTTTTAATCAATGAAAAACTAGGGGAAGAAACTTTCACCAAAGCACAACTAAAATACTAGAATATGAAAAATATATACTAAAAATTTCTGAAAATTTTACTGACCTACTTAACAAGTTATGAATGATGGCACACTAAATTGAGGTTGCAGTATTATTATTTAAAAACAACCCGAATTAATGTACTTTCTGCTTCTGGTGCCACACTGCTTCCCAACATACTTGAGGAAGGGAGAAGGATTTACTTTTATAGGATAGGATAAGGTAAGTACAAGCAATCTGCATGGTTTAAGGGGTCAAATTCTAAATTAAAAACTTCAGAATTTTCCAAAACAAGGGATGAAAAGGAGGAAGGAACAGTCTCTGATGCTACAGTTGTTTTCTAGGATGTTATATTACGGAATCATCTATAGTAACAGAAGATAAATATCATCTACTCCGTTGCAGGAGTGGTGATCAGAAAGGCAGGAAGGGAAAGCAGCACCTCAGGGAGGAACTTCCACTGAAGCCACTGGAAAGCTGTGTGTGCCGTAAGGACAGAATTCAATTTCAGGGCTGTCACGTCACTGACGTCTTTCATTAATTTGAAGTAGTGCTTTTGTATATTAACTTTTGTATCTGTTTTTCTGCATCATCTCTCCCTGCTTTATGATCAGTACATGACAAGAAATAACAATAAGGGTATATGAATACATGGGGTGGAGAGGAGAACAACATGTACTACACAACACTTAGTACCACAGGAAAATAAAAGTTGAGAGTTGACATCAAGTCTTTTGATAAAATGACGGAATTATAAGCAACCATTTTACTTTCACCAATCATTAACACAGGCATTTCTTTTCATGCTGTTAAAGAACGAGCCACTGTACTTTGGTGAGAAGCAGAACGTTCTTTATTCCTAAACTACAGGAATTTCAAATCCTTTTTACCATACATAGGCCAAAGTAGGAATTGCAGTAGTGTCAAAGCACCTTAACTTAGTGAATTAAATTGCAAGGCAGCTCTGTCCAATCAGTCTTAATATCTGAAAAGTTTCTGAATCAAATCGATGCATATTAACCATAAAAGCATCTGTCATCACAATGGAAAAATGAAAGCCTTCCAATTTATAAAAAGGATCAGGTAAATAAGTATGCTGAATGGATTTTGATGGACCAGGGTCATCATTAAAATGTTAATATTCCTATTTTTATATTGGCTTTTTTTGCAGTGTATGAAACGCTAAATGAATTCATCTTAATCATGGTGAAAGCCAAATATACTGTTCTACTAAAATAAAATTCCTTTTTGTTCAACTTCCTTCATTACTCAAGTAATCAAACTTACAAGCAGTCCCTTAAACTCTGCTCTCACTCAGAACTGATCTGATCCATATGGGAGCTGAGGTCGCAGCGAGGGAGAAAGAAAAGGAAACAAATGAAACCATAACACCAGAAAGCTCTACTGACAGCTGAAGGTCAAAACTAAAATTATATTTGTGCACAGGTTATTTAATTTTAAATTCACCATATTCTTCCATAAGTTGATAATTGCTGACAACTTATAAGAACATCCCAACTCTGAACATACTTTTAAACAACTACACACTTTGTGCTGCACTTTCATTGTTAATATTCTAACAGAAAAGTGAAAATATATAATTGTAAGGTAGAGCAATTAACTTGAGGTAGAAGATAGGGAAAACACTTAAGAAGGTAATACATTTTGGTACTACGTAAGTAAATGCATATCTTTATTAAATAACCTATTATTAGTATATTTATATTGATAGAAGTAATACATCAATATAAATACATTAAAAATATTTTATTTAATATATACTTGATTATGTACCACCTATTGATATTAATGATGCATATATAGATGCAAATACAGCACATCTGAGCATCCGAATGCAAGCAGGAGCACAGAGGAGCTCTGCTTCACCTACCATTGTCATCGCACGATTCGGACTGGAAGGAGCTGAGGGACTGCACCTCCGACAGGCTTTCTCGAGCGCTGTAAGGATAAGAGTTCTTTTCGTCCAGTGGCTTTTTTGAAAGGCAGGGATCAAGATCTACTACTTTAGCTGCAAGAAAGAAAAAAAAAAAGTTTAAAGTGGAGCAATTAATTGATTCTCGGTTTAAGAGCCAGTAAGCCCTAAAATCTACGCATTCTTACAAAATTTTCTGAGCATGAGGCCTGATCTGATCTGATCAGATTCAAAACCTATTAACCCCCTGAGGTTTTTTCCTAACCTAATAGGCAGGCTTGGAACTCAGAGTGGAATTATGCCGCTTGTATAGACTGTTAACAGGGAGGAAACAACATAAAAACATTTCTTACTGTCATAGTCGAAATCCCAACTGGGCTTCTGTATGGAATCGCTGTCAGAAGGAGAGTTGGAGGGAGGTGGAGGTGGCAGGTTTGGTGCCACACTGCAAACAGCTACAGCTTTTCGGTGCCCATGCACAGAATCTGGGTTAAAAGTACTAAACTCTGGGTGCTCGGGGATGGCAGAGCCCTCAAAGGAATTCCTGTCAAGATTGTTCCTAGAGTCACTTGGGATGCTCGGAGTGTAGGAAATGGGACGGACAGGAACCTGTGGTGGGATGTCAGAATAAATGTTCTTATTCAGTTTTGAATCAAAATAAGGTCTTTGCAAGAAAGCTGTTGTAGCTCCCAATTGCTTGTCTTCAGGCTCTGGCTGGTGTTTCTTCTTTCTATTAATCACTTTGCGGCAAATAACAAAAATCACAACTAGCAGGAGTATTCCTGCGATGAAAACGATAATTCCAATTACTTCAGCTAAGCTAATGTTCCAGGACGTTGAAACGTATTTGTTCAGAACGATGTCTGTGCAGTGTTTTCCTCCAAATCCGTGGCTACAGTTGCAGTGATAGGAACCATACGTGTTCTCACACAGGGCCCCGTTAAGACACGGGTTTTCTACACACTCATCGACATCGGCCAGACACCTACCAGAAACAGCAGAGCACACATGGTTAGTATACAGTAGTAGTCACTAGTGTAGTCTCCTCGTTGTTAGCAATTCTAAATATATTTTTTTTAAAATACGCTGTGCTGTACGTTACTAGGCAATTTGCTCTTTATCGACACTTCAGATTCCAACCAAATGTTAATTCATGTAGTAAAAAATTCACTGTCTCCGTGTAGCGCTACCCACCTTTCTCCACGGAAGCCTGCTTCACACTCACAAACAGGGCCATCCAAACTGTCAATACACTTGCCACTGTTTTTACAAGGATTGTCTTTGCAATAGGGACCCAACTGGCATCTGCAAAGGTTAAAAAAAAAAAAAAAGAAAGAAAATAAACCAGTGATCCATTACCTTACTGTAAGTACGTAGGACAGGACTTGAGGCTATAATGTTAGGGCTAGCATTAACCTCAGACAACTCCAGTAGGTACATTTGCTTTCAAAGTCTCAAAGCAGGAAACAGTTTCAAAGCAGGAAATGGAGAAAAAGGAATGCAGAGGAAGTGTTAGCTTAGAGAAGGGGCTCCTCTGTACACTGAGCAACACAAACTTACCTTTGGCCTGTGTACTGTCCCCGGCACTGGCAGATAAAATCATCACTGACTGGGATGCAAGTACCACCATAAAGGCAGGGGTTGGAAGCACACGGGTTGACACTTACATCACAGTGAGTTCCCATAAACAGAGGAGGACACTTGCAGTAGTAACCTGAAATCAAACAAACGCTGTTGAAAGGCACGCATGGCTTTAGCAGTTAGAAACAAAACAAACAGAAATTAAAAACGGAAAGCAAACAAAATAAATCCCCACACTTCTCCCTGCCCACCTACCCATTTAAATAGAGGGAGGATGGGTAGAAATAGATATATCTCATTAGAAGACAAAAGAAGAAAAGCTTTACGTGTGATCAAAGCATAACTTCCATTTCTCTCTCAAAGCTCAAGCTTGTCAGAATGTTTTCATAATTTTTGTAGAAAGACACTAAAGAGTCTTCAGTGGGAATACTCAGAGAATGGACTTCAGGTGTTAAGACCAAAGAATTCATTTCTGTTTTTTCTTTTTTTCTCTTGCCATGCACTATCTGCTCCATAGCCCAGAGAACTGAGCCTGGAGGGCTGGCATGCACAGTCCTGCTTAATAAGCAGCCTTCACGCTCTCTGGAAAAGGAAAGCTTATTCACAATATGGTTTTGTCCCTCCAGGGCAAGTAAGTTGGAAAGCAGCTTAGAAAACTAACAGAATACAGCAGAGCTCACCTCCATTCGACAGTGCGTTGCAGATGCCTCCGTTCTGACAGGGACTGCTCGAGCAACCTTCTGTGGTGGTTAGCAAGCACCCAGGAGCCACATCTACAGATTCTTCCACGTGTGCATAATTTCGTGGCTTGCTGTTCAGAGGCAGCTCTTGTCCATTAAGTACAATAGAGTCCATACACCCTCTGAAACCATTGCTAACCTGAGGGCTTCTGCCATGCCTTGTGCCTTGCTGCCGAATGTGGCCCCCGAAAAACACGTGGTTGTCCAGGTTTAGCGTGCGCAGGGTACCGGGCGCTGTGCCGGACGCCGTGTGCACCCTATCCAGGACAAGCCGTGCGTAATTTCCGTCCACTTCGAGGGAAACCGAATGCCACTGGCCATCGTTAACCTGAATGCTCTGAACAGAGACGATCCCAGGCCCACTGCCACAGTCAAATTTATACTGCAGCCTTCCATGGTGAATCTGCAGAGGAAAACATCATCAACAACAACAAATGGGCCACATGCTTAGGCGAGTCTGTGTGAAAAAAACCAAACTACACAATAGTACCAAAGTTTGTCTGCCAGTGGTGTTCAGAGAGAGCAGTTTACTAATATTATATTGCAAACACCTACAGCAATTGTGATTCATCGTACACAGTCCTTGTAATTAAAATGTTACCTGGAAGGTTTCCTCTCTAGTAGGGAAGTCACAGACTTCTGTGACTAAAAGATTATAGTACTTCAAGATGTAGCCTTCCCCTTCTGTGATCTCTTTAAGTAACTAATGTCTCAGAAATTTAAAGTGTTTTTGGTATGAACTTACTATAAAATATGAGCAGTCTGTAATTTATGCAAATACCTCTAAAGTCAGTATTTAAAATTGCTTTTTTAATTAAAGAAAACAAATTCCTTTCACACGTTCAGTAGAAGTTTGCCACCTGGGTGCATAACAAACTACTTTGAACGCAATTCTCAGTTATAAGAGTTCTGCCAAAATGGTATGATTAAATCTTTTAAATTGGCATTGAAAATAATGAGGCTGATGGTAACAATAACACAGGGGGAGAGCTGTGAAGGGGAAGATTTCAATGTACCTCCAGGATGCTGTAGTCTGTGCCTCGAGCATACATCACAACCGCGTGAGCAGAGTACGTCCTGAGCCTCATCGTGAGCTTCATCTCCTCCTTGTTCTCACTCTCCGTGAGGCGGTACTTCACGTAGCTGCTCCCGCTAAATGTCACGGCAGAGCCAGCCGGTGCTGAAGGTAACAGAGAAGCATGAAGATTAACACAGGGCTAGAACCAAACTCATCTTTGGAAAGCAGTATGGTTTTATGCAGAGAGCTTCAGAGCTAAATTTCTCACCGGGACACTGTCCAGTTTTGCTGTCATGGCAAACACAGGAGTATTTTCCTTCCTTTGGATCTCCTAGACATTCAGTGCCTTCAGGGCAGGGGTTTCCTTCACATACGCTACTCACCAGAGGGCATCTCCCTTCTGTAAAATAAAATGCATTATTTCTTTTCTGTTGGCAGTAATGGTATTTTGTGGAGGGGGACACTTAAGTAGAGTAGCTAAATCAAAAAAAAAAAAAAATCTTGGGTTACATCAAACCAAATGATATTCCTAAGCATCAGACAAAAAGCAAGTGAACTGACGGTTACTGAAAACAACTAGCAAAAATCAGACTAGAAGAATGGCAGAGGTGGTGACTGATGGTCGTAATTATCTTCAGCAGGAACATGCCTGAACAATTCAACTGCTACAAGCTGGAAACCACTGCTGCGTTTTCAGCTTTGCCATTACTATCATTTGCCATTAAAAAAAAAAAAATCCAAGTAGATATTAGACATGGGGAAAGAGGATCAAGGAGAGGAGGAGATGAATCTGTGCTTGACACAGAAAGGGAACTAGCTTTAAAAATTCACTTAAGATTTGATAA
>VZSV01000017.1:1827409-1845246 GCA_013398735.1 Nothocercus julius
AAAGAGAGAAAGAGAGAAAGAGAGAAAGAGAGAAAGAGAGAAAGAGAGAAAGAGAGAAAGAGAGAAAGAAAGAAAGAAAGAAAGAAAGAAAGAAAGAAAGAAAGAAAGAAAGAAAGAAAGAAAGAAAGAAAGAAAGGAAAAATGAGAGTGAGTGGCATGCACATGTAGGTGGCTTTTGAGAAAACAAACAAACAAACTCCTTATTTCCACTAAAAAGACAAAAGTAAATTTAAGGAAAGGTTCATGCCCGGGCACTGTCAGTAAAGTGTGCGGTTTTGTTTTGTAACAACTTAGCAATTGCTTCTTTTGTGTGTGTGGGGCGGGGAGTAGGGGAGCAAATTTAAGAGCTGCGCTGCACCCACATCAGGTGAAAGCGAGGAGTGCTCCACGGCTCTGCTAGTGAATGGCGGTGACAAAAACAACAACAAAACCACAAATCTCCCCATAACAGGAAACCTGCCGTGACCATTGGCCACTGACTTGTGCAGTGCAAGAAAAAAGTGCAGAAACAAAAAATATTGTGAAGATGAAAGATGTTTTCCTACAACCTTTGAAAACATCTTTTTTTTTTTTTTTTTTTTTTTTTTACGTGAAGGGGAAAAGAATGCTGTTCTAAGGAAACCAGGTGCCTATTTCCTATTTTTAAAGTATTTCATTGAAACTGAAGTCTTGTGATATGGAAATGTCAGTTTTAGTCTCAGATGCCTTCCTGTTCCTGTATGGTGCTTCCCTGAGCCAGGAGAGCAGCGAATTAGAGCACTGTGACTCCTTTGAAAAGCTATCATAATAAATGATGAGAAGTGACAATTAAGACAATGACATATTTCCAGAATCTAGACAAGGAACTTGTAAATCAAAGGATTAGACAGGTAAAAAAGTATTGGGAATGGTTGCTAAAGCGCGCGCGCACACACACGAAGCAGGACGGTGATGCATTCGGCTTTCATGATACGTGATCTCTAAAAAGCTCTTGTTCTGAGTGAATAAACTTGTTTTAAGATGCATGTTCAGCTACTGGATGCCATTAGAACACCCTCCCCTTTGCATTCCCTACGAAAAAGCACTTCACAAGACGAGACAGCTGAAGTGATCACAGCTGATTACAGGGCAAGGAAGGAAGGGCCTGGGTGCAGCTAACTCATGACACACGACACAGACATCACCACAGTTCACCCAGAACAGGAATAATTTTACTGCATGCATTCAAAGGAACATGTTCTAGAAGCAAAGTACATAGAAATTAATTACTGTTTTGGGGAAATATAAAACAAACATATGAATCTTGTATTATACTAATTTCACATAAACATTTTAGGAAAAATAGTCCCTGTTCTTCCTCCCTAAATGAACAGGTGACTTTAAGGAATCAGTAGACAGCTTGGCAAGTCTACGATGCCCATGCTGCAAAGCCCAGCTCTGCTGGCTGGGCCTCCTGCAGGCCACGAGGGCCAGCAGAGACATCACTTAGGCACCTTGAAAGCTCGTCTGTCCCACGCCTAATTAGCAGATTGTCATTGGGAAGAAAATAGCTAACAGAGGATGATTTATTCCTCTGCGTCCTTTTTAATCTTAATTCTTAAACCTTACACTACACTTAGAGGGAGCTTTCATCTCTGCTGTTTCTTATACTGCTGTCCCCTCATATCAGATTTCCGTGACTCAGAACAGTAAATCACAGCATGTGTGCGTGATGTGTGGGGAGCTCCTCCCGTAAAGAAGAGAGAGACTTCATGTAAATGAAAACCGTGGACAGAATTCAGTGTATACTGGTACAGACACTGTTGCTCTGAAATTCTGTGTGTGCATGGTTACTCAGAAGTTGTTTGCGATATTATCTAAGAGAACAATTTGGAGATTGAGAGATAGAGTCTTGTAAACCCATGTAAAAATGAAGGTGATTTTATATATATGATCTGGAAGCAAAATTTAAGAATTAAAGCCAGCTATTTTCAGCCTTCCCATCTTAAGTCCACTATTCAGAACCACTTACATTTATATATGAATTAAAAAGAATAAAAAAGAAAAATTAGAAAGAAAAACAGTAGTTTGAACTTTTCTTAGGAGAGGGTAAAAATTATTTTAAAGTTTTATTTATATATATATTTAAGAGAACTTAGGTATGCACTCTCTAGTAAGACTGATTTTGAGACATGGTCTATTCTGCACAAGAATGACACATGTAGACATGTAAGAGCCTTCTGGGGTTATTTTGGAGTTCTGTGCTGTGTTTTCCATTGCAAAAAACTGAGCCACATTGGTACTGCACTGTCTGACAGAATCAGACACGAAAGTTCCACTGACATTGGTTTTCCAAACATAAAAAAATAGATTTTCAGTTGCTGTGAAAAAGGAGGTTGTGCTACAGAAAAGTATTTCAATACTGCCATGCTGTTCAATTTTTAATATCTGTTTTTCTGCTCTATCAGTGTAGATCAGCTTATAGCTTCAAGGGTCAGTGCAATAGCAGAAAAGAAATGGGAAGTTTACAGCCAACAGAAGGGGGCTCAGGAGACCTATAGCCATGCTGCCTTTACAGGTAGATGGTAAAGCGTAGCAAAATGCATAGTCTGAAAAATACACTGTGCATGACAAGCAAAGGGCTTATCAAGAACATTCAGCCTGTTAACATTTTATTTACAACTCATCCTTACAGTAAGTTAAATCAAGCTCACTTGTACATCTGTGCACATTTCCATTTCAACCCCTGGACTTTGCCTCTGCAGATGTCAGCACAGAGAACATGCCTCAAATCCCTACTTGGAACATCAGGATCTTGCAACACGTCAATAAGGGGTTATCCTCCAAGTAACAAGGAAAGGCAGGGACCCGGTTGGGAGTGCTTGGGAAAGTTCCCTAATACTTATGCTAACAGCATGAACCAGTTAGGGGAAGGGTGTCCCACCTTCACGTGAAGTAGGTAGTGGTCTCTCACTCTGCGGTTCAGGGCAGCAGCAGTTGTCAGCACTCCCTGATGGTTAATCTGGAAAGTGCTCTCCTCATTTCCCGTCAGGATGGTGAAGAGAAAAGGAGGGCCGTTGTGAGAAGAATCCTTGTCTGTCACCACCAGCTGTAGCACGCTGAATCCAATAGGCTTGTTTTCCTATAAATGCATAACCCAATCACAGTGGTTTTGTTATGGTTAGAGATATAGCTTGAGGATGATTTCTTTTTTACAACAGGAAAAAATATTAAAATTAAACTACCATCAAACCAATTAACCAGTGTAAGTGAAATCCTAATGACAATACTGTTTAAGGAAAATGCTACTATATGTGAATAATGATGAAAACAGTAAAAGGCAGTATTTCTTTAAACTTTCTCTTATATTTTTCTAAAGTAGTTCAGCCTTGAAACTTTTTATTTTTCACCAATGGTCTGAAATAAGGTTACAGCAGATTCATTACTGAGTCATCACAGATTTCAAATTTAACTAAGATACTTATTAAGAATAATCCAACGCCTTTGTTGGGAGGACTAGAAAAACACACTCCTCCATCTGCCTCCCACACCCTTAATTAGTGTTCTGACTACAGCCACAGTCTGGTTAAGACATGAAAGGCAGATTTTAAAATTTATTTCACCAAACCTCTTCAAGTTTGCATTCTGTGAATGCCAGAGGTTTCACAGCCACTTCATACACATAGGTTATCATGCATTTGATACACAGACATTTCCCTAACACTCGATGTTTTTTTCCCAGAACGTTCGTGTTACACTGTATTGATGTTTGTTGTTTTTTTATCATTTTGACATGTAAAAAAGTGTTATTATGAAGTACAACGATAATAAAAGACTATTCTCTCACAGTTGCACAGACTCCTAATAATAAGCATGCTCTGTTCTTGGGACAGTACACAGGTAAACTTCTTTAAAGTTAATTATCCGGCCTTGCAGCTGAAGTCAGTATGTAGCAATATGAAATACTGTTCCTGCTTCTACTGCTTCTGATACCACAGGAGGCCAATGTGAATCAAATCTTGAACTATGTGCAGAATACTTGCATCACAGTAGGAGGCAGATAAAGCATCTTTTCTAAGCAGTTACTCTATGGTTAACGAAACAGCAAGACTCTCAGGTATTTTAACCTAGCTGCATGATGTGAAGCATGCTATAAACACAGATGCACACATTTGTGCAATACATATGCACAAACACACAAACCACGTCCAGAAAAAGAACAGACACTCCTTGCAACCTCAGTTTCTAAATAGACTGCACAGTATGGAGTCTGTAACTCTTAGCACTCAATTCAGAGGAGCAGTCACACTGGCAATCTTGAGTAATTAAAAAAAAAAAATACAGAAAAATAAAGTGGGAGCAATGAAGGTTTTTCACAGTTTGGCTACTTTTTCAAGTCAATTTTTACACTCAAGTAATATTAATTTAATTACTAAAACTTTAACATCTATATTTAAGGTTTACCTGGATGATGACACTATAGTTTCCTTTTGAGAATACTGGAGGATTGTCATTTACATCAGAAACATCAATATTAACTGTAGTCGTGTTAAGTCTGGGTGGGTTTCCATTATCTGAAGCTTGAACTGTCAAGGTGTAGCCTGAAATCTACAAATAAACAAATAAATAAAACAATCCACAGATTCACTCTGGAAAAAAGAAACAGCAACAAACTTAGCTTTTCTTTTAAGAAAGACAGACTTTTGTGCAAATCCCCAATAAGGCTTAAGTTTATATAGGTATATAGCTCCAAGTATGACCCCGCCAGCCCACCTTCAACACTGCCATAAAAAGTTGCTTTCACTTTGTTGTGGAATATTTGAAACAATACTTTATAAATATGACCCCCAAAATATGTTAGCTTTTAATTACTTATAACTAAATTAATTCCAATTGTTCATAAAGTATGAAAAACTTACTTTTTCTCTGTCCAAAAGTTTAGTCACTTTTATTTCACCCCTGGTACGGTCAATTGTAAAAGGATTTCCCTGATTGCCATCTATAATCGAGTAGTGAATGTGGTTGTTTGAAGGTCCATCAGCATCATCTGCCATAACCTATGGGACATCACAGGCTCATTTAAAACAGGTCTAGACAGACACTGTCATGTTGGAAATAAACTCATCCTGAAGACAAGCACAGCTGTTCCAGGCCTAGTAAAATTACAGAGTCCTCAGGAGGAACATCATAATATTTTTCACTTAACTCATTTTCTGAACTCCTTCTGAAAATGAAGTCATGTTCTCGTGAGCAGAATACCCACACACCACGCCATACTGTGCGCTTCCCAAAGCGCATTGTGTCCATGGTTCTGAAACTTTTCCAGTTCACTCGGTGGCAAATTTATCTACTTATTTATGCATGTCTTCAAATTAATATTTAGGCCTCCACGACTGAAAGAATGATAGTCATAACAGAGCATTTCAAGGGAAAGGAAGATGGTAATACCTACCGTAATGACTGACTGCTCAAGGATGGCATCTTCACTGATTACTGCAGTATAAGTGTCTTGGCTAAACACGGGAGTATTGTCATTAATATCTGTTACATTAATATTCACCGTTACAACATCACTTAATGAAGGTGTGCCTCCATCAGTGGCTTCTACTGTCAAGTAATACTCATGGGAAACTTCATAATCCAGGTTCTCAATGATAAAAATGGCTCCTAAAAGGGGAAAAATGGTAGCAGAATTAGTGTTTATGTGTGCAGTAGCACATATTAAAGGTTTTTAGTTTGTCTGATAAATAAGTAGCTTCTTCAGGACTTGATTTATCACTGTAAAGGTAGAGCTAAACAGTGATATAATCAGGCTTTACGCTTAAGAATAAAAAGTTTAGAAGTTCCCATCATTACCACACAAGATTCATACTTTAAAACTACTTGGCTCTTTTATTATTATTATTATTATTAATAATAATAATAATAATAAAGAAAATAATAAAAAAATGTTTAGCAAAAGTCCCTTTCTTAGTTTTCAACTAATAATTGTTTTCAGTTAATAAGGAAAAAATAAGCTAGAATAGCTTTCTATATATTTGAATTGTATATGTTAAGAAAATATTGCCATTAGTGAGGTAATATTTTACAAAAATCTAAGTGATTTCTGAAAGTAAACCTGATTAACTTTCAAGCCTAAAATTTCTGCTACTATGCTGGACGTATGTTTGAATAGAATACTCCAGTCTTTCTTTAATGCCGTATCAACCTCTTCTAGAATTACCATCTTGGTGGATTAGTTTTCCTTGTCAATATAGTTGCTGATCTTTCTTTTGCAAAGTCTGACTACTCACTCTGACTACACATAATGGCATTTGTGAAAAGACTACGATGCTCCTATAATTATAGGATCCTGGCATTCCCAGGGTAGGGAACATTCTGCTAGGAAATCCCTACCCTTATAACTAAATAAATCTAATACAAAAGTAAACCAAACCAAATCCAGCAGCATTAAGTTCTTGTTTCACAGTCTACTGTCCTTCGCATACTGGTAAAATGGGCAAATCATGGGCTGTACTGCCAGGATGGCTGCATGGGTACTGTACATGGATTATTAGACATTATCTATTTACCTGAACTATTGCAAAGCATAGTAGAGCAGAGTGTTCAGTCAGGCTAGCATATATTCAGCTATGTTCTGTTACCTGTTGTGGAATCAATACTGAATTTTCCATGTTCATTCCCACTGACTATTGAGTACGTGATTTCAGCATTGGCTTCGATGTCCCTGCTCGCAGCATAGATCTGGAGAACTTCAGTCCCAACCAAAGTGTCCTCTGATACGCTGGCACTATACTCCCTATGCTCAAATACAGGTGGATTGTCATTTATATCCAAAACAGAAACTATAAGGCTACTTGTGGAAGACAGTCTTCTAGGTAAGCCTTCATCTGTAGCCCTCAGAGTCAGCGTGTACACAGCCTGCAGCTCTCGATCCAAAGGTTTCTCCAGCTGAACAATTCCGGAGAATTCATCAATAGCGAACTGGCCTTCTGCAGAGTTCACCAGTGAATAATGGATTCGACGGTTTATCCCTGTATTTTAAAATGAATTGTAGAGTATTAAAAAAAAGAAACAGTTAAAATACACCAAAATAACTTTGGATCTGATAGCTACAGAAATAAAGCATGTATGTGAAATCCTGTCATTCATCTTAAAGTAAATTTCAGCAACAGTTAACAGCTCCTGTCAAGGAGAGAATGATCCCCCAAAAGGTGCAGTATGATTTAAACAAACAAATTCTTCATCATACAGATTTTCTGTCACAATGAAGCATGATTCTGTTTCAATCACAGTACCGGCTAATATGAAAATATTAGTAATATAAATTATAGGTTTAAAAAAATGGCATATGCTTAGCAGGCTTAAAAATAACACTGGAGAATATGGGGGTTTGGACTGCACCAAGTAACCAGGCTCTATTCTAGTAAGTTTAAGAATCATGTCTCAGAACTTTCAGGAACATCATTTCTGGCAAGATTTCTGTATAAAATAAACAACAACAAAAAAACCCTTAATGTTTTAGGTCAAGGTTTTTTTTCCGAAGCCTCCAAGACTAGTGAAAGTATGGAAACATCTGACTTATCTTCCAGTTCAATAACCCAGATTTATCATAGTACAAATCAGTTCATTTGATTCACGATGGTGAGGCAATTATTTATATTATTGGATTAAAAAAGGAGAAGAAATATAGAAAAAATCATATATCTTTAAACAAAGACTACGTGCTCTTGTGTTCTACTTCAAAATATATCAACAAGTCTTAAAAACAAATTTTTTCTAATGTCATTTTCAGTTCATGTCTTAATACTTAGAACTAAATAGTGATAATAAAGAGGCAAAATATATATATAAAGGTATACACATAAGGTTGCATATACATAAAGCTATATTTAACCAGAGGTCTCTTTAGGACATTATCATCAGCAACTAGGCTGAGGTGTACACATTCTAAACATGACTTGAGAGGGCTTCAACTTCCTTTTACTTTACCGCAGGAGTAAAAGAAAGGACTTAGCATCAGAACATTAATAGCTAACTGCACAGAAACAATCGTTTGGTTTGTCTCTCTTCCCCATTCTTTCTTGCACAGCCAGAGATACAAAAGTGATGTTCTCCAAGCTACTGACCCATGAAACTTACGTGTTTTATCATTTAGTAGACCTTAATATATCATTCAGAAGTCTAATCCTGAGTGGTATTGAACATCTGCCAGTTCCACTGGAAGATCTAACACCTCTCATGATAAGACCAAATAGACACTACTCTAACTTGGAGACCATGGCAAAAGCATAGGTTAAAGAATGAGTACCTGTATCTGCGTCTGTGGCCTGCACTCTCGTCAGAAGTGTTTTAGGTTCTGTGTTTTCAAACACAGTAATGGAGTAAGGATCAGCTGTAAACTCCGGGGCGTTATCGTTCACATCTTCCAGAGTCAGAATAATATTAGACTGGCAGAATCTTCCTCCTCCATCTGTGGCTTTCACTAGAAGATAGTAAACTGCTTGCTGCTCACGATCAAGTGGCATCAATGTTTTCAGTTCACCTACAAACAGAATAAAAAAACATAAATGGAAATAAGCTTCACTGAGTGACTCATAATGTGTAATCTAGCATGCTTTCCTCCTCTAAAATCCCTTTGTGCTCAGAGAAGATGAACAACAATTTTCTTTTTGAAGATAATTGGTGCACTGTAGCTGAGTCAACAGCTGCAGTGCACCAATGAGCTCTACTTCGGGCAACACATGTCAGCGGCTTACCTTTCCTGCTTTGAAAGTTTACATGTTAAAATTCTGACAAAGTACTGACATTTATGTGTGTCTTACATTACTGTAAAACATTTTATAAACTGAGGCTAGGACTGCAATCTTGTATAGCCTATAAAGTGTGAGAAGTTTTACCTGTGTCTGGAGTCAGTCTGAATTTTTCTGCGCCTGTGCCATGCAGCGTATAGGTGATTTCAGCATTGGAACGAATATCTGCATCCGTGGCAGATACCTGCATTATCAGTTTGCCAGGCAGGGCATCCTCAGGAACAGTATCGCTGTACGAGGCCTAAAAGATTTTCAAATAACATTGTATGATTAAAACATATGAAGTAAGTAGGAGTTGCACAGGAAGGGAGGGAGAGAATGACGGATAAGATACTGTTTGAATGTTGGGAACATCTGACGTGAACCAGAGAATGAAATACCTGAAAATGAAAAGGACTTGTGAATTTTCTAATTAATTACCTCACAGTTAATGAATTACTTGGAAAGGTAATTATTACTGACATTTGCAACCTTATGGACTCTTGAGTGTCAATGCATAGCTACTAACTCTAAACACCTCTATAAGATTAACTAATAATCCCCACTCTTGTAGTTGCGAATTTCTTATTGCAATTTTACTTTCTCATCTTTTGGCAAGTCCTTTTCTCTAGGTCCAACTGAATCTAGAAGAAACCAACACTTGCCTTTTGTACAAAAGGGTTACAGGCTTCCAGATTAAAAAGTAACTAAGGAAAAAAAGAAAAGGAAATAAAGACACTCAGCAGTCTCCCTCATTCACGTTAAGCATGTGAATTACTATATAAGGGCTGTCCCTTATAACCAAGACTAATATTAACAAAAGGATAAAGCTAAAACCATTGAGAAACACAGACTAATAAAAAGAATCAAATGTTGATGGTATACTTGATCCTTCCCAGATCAAGAAAAGATTTTGCCTTTCTAAACTAATAATATCAAGTCTATTCAACATCATAACATGATGGTTATGAAATGTCCAAAGGTGCTAAGAGAGGAAATAAAAAATAAATAATAATAAAAAAGATTGAAAATTCAGGGTTTTTTTTTATAAAGTAACTATACTTGCAGGTTTTTCTTTCCTGTTTCTTTCCATTCTTAAAAAAAAAAAAAAAAAAAAAAAAAAACAGATTACAATTTTTGGGGTGTTGTTTACTACAAGCGCAGTGCAATTTTCCAGTCTTTCCAACTCTTCTATCACTAGAAATGCACAAATACTTTGACTTCGAGGCTTTAGCTACTTTAGGAGAAAGAATTATATAAAACTATCATGGCAACAGTCTCAAACATTTTCTTTTGCAAAAGTGTGCATTAACACAGGAAAAAAAAGCGAATTAATTCGTCTTCAAGTTCCTCAAATCCTCATGAAATGATGAAATGACATCATCAAATTGTCTTTGGACTTTTTAAATTGCTAAGAAATCTGCCCCAGATTCTTTTGTAGCACAAAGTACATTTCTGTTACTAGGGAATACCTACTTGTCAACCCCCTGAGATACAATTTCAGAGAAAATGAGCTTACATTTTACCTAGGGAAGCAGCTGGATGTGTAAAGTGTGAGATTGAGCCTACCTTTTCACAAACAGGGCTGTTATCGTTAGCATCAAGAACTTTAACCTCCACCACAGCTTTAGTTGCAAAGGTCCCATCAGTAGCTGTAATATTTAGAAGGTAATTGTCCTTTTGTTCTCTGTCCAGAGGCTTTTTGACATAGACCTTCCATTCATTCTGTATATTTTCAACAGCAAACTGTCCCAAGGGATCACCTCCTGAAATATCAATAGATAGAGTTTACTAAAGATAAGAATGAGAATGTCTATCAACATTAACTTACAGCTAAATATAAATAATCTAAATGCAACCAAGCAGCCACTCTCTCTGGCTTAATAAAGAAATATATATATATATTTTTTTCCCCAGGAAAAGATAGTCAGTGAATGCTTAGACAAAAATTTAACTAGAGCTATAAATTATATAATTTATATGAAGCTATATAATTTAACTACATGCTATAAGTAATAACAGAAATTAATGCAGCATTATAGCTATAGCATACACATACTAAGGAAAAATATTAAAATACTCCACTTAGTATTAGTATTATAAAATTAGTATAAAATAATAAAATTAGTATTTTATTATTTTATGAAATTTCTTTGGGCTTTAATGGCATCATTTATTTTAGGGTAAATACTATGAAATCTGATATATAAGTAAACAATATATTTAGCACATTTTAAGCATGTCTCAAACAAAGCCAAAGATTTGCTTTCAAAAACTCATTTCTACTAAGTTTTTAATCTTCTTTTAAAAACAAAGATATTTTTCTTGCCACTACACATCTTCAAAATATGTATGTTTGCTAATAATTTGAAAGACTAAGTGGTAATTCACAGCATTCTAGAATTACTCAAATGATTGCTCTGTCATGACTCAAAACCATTTACCTGTAATATAATAGGAGACTTGTCTATTGGCTTCTTCTGTATCAGCATCAGTGGTACTCAGGATGGCAATGACCCCACCAGGAGGGTCATCCTCGCTGACTGTCCCTTTATATATCTCCGCAGTAAAGCGTGGAGGGTTGTCATTCACGTCTGTAACAGTAACTTGAACCACAGCCATAGAAGACAGCTGATTTTTTTCACCCCTATCTGATGCAACCACTGTAATTTTGTATTTGTCCTGTTTCTCATGATCGAGCTCCATGAGAGTGGTTATCCAACCAGTTTCCATGTTTATGGCAAAAGACTCTAAAATGTCTAGCTCTTGTGAAGGATCTAAGCTGTAAGTAACCTGCCCGTTGAGTCCTGAATCTAAATCAGTTCCTTTAACTTGGAGGACTCTTGTTCCAGCCGGCATGTTTTCTACAACAAATGCTTCATAGGGATTGGACTCCAAAACTGGTTTATTATCATTTACATCTTTTACCTGAATGCTTACCTCTACTGAGGAAACAACATCATAACCTTCATTCGCATACTGTGCTAGCACTGAGAATTGGTACCACTTTGTTGTTTCATGATCAAGCTTCTTCTCAAGCTTCAATCTTCCACTTTGTCGGTCAATTACAAAAAAATCATCCCTGTTGCTTTCAGGAGTATTCCCCTTAACAAGGCTATACACCAAAGTCTGGTTATGCTCTGCTTTGACAACATCTATCTCAGCTCCAATTGGAAGGTCCTCAGAAACTGTGTAAGAATAAAATGGTTCTGAAAATCTGGGGAGAGGCACTTCTGGTGGGAGTATTCTGGCATAGACAGGAACAACCGACTCCTTTGAGGGGGAACCACCGTCCACTGCTCTAACAAAGAAGGTCAGAAACTCATTTTCTAAACCAATTAAGCTTTCTTTTGTAGTAATTACCCCAGACAATGAATCAATTTCCAAATTCTCTTTAACGCTTTCAGACTCTGCTTCAATAGCATATGTGATGTCTGCATTTGTACCTTCATCCGCATCAGATGCCCAGACTTTGATGACAGAAGTTCCCCTTGGAACATCAGATCCAATATTTACTTCGTATTCTGTTGCTCGGAATTGAGGAGCATTATCGTTGTCATCTGTAAGGATTACATTAACTGTACAGAAAGCAACTTTTCCTCCTGAATCTTTGGCCATTAAACTTATGGCAATTACTTTTTCAGCTTGTGTTTCACGGTCAAGCTTTTCAGAGGTAAATATCTGCCCTCTCTCATTTGTGTAAAATCTATCTTTGGCAAAGTCATTTACAATGTGGTAAGTGATGTGGCCATAAGTACCAGAATCTTCATCTGTTGCTTTAACCTCAGTCACCAAAGTATGTAATGGGGCATTTTCAGCTAATTCAACCTCATACTCATTCTGGCTGAAAACTGGGTTATGCATATTGGCACTGGTTACAATTACGTGCACTTGGGCTGAGCTTCTGAAGACTCCGTCAGACACAGACACATTAAGATTATAATGAGACTTCAGTGTCTGCCTGCGTAGGTTTGAGATGGTGATAATGCCAGTTTTACTGTTGATTACAAAATTCATGTGGTCGTTGCCTGTCAGAATGGAGTATTCCAGCTTGTCAGCATCAGAACTGTCCGCGTCTGAGGCTTGTACACATGTCACAAAGTGCCCACGAGGAGCCAGTTCACTAATTTTAGCTTCGTAAAGCAACTCGGTAAACACAGGGGGATTATCATTGAGATCGGTTACATCAACGGTTACAACAACATCACTGCTCAAAGGCAGCATGCCACCATCTATGGCCCTGACTAGCAATTTGTGCTGTTGAATTTGTTCATAGTCCAAAGTTCTTGCTGTCAGAATGAGTCCAGTAACACTGTCAATGTGGAAGAAGTCTTGACTTCCACTATTATCCTCAACTAGGTGGTACGAAATTCCTCTGTTTGTTCCAGAATCAGCATCTGTGGCGCTCACTTGTACAACAGATGTTCCAATGACAGAAGCCTCAGAAAGGGTCACGGCGTAGGACTGCTCAGTAAACACAGGAGGATTATCATTGATGTCTTCCACTATTATGTCTACAAACACATCAGCATGAGCCCCAGTGAGGGAGTCTGTTGCTCGAATGCTCAGTTTGTAGGCTGGATGAGACTCAAAGTCGAGAGGGGCGACAACATTTACAACTCCAGTGTTGAAGTTGATAGTGAACTGATTGAACGGATCTCCATCCGTGATGCTGTAAAACACCTTAAGTCCTTCTGGGCTGTTTGCTTGTACATGCACAACAGGGCTATGGAGCTGAACATTTTCTGGTATCTCTGCACTGTAAAAAGGCTTTTCAAAAACCGGCATAGCTTTATTCATAACTGTAATTGGAACTACAACTTCAGCAGCGAAAGCTGGTTCTCCTCCATCTTTTGCCACTACTGTGACAATATACTCCTTATTTAGTGTGTCAAGTTCAAATTTTTTCTTCAGGGAAATTTCTCCAGTGGGGTCAATTTGGAAATGTTCGTGATGTTCCTTGAGATAGTAATGCACCTCCCCATTTCTGCCTGTATCTTTATCTACAGCAGTGACACGTCGAATAACATGGCCTACTTCAGAGTCTACTTTAACAACAGCATAATACGGAAGATTGACAAAAACTGGAGCATTATCGTTTACGTCTTCCACAGTGACTTTAACCGCAATGTGAGCAACAACTGATGGTTTATGCTCCTCTGTCACTTCTATCACCACATCAAAAGATTCTTGCTGTTCACGATCAAATGGTATTCCGGTCGTTGAAAGGACTCCTGAAGTATAGCTTATTTTAAATCTGCTGTCTGGATTTAGAATATGGTAAAACAAAGGCTCATTTATTTGATTCCCTATAGCAGTGACAACAGCTATTGTTTTTGCCTCAGTGGAATTCTCCTGCACTGTTGCAGAGTAAGAGCTCTGTGTGAACTTCAGTTGGCTTGCTTTGCTTTCTTTCACATTAATTTTTACAGATGCAGTGCTTGCAAATCTGCCATCGGATGCTCTAACTGTTAACTCATATCTGCTCCTTAACTGAGTTGTATTTTGTACTGTTATAACTCCAGTCTTAGGGTTTATGGAAAATTTTTCTCCAATGTTGCCTTCAATAATGGAATAAATTAATTGTGAAAAAATGCCCGAATCGGCATCGGTGGCATTTACGCTGATGACTTTCACCCCTCTGTAGGTGGGAACCAAAATGGATGTCTCATACAACTCTTTGGAAAACACAGGAGGGCAATCATTGATGTCAATTACATAAATAGTAACATTAGCTGCATAGTCTGCATGTAAGCGGGGTGTGCCCATATCATGCACTTGCACTGAGAAGTGGAAAATGTTCGTCTCCTCATAGTCCAGGCTCATCACAGTCCGAATGGCACCGGTGCTAGAATCAATGGCAAAGTACTTGTGGACAGACGGTTCAACAATCTGATAAACAAGCAGAGCATTTGTTTCTTTATCTGCATCTGTTGCTCGAATTACTAGTGGAATATTCTTGTCGGTTAGAACCACACTGTTAATTGAAGCCGATTCACTGATGAGTCCTGTGTACTCAGCTTGTGTAAAAATGGGTGCATTGTCATTCTCATCGCGCAGATGCACCAGAACTGTTGCGTTAGTGGACAAGCCAGCCATGTTTGTTCCCTGCACAGTTAGCGTGTAAACAGGCAAAGTTTCAAAGTCAAGTAACTTCTGAGAAATAACAACACCCGAGTTTGGGTTGATAGCAAAGGCATCACCTATATTACCATCTCTTATTTCATAAACCACTGACGACTGACTGTACGCTGTAACCATTCCAACAACCGAACCGATGCTGGCACTCTCACTGATTTCGGCAGAGTATTCCTTGGCTGTGAATTTGGGGGAGGCATTATCAGAAACTGTAACAAACACATGCACAGAAGTCACTTCACTCATTGGAGGATCTCCTTTGTCCGTGGCTTTTACTACCAAGTTGTACTCTTCCTGGTTACTCCGGTCCAATTCTTTGGCAATTTTAATTATACCCAAAACGGGATCTATAGAGAAGGCATTTCCAATATTCCCTGTGAAGAAACAGAAGTGTAATTAAGAAAAAGGTATATAAAAATTAAAGAAAGATTGTTCGTTTAGCCATAAACTAAATAGATGATGTACAGAGAACACAGAGAACTTACAGTTTCTTAATTTTGTTTAAAAATGTTCTTTAGCCTCTTCGGAAAGTTTTATGTAATGAATTAGCAATGATTCTAAGTTTACTCAAAGAAATGGCACCAAGCAGGGTTAGTAAAGCTATCCAAGACTTCAAAATAAATTCATAATTTTGATTCATCTTCAAAAAAAAAGCTAATGAAGTTCACAGGTATCTTGCAGCTTTCAACATCGAAATTATATTTATTTTCTTCAAATTATCTGTCTTACTGAGCTCATGTTTAAACCAAATTAAATATCTACTGAAGCTGAAAGAAAATCACATTCAGAAGCTGATATTAGTGGAAGAAGAGTAATACTACATGATCTAAAGTAACTAGATTTTTTGGACGAAGAAGCATTATGACACTTTGATTCTCAAGTGCTTATGCCAGAATCCTTTAAATTACTGTTACAAATTAAAGATCTTTCTGAATTAGACTAGAAGTTATTTTCATCTTGACTTCATATTAATAAACAGACAAATTATGCCCTGTGATAAAATATTAGACAAAAAAAAAGACCATTTGAATGGTCAAGTCGATGCTTGAAAATCATTTGTTTCCAAATATCTATTTGAAACTGTAAAGAACTACACTATACAAAACATTCGACTCAAGCACTAAAACAGTGTAAGATTTAACATTTTACCCTCATAAAAATTGCATTACTTTACTAAAGCCATGTTCTCAGCATGGAAACATCCATTAAAAACTTCTGAGTTATGCATACAAGTAGGCAGAAGATGCTATCTTTTTTTTTTTTTTTTTAGCACAGGCTCTGAACACAGTGGCATTCTTAGAATATGCCATTACAAATCTCATCAGACATCACAAGCATTTAAAGAATGTTCATTCCATATGCCTAAAACATCAGCTATAAGACTTTAACCTCCCAGTAGATGACAATCCTATAAAACAAATCTAAGAGAGTCTCACATTTACTCCTACAAAAATCTAGAAGAAAGGAAAAGAAGAGGGTGTAAATTCATGGCAGACAGCATGCATACATATTTTTGCTTGCAATGCTTTGTTAGTCACGAAACACGTGCTACTGAATTAGGAAAGGCAAGAGAAGTTTTATGAACGTTCGTGTCCTGCTTAGTAAAAAGACTTGCCTTCCTCCAAATAGCGGAAAACAAAGATATATTTTAAGCAAACTTATCAGACATTTAAATATATTCTCCCTCCTTAGAATGTCATAATCACAGCTTTGTTTAAGTACTGTGTTAGAGTATGCTTCCATATCAACATCAAAGTAACACTTGGGGGGGGGGGGGAAGGAAAATATTTACAATAAACAATTCGTATGCCTTTATAAAACAACTTTGGGCAACAATAAAGAAGCAACATTTGCCCATATCATCTTGTGTGCTGCAGTAACTGTGTAACTTTTTACCTATTGCTCTAATATACAGTTTCTTATACTTGTTACTGGAACTTTTTTTGTAAAATCCTCCCTAGCTTCACAAGGGTATAACACATTGCTAACAACATACTCTGTTTTTTTATTTTGTTTTTCAGTCATAATAGCTAAATAATTCAGGACCTTGTTGATGGCAGATTTGTGTCTAGATTTACTGGTCTGAAACAAAACTTGCCTCCAACTAGCCAGTGTTTGTATGTGTCAATACAAAGCTTAACTTAACCGAGACTATTTGGTATCTCTGTCTGCGAGAGCGTATAGATTTTTATTTCTGAGGTCCCTTCATTCACATTACACTGAACATCAACAAACATGCCACAGGTTCTTACTCTTTTCATCAAATCTTTGCTTTGCCTGTGCCTCAAAATTTAACCTATGTCATCAGAACTGAATGCAATTTTAAGATCTAAATTTAATGCTTCTACTGTTTATAATGAACAAATTCTTTTAACGATGATCCTTAGCTTTTTCTTCAGAAAGGTAGCAAAAATAGGTGAGGGAGATGAATATTAATTATCCAATCCATTGCAGCTTTAAAACTTTCAGACTATAGCATAAACACACGACAAAATACAAGACAGACACCTGTCATCACCCTCTTTTTCATAGCTAATTTTTCATATGTCTGCAGATAAAACAAAACATGATCAAGAATTATTATTTTAAAACAGACTGAAGATTTAAGAATGTCGACATACCTGACTCAATAGAATACACAATTTCTGCATTTTTTCCTTTGTCCTTGTCTAAAGCTGTAACCTGGAGCACTGTCGATCCCAAAGCTGCTGACTCGTACACCCGTCCCTCATAGGAAGGGCTGGTGAACCATGGAGCATGATCATTCGTGTCACTCACATTAATGATGATCCTAGCGTAGTTGCGCTTTACAGGAACATCTTGATCTCGAACCTAAAACAATTAGCACATTGCCAACCATTAGCATCAGTCTATATTAGCTCTGTTATTACAGCAGCTCATCCAATATTAGTAGCAATTCAGGGTTCAGTCTGCACCAGTCGAAGTCTG
>VZSV01000017.1:1845791-1865462 GCA_013398735.1 Nothocercus julius
TCAGTCTGCCTCCTCTACTCCAAAGTCAAAACAGATGGCTCTACAGTCAAAAATGCCTTAAATAAGGTATCTTAAAAGGTAAACATTTTTGTATGAGTGAATAAGATGAAAAAAAATTCTGCAGTAACTCTGAAATTAAAAAAAGAAAGTATTTCTCAGTATGGATTCCAGGGTTGCTGAAAATTCTCTTTATTTTTTCAATTTTGGAATTTTAAGCCATGTTTTCCAAGGCAGTCAATGCTGCATGCCCTTGTGTAGAAACAATCCTCTCTCAGCTCTTTACAGTTCCGAGCCTAGGCTAGCTGTAAACCACAGAAAACAAAATGGAAAAGTGGTAGAAACCCTACAGAATGTTATTTCTAATTCAATTTTTTGTTCTTCTTGAGCGAAGCAGTAAGCAGCTGCTTGTCTCAGCACTGTCGCATAACATGCAATCCACAGATATTAATAACCGGCTCCAGTGCTGCAGAGCCAGACTGGTCGGGGAATTTACTGTATATCAACTATACAATAAATTTGGGGAACTATCCATAAGCATAGATAACTCTGAAGTATCTCAGGGAGTCTATCATAATACAAACTATCACTGCTGGTAACAGAAAAATGCTGCCTCCGGCGGCCCATTAGAATTCTCAGAAGATGGTGGCAAAGACACAGAAAAGAAACTGATTGTTTGACCTTTTAAAAAGCACCTTGATAAAGTTCCCTGCAAGAGGTTTCTAAGGAAACTAGGGAGTTTGGTTTCTGCCTCAGATTAGAAACTGATTAAAGACAGAAAACAAGGAGTCAGAATATTGATTTTCATCAGGAAGACAGATAAATCAGAACTAAGTACAATATCAGAGTGAAGTATGAATAAAGTAGGGGACTTTATTAAATTAAAAACCCTAGATCCTTAAATATGTAATTTAAAAAAATTTAAAATGTAGGCTAAAGGGCAATACATAGTTATTTCACTGTTAGCACATACAGGGATATTATGACTTCAAAATGAACACAGCTCAATCTTTTTTTTTTTTTTTGTTATTCAATTTCCACCCACAGATAATTTAGAGTCAGAAAAATAGTAAGTGAAAAAATAAAGCGTAAGAATTGAGGAATTTAATTAAAGATGACTATTTAGGTTCATTTGTATTTCTCTCAAAATAAGAAATTAAGGAAACCTAGAGAAGGTAGAGGTGGGAGGGAATGCAATCGCAGAGCAACACACTGCCTTAGAAGACTCCTGAGACTGGAAGGCCATTCCTGCTGCTGCAGCTTAACACCGTAACTACAGCGAAGCAACATTTCTAAAATGAAGCACCACCAGATACTGTGCAAAGTATAAGCTGAACAGCAGGAGTGTGGTGATTGTGAAGCCAACACAACACCTCCAAGACTAACCACATGGCCAAAAAAAAGCTAGGTTAATTGAGAACTATCTAAATTTTTCAGTCATTTTTGAGTTGAACTCAAAAAAGCTAAAAACTTCCCATCTAAAACTGTTACAGAAATGTACTAACAATCCCTACTTTGGAGACACCCTGGAGACTTACCTGCATTCTAACTGGCACTCAGTGACAAGCACTAGGTGTGTAATTTTTTTTTAAATGTCAAAAGACCAAATTTTAACATGAACTGTTAAGGTCTGCAATTTAAACCAAGGACGAGGGTTGACAAAAGCTACAACTGTGAGTGCTGTCCTGAAGCCCCCCCGCAGAAAGTTTGCATGCTTGAGACCAAAGCAACTACATAAACAATGTGCTCTTATAAAATAGAATTTAGAGTGCAGTCAAAACAGCCACAGCCATTCTCAGTGCGATTAGAAGATGGAATATATTCAAATATGGAATATACTCATCTTGCTTAAGAGCCAGATTTAAGAGGCATGCTAGAGAAAAGCTTGACATTAGTGCAATGCAATGGGAGTTCTGAAGTAAAACAGTCGGAAACTGAAGAGACTCAGCCTATTTTGCAAGGCCATGTAAATGGCCACATTGCATGGCTGTGCTCTATTGACATTGATACAAGGTGGAATATGAAGAATACGAGAATATGAGCTATACAGAGAAGAACAGAGCCCAGGACTATTGAGGGGAAGGAATTCAGATCTATTAATTATATCAGAGGTGACACCTGAAGTTACATAGAAATATACTGATTAGTAGTGAGTTATAGAGAAGATGTATGCCATTGATAAAAGATATTTGGCCTGTAATATTTGAAAATGATATTCCTTTGGATTGTTTAAATCTTATTTAGTATTTGTTGATTCCTTGTGGAGTTTAAGAACTCCTCCTGACTTTACTCATAATTATATTATGGCTATATCGACATGTTTATATTCATGTTCATAAACAAAGCTATATTAAAAGTTATATCATCTGGAGTGAATATAATTGCATTCTGTTTCCAAAATGTCTCTGTGGAGCAGTGTGGTGCTCACAAAAAAAAGGCAAATTTAATCAATGAAGAGCATTCTATCCTTCATTCCCAAATCAGTCCCGAAGTATAATATCCATATAAATTTTGCATAAAACAAGATTCAGTATTCAGCAATAGAAAAGCAATAGGGAAACTACTGCAATTAACTTTAAACTTTCTTATGCATTTCTTATAATAAAAAAATCAGATAGCAATGATTAGAATCCTATGCACATAAGATATATATATATATGCGTGTGTATATATATACACATGTATATTTATTTATTTATTTTAAAGCAACTGAATATTTCATGTATTGCTTCTTATTTCTGTGAATAACCAATTAAGGCCAAAACATTACAATCCAGAAACATTAGTACCTTGATTTTTTTTCCAATTACATTCCTTCCTACTCGTCCCCAAGTCATCTTTGTCAAACACGATTACTGTAGGCCTGGAGTTTGTTTATTCTTGTTTTGCATGATGCATTTGATATTTAGATGCACACAAACTCCTAACAGCCTCCACGCCTACTGCTGCTGCTCTATTTTTCAAATAAGCTATTTAACTGAAGTCCTGGAAGAGTCAAATGCCCTACAGATGTTCATGGCCTGAGGCTAGACAAAGCTTGCTGACAGACTCTATGGATAGATTTAGTTTCTTATTCACCTCCCATCAATGTCTTGAAAACATCATTTCTTTTTTCAACCTGAATGTAAAATCATTTAATCTGCTGTTAATCAAGGTCCATTAAATTGTTTACTGTATTTCCAAATGGTTACATCAATTATTTGTAGGCTGTAAGTTCTGTATTGCTTGTTCTTAATACATACTCAGGAGCCCGACTTTTTAGACTTCTTAACTGATTATCAGTGCTTCAGAGGACCCAACACATCGCCAGCACGCAAATTTTCCTGGTCATTATTTCAGCTCTGAGTAACGCAATTTACATGCTGGTAGGCATAAATAACACCTTCACCTGAAGGGGACTTGAAAGTGTTGAGATGGAAACAGCAACATCATAACATGTGCTTTTCCCCCAAGGAAGGGAAATAGGAAGATTTCATGCCTTCTACCCAGCATTTGTATTTCTGATTGAAAGAAATTAATCCACTCAGCATTTTTTTTATTACAACGGAACAATAAACTTGGTTCTCCAAACACTTTATGGTGATTATCAGCACCAGCAGCAATGGTAACAGCTATGACAGCAGCGAGTTCTGACTTATGCTCTACTGAGGGACATGCTGTAGTTTTTGAAGGTTCATGATACACAGCGCCACTTACAACTGCCATCGTTAAAGGAAATGGTGCTTCTCGAAGGAAGCTACTACTCTGACAGCCTTCTACTAGAATTTAGCCTATTTGACCTATCTAGCCTCTAGACGTGCAGTTAGCTGAATAAAGATTCTGTTTTAAATTCTAAATATTTAAAAGAAACATTTTTCCCTCTAGATGTCTGGATGAAAGAAGGAAGATGATTATGAAAGACATAGGGTAACAAAAGAAAAGCACGCATTTTGCACAAAGACTGAGCAACAAGTAGTTGGGTTCATAACAGAGATTTCTATGTACATAGCAAACCCCAGAAACACACTGTTTGTTCTGCAAGTTTCATAACTAAGGGGTATCTAAATGGCAGCTAACACACAGGTATCGCTATCCCCATCGGTCTTCGTTCAGCAAATAATTCCTCTCCTTCCCACATGCAAGAGGAGGGAACTTTACTGTGCTCATGGCTTCATTCCTGCCAGTGTCAGATAAATCTTTACTTCCAAATACATCCAGGTTCAGTGGGGGAGAGAAATTAGATGGGAAAAACAAGAGATATACACATCACAGCCTGCCTTACTGTGGATTACTTCAAGCAGTGTCACGAAAGGCTGCTGGCCTAAAGAGAACTTCATATTAGCCCAACTGCAAAGAAGTGGCCAGGAGGAAAAGTCACATGGAGGTAATTTGGAGAAATTTGCCTTGTCATAGATTACCAAAGACTCTTCAATAAATGGCAATCTGGGCCTTCCTTGAAGGTAAGAGAAACTACTCAGGAGAATGCACACCAAGATGTTATCATCTAGAACTTCTTTCCATATGGATACCATGCAGCAGGAGAAACTCCGTTTCATATAACTATATTTGGACACTGTACAGTTTGTCACCCACAGATCTTAAAATGATTTATAATGGTCTTCTAAATGCACAGCTAAATAATCACATTACTTAGTCATTTAGAGGAGCAGGATAGAGGGGATAATTTACATAAAGAGTACTAATCCTTTTCTTGTAAGTCATGCAAGTAAGTCATGCATGCTCAGTTTCTGCTTTCATTTACTCAGCTAACTTAAGCAACATAATACAAATCAAAAGCCATTGACTTAGACTATGTTTTTATAATAACATATAGCCTTCCACCTGGCCTGCCAAACACCATGACTGTATGAATATCAGAATCACTTCCATTTTAGACATAGTCCCTATTTTTCTATAAATCAGATTCACTGTCCAGGTTGAAAAAAATTATAAAAGGAAAACAAAGCAAAACAAATTCTTGCAGTTACAAATCCTCCCTTTACAAACACTTCACTAGAAACTCCCTTACCTGGGTGCTGATAGATCTGGTTCCATCTGTGGCCTCTACTGTCAAGTTGTAATTGGATCTCTGCTCTGCATCGAGAGGTCTAGCGACAATGATGGTACCAGTTCCTTTGTCCACATCAAATCGACTGTCATAGTTGCCACCTTGTGCAAGAAATTGGGAGGAAAAAAAGTTCACAAAACACAGCCTTACTATACTGTTTCAGGTATGTTCATGTTCTTCTTCAGATGCTTAATGAAGGTGGAACTATACAGACACATTTTAAACACTTTATTGTTTGGTGACAAAGTATGCTGCCATTACAGGTATTTAAATCAGAGTAATTTTGGACAGAGCTGATTTGTCTGGCTCATGGAAAGTTCACAGGTACATTCTGAGCAAGATTCTCAGTTTTTTAATCAGAAGTTAAGGATTGCAAAAGGCAGGAAATAGAGAATTATCAGGTGAAATATGATAGCTTATTTCATGCAGAAAGTCAGGTTAAACAGTCAAAAAGGTCCTTTGTCTCAAATCAGAAGGACTGTCAAATTCATACCTCTTGGGTCAGAGTAAAAATTAATATACTCATATATTTATAGAGATAAGGCTGAAAAAGTTACAGCGGTGCCAAAGGATACTTGTGTCAATGCTGAGTACCAACAAGAACTGATATCCCTATTGAGATAAGTAGGACTTAGATGAGCATTAAAAGCTTAAATGCTTTAAATATGCTCAAATTCCCCTTCTGAAACAAGTTAACTGATTTCCCTTGCAAAACTTGCAAAATATCCTTTGGAACATAGTCAAATAACCATGTAGATTAACAGCTACACTTATGTCTTTTAAACATTTAGTTCGTCATCATCATCTCTGCGCCACTCTGAGCAAGTTATCATATGTATACAATGTCCGATAGGCTCAAAAAATGATAAATATGGCTATTAACGACAATTGCTTTAGCCAATAAGCTAACGAAAATGGAGAAGTTAATTTACTTGGTCAAGCCAGTGCTAAATAGAGCAAAGCAACTTCTTCTAACTGTATGCAATTTTTTAAAATCATATTTTAAATTAATACCATTGAGGTGTAACAAGTGCTTTATTTATTTACATCTAAAGAGCTATTACATGGTGTGTTTTGTACATCATTAAATGCTTTTTATGAAAAGCCATAGCTAGAAGTGAGAGGATGAAGTACCAATGGCTGCAAAACTTATATTTAATCTAAGACAGAGCAATAGACACTGCAATGGGCCCCCATTCCAACATAAAAGGATCGCGCTTTTAGAAGGTTCCACCACAAGACAGACATAACAATCCAGGAAAGATGGGCTGGATTATGCTTCATGGGATTTAAGATATTTGGAAACAGTTAATAATAAGGATACTGAAATTTTTCTAGTTTCACTGAAAGCCAATTTCTCCTGTTGGCCTAGAAGCAGTTTGAACTACACATATGGATATAAAATGAACAGCATGAAATGCAGCAGCTTTGTTTTAAGCAAGTGCACGTGAAATCCTTTCTTTGGTTTTGTGCAAGACATCACCTTCAGAAAGTGAATCTCTAGCTTTTCGTTTATAGTTGATATATGATATCGTTTTCTCAGATAGCTAGGAATTAATTTAATGTCTAGAATTAAATGTCTCAATGAAGCCATCTCCACTGTAAGGAAACAGCAGGATCAAGGGGTATGAGCCTGTTTCAGTTTTCCTGGCGTAAGGACAAGCTCACTGACTTATTTATTTTGAAGTAAACAAATTGCAAAGGCCTCTTCCAATTTTTCTAGTAGGGGTGATATCTGGCAATCCACTGAAGCAGCACCCAACCCAAACATTTCATCAGGTGTACTGAAAGTATAACAGCAACAGTTTTGGCCAAAAGCCAAAACTGGAAGCTCTAAAATGATGCTGTGTAAATGTAATGATGACAAAACAAAACAAAAACAAACCTGTCACAAATGCAACTGTGAGCACTTTGATTTCCGAAGAGTTAATAAAATAAACATTATATAAATGTACGCTTTCATTTCAGATCTCATAATCTGGTAATAAATTATGTGATCTCAGCAGATACCTTCTGCTGTACAGTTCAGGTCACAAGCCATCTGAAAGATGTAAAATACTTCACTAGCAAGCTTGTCTCCTGGCTCAGCCAAAAAGAAAGAAAGCATGGAAAGCAAGCACAGAACATAAAGGAAAGCTGTCAATCAAATCATTTCATGCTATTAGAAACAGTAAAAGAGGGCAGTAAAGAGATCACCTTTAAGAGCAGCTGATAACTCGATAACATAATCACATACCAAACTTTCCAAACCACTTTTGTTAAAGAAAACAGTAAAAACGTTTGCTTTTACAGTCTGTAGATAACTCCTGCTCTCCCTTCACATTAAAAAATAAATATAAAAATATATTTTAAAAAATCCCCTTGGGAATTATCTATATGTGCCTTTTAGAATAGCAGGAATAGATCATCTATTTTCTGTGTTAAGCATACAATGAAAATAAGTATGTAACCTGTCCAAATTTCTTGCTTATGAGAAGAAAAATCAAAGTAAAAACATTATCAGAATAATAAGACACTAATCAGAGTATACAGTAGTTAAAAAAAATAAAACAATAGAAAATACATCCCTGATACTGTTAACAAATTCTGCCAAACTAGAGACCCTCCCCCCCCCCAAAAAAAATGCCATTGCTTCACCCTGTGGAAACTGTCAGGACTGGTGTCACTAGTGGCATCTATGGCCTCTTCTATTTCATCATCTTCACGTCTGTGAGCCACTCGCATTTAGTGGCACCATATTCTTTTTAACCTTGCCCTTAGCAGCCTCCTTCTGTAGTACAGATATTTCTGACCGTTCACTGGATGACCCTGGTTGAACCAAGGCAGAGAGAAGCTCTGTTTCCCTAAGCAATTTTTATGTTTTCTGTCTTTACTCCCATGCATGTGTGCACATATGTCTGGGAAATCAGGAAAAGAACAGTCTCAACTCCCAGATACCTGCAATGCAGATAACTTACTCCCTGGGAGAATTCCAGGGGGCATCTGGAACCCTCTATTCCCTCTAAACAGATGCACAGATCTAAGACATCTCAGTTCATTATAGGAACATCATCTGAAACAGGGCTCTACTATCCTTGATTGCAAAAAAAATGTAAAGAAGGACAGAACAAGTTTTTAATATCAGCTATACAGTAAAGACAAGGTATTCCCTGTACTTGAACCAGTCTACTGGTTAGGTCTAAAATTAAAATATTTAATTCATTTTGCCACTACAGTATCTGTGTTTAGCCACATTACTGACTAGAATTCTCCTTTCAGTGGAGGAGGCTGAAGGCACAATTTAGCAGCAAGAATACACACAGGCAGAAGTTTGCAGGGGTTATGAACATTCTGGAGGCTCTTTTCTCCTCGTACTGAACCAAGGTACAGTGGAGAAGGAGCAGTCAAGAGAACAAGTAGTGAATATTAACAGTATAATCTCTTTGTATGTATTATCTCCATTTGCAGAAAACTGGCATTTTACTTCTTTCCCTATCCCACAACCTATGAGATTAATTTGACTTATCTTAAGTTCACTGACACAATATTCGTAAGTCAATTCCAAAACTATAACAAGATATTTTCATGTGTTTTTCTTCTTCAACCGTGCCATTCATTAAAATTTTAAAATCATCTTGATATATAATGAAATAAGGAATACTAAAGGAGGGGGGAACCATCTATAGCTAAAGAATGTCAAAACCTTGTGCTATTTAGAAGTTAAGGAAACAAGTTACAATGAGTCCTTCAGCATCTCACACTTCATGCATTTATTGCTAATCATAAAAGCCCTTAGTGCATCCTTACCCGTTATGTCAAACCAAAGTGGTGTTCCAAGAGGTTCAACAGCTATTACTCCAATCATGTGAGCAACTGGATCACTCTCCATCACCGTAAAAGAAAAAAAGGTTTCCTCAAAATAAATGGGCTCTGTAGGTGGGATGGGCTTTGGAATCCATTCTATGTGAAGCCGTGTAGTTGATGATTTCTGTGGACGACCGTTATCTACAGCTTTAATCTGTGAAAGAGATACATACTTTAGGCTATAGGATCACATAAATCATTATGTTTCATGGAAAAGCAGTAAGAAGCCCCAAACATGCTTGCTTATGTGAGATATATCCTAAAAGGTTAAGTGTCTCATAAAGCGGCAAATAGAGTAAAATCATGCAGCACCTAATAGTAGCACACAACCCATTACCATAAATTCATTTTAAACTTGCTATCTTCCTGAAAAAGTGTCAAAATCTGTGACTGTTTGTGTTCTCTCATCCTGTTCATTATCTGTAAAGTTTTGGAAAGTGAACAGCAGCTTCGTGATTCACTTTCTCAGTGCAGCCCTCTGAAATCATCCTTCAAGTAACACACAAGCAAAACGATCCCTGTGCATTTGCAGGCGCCTGCTATCTTCCTGAACCACATCCACCTATCTGCCAGCTACTGACTAAGAAGCGATGAGAACACAGAGAAAGGCACACTCCACAAATTCATGATACATGAGATTCTGACTCACTGAAAGGATATCGTATTCCCTTGCTGCAGAAAATTTCTTTGACGAAACCACTCCGGTTTTTGGCTCAATAAAGAATTTGCCATGTTCATCACCATCCTCAATGCTGTACGATATCTCCGCGTTGGGACCTTCGTCTTTATCGGTGGCAATGACGCGATAGATGGGCTCTCTCCTGGCTGCTCGCTCTCGTTCGGGCTTACCTCGCTCTGGAAGCCTAATTTTGTAGAACTTTTGCAAGAATTGAGGCTTATTGTCATTCTCATCTAAAACCTTCACAATCACCCGTGCAATAGTTGATTTTGCAGGAATACCGTTGTCTGTTACCGTCACCTGTTTTTATTAAAAAAGTAACAAATAATAAAAAAGGTTAATACTCAGTTCTGATATCATCTTTCTAATCTGTGTGCATGTTTTTTAATAATAATTTCTTCAAACTGCTACAACTGCACAGTACTTTCCTAACTTTATTTACTTACAGAGTGTCAATTTAAAAAAAAAAATCACTTATTTGGTGAATTTTTACAAAAGCCAGTACAAAAATGTATACACCTACTGTCTTACCATCTTGATGCTTGAGTTACAGAATATAGGAGCTAATGGATACACATTAAATCTCTCACTATTTTGCAGCATGGTAACTGAAACATCAACTTCTTGAGTACAGGAACAGCACACAAGTACGGTGTCTCAGATAACAGCTTCCTTGCTAATAGTTTCCTTGCAACTTTTAAATCTAATGGTTTGATTTTGTACCTTAAAAGATGCAATTTAAGAGGTAAGCAAGAATGTAGCTTTCAGAAGCTGACAGGCCTATGCATTAAAAGAAAACTATGTATTTCAAAACATAAAGTCACTATCTTGCTAGAAAAAAAAAAAAAAAAAAGGTTAAAAATAGCCTTTTAAAGAACACACATAGTAACCTATTTCCATACCGTAAATGAAATGGGAAATAAAACCAAATCTGCTCTTCCAGGAAGGCATGAGCTTTACTGAAAAGCTAGTAATGGAGTAAGGAATCTCCTTCAGTTCTAATTTTAGGACTGATCCGATGTTATTGATATGGACAATGAACAAAAAGTAAAAGAATAAGAATTATGTTAATCTGAAATTAAAACACTTGGTTAAAAACAAACAACCAAACAAAATTCTCCAAAACCAAAGCAAACTTGAAGCAAACATCTCCCCTCTCCAAACACACACTCACATCCTAGAACAGGAAATGCCAGAAATCCCAGAGCAGGTACAGAGCAACTCATCTGCTTACATAAAATTTGCTTGACCCAAAAGAATAAAAGGCAATTTTGAGAGTAATCTAATTTGATTTGAAAGCATCAGTTTTTAAGATATTTTTGATACTATAACAAAGGGAATACTAGAATATGAGAGAATAAAATGAAGACAAACTGAATTGTATAAAAAAGCTATCCAATTGGCACTCAGAAAATATTTAAAAGGCAGTTATGAAAGATTGGTGCATATTATTACTATGAAAGCAAGAGCGCAAACAAGGGTCAATTTTAATCACCATCAGGGATTAAACCCACCAACCCATCTGGTCAGCGTTTCAATGCTCAATTCCTTAGCCAGATGCACAGCACTTGATTCAAGCTGCTTGCAATATTGCCACCACCCTGTGCATTTGCAGGGTTCTTCCCAAGCTATTTTCAAAGGTGGCAACATAAAACTAACGAATGGGAAAAGTGCTACTTTGGGCCAGGCTGTCTTTCATTATTGCTCTATAGCTAAGAATTTTTCCCTACTTGGCAGACTTTTATTTAAAACTTTATTGAGGATGGGGAATTCTAAATGGAGGGAGAGAATTAAATCATGAACAATACCAGACAATAACCAAATTCCAAACTAAAGAGCAATGACCTTAACCTCATGTCTTTTATAGAGAATGTTGAAAACAGATGCATTTAACACTGTGTGATACTACAACCTTAAAAGAGTGTTTGTGCTTTTTGTACATAGTATCCTATAATGACATAAGCCAAATTTTCTCTGTTTACTTTTCTTTTTTTGGTGATTGCAAGATCAAAAGGCAGGGCTTTGCTCTTATGAATTTTGTTGATAATATTACCCAAAAAGGGATCAAGGATGAAACAATAGTTCTGGCACCCAACTATCCATACCCCTACACTGTTAGCACGATCTCTGGCAGAAGTTTTGGGCAAAGCTGATATAGCAAAGAAAATTCTGATAAAAATTTGGTCCAACAGCTGCAATTTAATAGAGTTTAAAATACATCAAAGGTATAGAAAGGGGTCAGGACACCCCAGTGTACACTCAGGTGTCCACTGTATGTACATCTGAGTTGTGCAAGGACAGTTCATGAATTCTAGGAATATGTTCACTCAACCTTCATTCAGCCTTTCACTTGCATTCCTATCAGAAACTATGTATACATATTTTTTTACAAATGTGGCAAATTTTGAATAAACCCAGAATAGCTGCCCTCACTATGTTGTTTTTGCCAGTTTACATTGCAGTCCGTTATCTATCACTCAGGAGAAGACAGACAATAAAGTTTTCATATAAGTTTTAGATGTAATGCAAATATCACTGTGAATATTAAATCTTCACTGCGTGTAAAGTACAATTCTTTTGTACTGCCTGACAGCACTGTATTAACTGGTACTCCTACAGTTGTCTACAAGGTTATTCTTTTGTCTTGCTTTACAGAAAACAAGAATAGCTATTACATAAATTCCAGCTGATCAATTAGAATTGACTAAATACATAGGAGAATTATATAAAAAATTTACTGCTCTTTGACTCTCAATCTATAAAGTACTTTTTACAACAGATGTACTAATGTGATTGATAAACGTAACCTTAAAAAAAAAAAAAGTGCATTTCTTTTTTCCCAGGAAAAGGCAGGCTGAAACACGTATACCAATAATTAGTGAGCAAAAAAACTCTGAATCACACTCCTTTATTCTTTTAGTCATCACACCTTTGTATTGTTTGGAAGAAAAATCTTGCTTTAGGGATATAAAAATAAAGAACTGCCTTATATCTGTATCTTAATTCTTTTCTCAAGAAAACAGTCCCAAAACACTGTTTTTATAAGACAGATAGTTCTGTGAATTACAATATAATGAACACAGAAGCAAATTACTTCTGAAATCCAGTTCTCCAAATTCTTCACATGGTAATCAAGTATGGAAAAGCAAAGGAATAATGAACTTACTGTGACTGTATTTCTGAGAACTAAAGGAATTATTTACCTCCAAAATGTGTTCTCCCTGCTGTTCCCGATCTAGTTTTCTAGATGTGGTTGTAATTAGACCTGTAAACATAAAAGAGTAATTTAGTACCTCTAAGAAAATAACCTGAATGAAGATTAGGTTAAGCCAGTAATCACTGATATATCCAATCTCAATTTCTTCTTAGGTGGTCTCAACTATTTTTGAAGAACATAAGCTTTCACCAAGAACATAAGCTTTCAGGTGATGGTGGTGGTGTTTCCAGTCCTCGAGGGCTGTGAAAATATTCTTTGCAATCTGAAAGCTAAGTCTTTACTAAGCTACAGTCTTTAAAGACAGAGACAGTTCTATTTTCCAATACATCTGTGCATATCTCATGTTTCTGACAGGTGTAACATATGTAATTGTATCACATTAAGTCTTATTTGCATAATATCCTTACTCATTTACAAAGGGTGTTCATCCTTCTTATTCAAAGGCTACCCCCAGATTCTCTCTGAATATTTACCAATCACTTTAGGAGAAGCATCTGCTTGCATTTTGTGGTATTAACAAAGGGAAAAAAAAAAAAAAAAAAGGACGAACTGAAGAGATATATTAAGATGGGAAATGGAACAATTTGTGTGTGTGTGTGTGTATTGGCTTGATTTGGCAATGAGGAGTCAAAGAGTGCTGCTGTTGGCAATATCAGAGAACAAGAAGGAGTTTTGTAAGATAGTAATTTTGCTGTATGAGTTTGATACAAGTTTGTTGGAAGATGAGGAAGGCATGGTGAGTTCTGCTGTACATGAGGCAATAACAACTAACTACAGCAGAAGGCTCTTAGCCAAATTAATTCCCCCTAGCAATAGATTCACAGTTTTACCTACAGTTTGTGAAAAGTAAATTCAGCCAATTATTGTTGAATGACCTTTCCACACTGTGGATTAACTGTGTGATGAAGGCTCCGTGAAAAAAACAGGTTAGGTCCCTTAGGATCTATCAGCTCAGGCTCGGTACCATGCAAACACAGTGATGGTGCCTGTGAGGCCAACTCATATCAGCAAACAGGGCAACAGCTTTTACGTGGCACAAACCAAGCTACCACTACCATCTGGATCCATTCCCCAGCACAGAAATGCTGGTTAGCTCAGGTGCAGGGCTAGCTCTGCCCAGCTAAAGCCACTGCTGCACAAAACATCCCACGTTCTCTACTGGGGGGATCTATTGCATGCTAGCGATGGAGGATAGAGATGTGACTAATGTCCTGCACTGTCATGAGGGTTTTTATCCAGCTAGCCAGCATGTTTTTCTTACAGAGACAGGTAAGCACTGCCATCTTGATCCTTAATTGCCAAACTGAAACACAGAGAAGTAATTACGTGATTAAGGGCAATTAAAATCCAATCTGCATTCTCCATTTTCCTTTTCCTAACCATAGCATAGGCTGTTTGTCAATTAATACAGGAACTCTTATATCTGAAATACAAATCCCTGTATCAACTTTTGATCTGCTATAGCAACAAAAAAGGCTTCATTTTGTTTTACAGTTGATAACAATAGAGCTCATAAGAAAGAAAAGAAACATCAATAAAGATGTCATTTTCACTCTAAAGAGAAATACCAACAGAAACACAATTGTACCCCATCAGGGCAGAACTACCCAATACTTTTATTGCAACAGAATTGCAGCCCACATATGCCAACAAAATGGACAGCTGCTGCTAAATAATACAACAAAACCTACAGATAGAGCAGTATTTCATCTGTCAAGTGTTCAAACAACTGCTCTTCAAAAAATAGATACTGTAAAGCATGGCTGTTTCAATTATGGTAAAAACTGCCCTTGTTTTGCCAGGAATTTGGTTTGCCTTGTATCAAGTCCATTATATTCTAGACGTGACGCTCAATCATCTTGTCTTGCAGATGCCTCAGTGGCTTGCATGGAGCAGAGGAATGTGCAGGTGACCTGGGGAAGCAGCCGCTCTGCGGCCATCCCTTTCGAGGGAGCAGCTCTGCCTCTCTCTGGAAAGCCGGCACCGCACCACCACGAGGCACTAATCCCTGTGGAGACTCGCCACAGGGGCCAGGCACAGCAGTAGGTTTCAGTAGAGTCACTAAAGGAGCTGGCAGTTCAACAGCTATGTTGAGGATACAGAGGATCTCGAAAAGCAGAGCAAATAATTCAGTGAGGGCCTCTCCATGATTGCACTTCTCTGAATATACTTCCAGAATTCAGCACAGCGGGAGAATTCACCTCTGATGGCAGCAGTGTGCAGGACAGCAGCTAACACAGGCAGCAGAAAGACCTTCCACACCTTTCAACGCTTCCCATCCACTCCCCCCCCCCCCCCCCCACCAGAGATTGCCAGAGAGACTGGGACCACTGTTAATAAATGCCAGATAATATTTAGGAAAAAATAACACCTTTCTGTGAGTAGGCCAAACAGGCTTCCACTGTGTACTTCCTACTCCACTTTGGTAAAAAAAAAAAAATCTAATTTCCTAATCTTCCTAATTTCCTAATTAGGAAAAAAAATTCCTAATTTCCTAATCATTTTTGTTAATTAAATTGGCTGATATATCTCAGGAATAGGTAAACCAATGAATACCAGTATGGATAAAATAAATATGCTTTAGTTTGTTAACATTTCCAGCTCTTTTAACCAAGCATGCCACACAGGTCTGTTAAAACACTTCAGACTATTAACAGGCGGGTTTAGTCTTCACCATATACATCCTGTAAATTCAGCAGAAACTAGTGCCAACAAAGGAAATGTAACACTTCTGGATTTAGAATCACATACACATGCATGACATTCTTCCTACTTAACCCTTTGCTGCTGCCCACTTTCTTAAGTGAAAATCCAGCTTGACTGAAGATGACTCCACTACAGTTTGAGACTGCAGCAGGACTGATTATGGCAATCGCTCAAAATTTTTTCAACTTTTTTTTTTCAAGTTTTAGAGTATCCTGAATGTTAAATGCTGCACTGACAGATTTCAATAGATGCTAAAGAGCTTTTTTGAATTAAGGACACGATAAGGTGCACTGCTGCTATGGGCCTCAGCACCATGGGGAGAATCTTTGCATTGAACCTATGTCTGCTCCCTGACACAGGGGCTGATACTGAGAACAAACCTTCTCAAGACTTTTATACCTAGATCCCTTTCCTATTTTCTGTAGTTATTTAAGGATATTCTAACCCTGCACCTCTATGCATACAGATCAACAACAACACCTCTGCACACACCAAACGCCTGCCCTGCCCTGCCAGTTTATCCTTTCCTCAAGCGTAACTGCTCCTTTGCTCCTGCCCTGCGTTCGTGTCCCCATCCAGCCAGTTCTCTGGCCTGGAGACTCCCTGGACTTCTCAGTTGCTGGAGCAGCAGAAGCCATTGCAATCCACTGGCTACCACAACTTCTGTGCCCTCCCGCCTAGCGGGAGAATACTCAATTCTAATAAAATATTTTAAATACATCACAGAAGGCAACATAAGAAGAAAGCTAAGCCGCTGTCCTTTGCCTCACAGTGGTATATGGCATGACAGCAGCTGAATTACTCTGCTGCCACTTACCTCAGAGTTTTGACAACCTGACTATGTATTAACCCAGCTAAGCACAGAAGACAAATAAAATATGAATTTTACTTCATCTCTGAAAAAAAGTTTGTAACAGAATCTGTTTTGAAAGCATTTTTCCATGGTGCGGGGAATGGGTTCACTGTGGAAAAAGAAAAATGAGTGCAGGGGGACAGATCCCTGTAACATAGCATTAATTTTCTGAGTAAAACCAACTCAGACTTCACAATCTTATTTTACCCCTTTCCTTCTACCTCTGCTTACCACAACACCCTCAGCCCCTGCAAGACAGGGACTTTCACTAATGTAAAGTACTGCCCGCTATTCCACCTAGGAAGAGCTGCACGCTGTAACCAAGTGGCAAGACAGGTCAGTCATCCTTGGGAAAACACAGCTTTTTAACAAATATTTCTAAGCTAATGATCAACTAATGGTATCTCTAGCAACCTGGTGCAAGCTTTCCATTCAGTAATGTTTCAAAATTCACCCCATCAGTAATATTTTCATAGTAGCAGCTGAAATACTTAAGTCTTTGGATGAACCACAGCTGCTCTGCTTCAGTAACAGGAGAGGTACTATAACAAACTGACCCTAACTCTAAACATCCCTATCTTAAAAGGACAACAACAACAAAGTATTATGTAGCAAATATTGCTCTCCCTTCCTTCCCTCTTTGAGTTTACGCTATGGGGTATCTACTCTCTGTTTGATGCTGGCTATGAAATCAAAACAGTTACATCCACTTCCAAAGAGAATTCACTTCTGATTTGTAATTTAAACAGTAATAAAACATAAGCACAGTAAGATATGCAACTATAGCATTCAATTATGTAAATATAAATACTACTCTTACATCTTACATCTGTAACAAAAAATAGCACGAGAGCTGACATTAGCAGGGATTTATTTTAGTCCCATATAAGCTTTCATCTTGGTGCCTATCACATTACCATCTAGATCTCACTCTTTGTATCTGAAAACCAGCACATTATCAACACTCTCCATTCAGTGATGAAATGGTAATCTTTAAAAAAAATGTTAATCGTTATATAAGTACTAGCATATTTTATTAATATTAGTGCCATGTTACTAGATATCTTTATGGCATGGATGATCTCAGTAAAGAAAAAAGCGACAAAACAGAAAAGGACATCTCTGCAGGGGAAGGAAGAAGGTTCCAGATTTATCGCCCCACTGCTTAGAGATCAGACTTTCTCTCCTCTCTGCACAGGCATGCCTACGGCTAGATGCACTCGTGTATGATGTTTTCATAAGGGCATATATTGTTTTTTCATGTGTGTGTATGCTGCTGTGCTTTCACAGACATGCACAGGCTTTCCCAAGTGCACACTCAGCTTCGCATAATGAAGTGTCTGGGGCTTTCTTTTTTTCTCCTAAAAGAAAACAAACTTGTAATCAGTAAAGACCCAAGGGCCAAAACATGTGCCAAGTCCACTAGCTGCCTCCAGTGAGTATGGACTGATATGCATGACTAGAAGATAGAATAACATTACTTGAATTATAGTGTATGAAAATAAACACAGTTTCTTTGATCTTTGAGGGTGTTGGCAGTGAAGGCTTATGGATATAGAAAGCAGTAACAACTTTTTTATCACTAACTTGAATAGATGCAGACATTACATTTAAATATGATGAGGGAGGTCCCAGTTTTACAGTTACATTTTGTTGATGAGATTTTTGTCTTTTGTTCAATGTAAACCATAACTAGTTAGCAGCAGAAATGATTTCTCTAAGCTGTGTTAGTACAACTCCATCAATTTAAGGTCCTGGATCAGTTGAATAATAGTTACAAAAAAAAATACATAGGCAACATCCTTCTCCCCCGGTTTCACCTCCAAAATGGTGAAATGGTGATTGCTACGAAATGTTAAAAAAAAAAAAAAAAAGGAGGTTTTCTTTATGTTGTCTTAATACTTAATCTCTCACACTGATTTATGTAAGTATGGATTTTAAATTCATCCATGGCTCTAACGATAATCTGGTTTGACTAATGTGTAATACAGTCTGTCTAAAACACAAAGTGAATTGCAGCACACCCTCTATATCTCAAAGATCAGTTATGGCTCATTAGGTGATACAGACATCGTCATACCTACAGATAGAATTTCCTACTAATTATCCTCATTTATGAAGATATTATAGCCAGTTCAAGGCAACTTTTCCTTCTGGACCGAGGAGGTCTGCTTTCTTTTGTCTGATAGACTGAAATCTACTATAAACAGCAGCTTCCTCCTATAAAAGTTGTTAAATGCTGGAATATAGTCATGTCTGAGGGTGCTCTTTCATACTAACTACATAGAACTCCTCAAGTCTCGTTGTCAGGAAGGTCTCTTACGGTACTGTTTTGAACAGGTTTCCAATATTTAAACATTTTCTGAAAGAATGGACAAAATGACTAATGTGCAGAATCATCTAATTGTTTTACTACTGCCACAGAAAGACAACTATTTTTTTTACTCTGTTTTTTTTTCCTAGTCATTTCAAGATAAATGTGACAAAACACCAGACTTACATTGCAATCAGTGACCATCAAAAAAAAATGCCCATATTTCCTTTCTAAAGAAATTCTTAATTCTAATCATTCTAATATGCTTTTGGCAAACTACAATAATTATTTTTCTTCTAGGCCAGCCAAGGCATGACTTTAATGACTGTATGGTTGGCAGTGTACTGTCCAGTACATCCAGTACAAATGCAGGCTGCTGAACTACAAAACAATCCCAAATCCCATGCAATCATCATACCAGAGAAAACATACCAGAAGGAAACTGAACAAACTAACATGGTCTTAAAAACATCTTCTTAGCTATTTAACTTGCTTTTCATTCCTAAACTCTTCCTTGTTCTAAATGCATCAATAGTTCTCATTAAAAACGAGCAGCAACAGAATTGTCTCAAGTAATTTTCAAGAGAAGTGCTGAAAAATTGATTCTAAATAGAAACTAGTGATGAGCTAAAGACATGAAAGAGTTGCAAAGGCCTCTTCCACTCAAGCAAAGCATTTAGAACAAATTTTATCTATTATTTTGTCCAAGGACCGACAAACGCAAAAGTGATAACACTTTTCAGGAAAAATGTTGAGAGCTCTGATTCTTCTTTCCACTCTCTTAGCTACACACTCTAACGAGTAGCTAGAGGGCCATGCTCTTGGTTGCTTGCTCTCTCTGGTCTCTTGAATTTTGTTTTTGCTGCACAGTTGCTCACCTAGAAAAAAGACCACTCCTGCCTGGCACAGCCTGATGCTTAAGAGACTCTTCTGCGGAGTTTAAATCACTTTGGAGGACTGAGGAGGAAATGGCATGCATTTCTGCACTTCAGATTTTAATTTTCTGATCAAAGTA
>VZSV01000017.1:1866812-1913537 GCA_013398735.1 Nothocercus julius
AAAAAAAAAAAAAAAAAAAAAAAAAAAAAAAAAAAAAGCTAAGCCATTAGCAGTATCAAAGGAAATAGGGAAAAAATGATACTTACAACAAAAATAACTAAAACACTTTCAAATGGAAAAATAAAATAACAAAACTCATATATGATTATACAAAGGAAACTAATAACACTGATGATGAATATGCTGTGGAATGAACTTTGATCTTATTATCAAGAGAACACTATACATTTTTGTTATCTCTTTGCTCACCTTGCAAAATGACTCTGCCTTCAATTCACCATTTGGTTTTTGAAAGCCACACCCACTGAAAGGCTAAATTCCTTTGGTAATCAATTCCTCAAGCTACCTTATCTTCATCATTCTCCTTTATCCTCTCATTTTGAGTCATACTATCTTTAATAAGAAAGAGCATTATTTCCATAAAATCTCGCAACACCTTGAAAGATCATTTCAAACTGACATAATCCTACACTGTTGCTAACTGTTCAAATGAAAAAAGCACCCTCACTCTCCTCTACAAAAAAGGCCATTTTTTCCTTGACTAAAGGAAATATGTTTTTCAGCTTACTGAGGCCAGCACTGAGCTTTTAACATGTTTAAAAAAAATCCTATCAGTTGAGAGAAATATTTAAGAGCAATGATTAAAGGACTGAGGTTAGCTTCGAGGGTCACTTCCTCTGCCTCAGATGTTTTTCAGCTTCAGCTTTGTGATTAATCTCCCATAAAATTGTTGTAACACATGCATGGATTAAGGAAGATTGTGCCAGATTCACAAAGTCAGAAAAGGAAAAGACCATATAAAACTCTTTACACTTTATTCTGCTGGTAAAGCTACTGGTAAATACTGGCTCTGAAATGCAGGCTGGCTAAATAAAAGTTTGATTTCAGATTTTCACTTGGAGTGTTTACAAACAAGTAGATCTGTACTTAACTATCAACAACCATAAATTCAGAGTCTGTATGACTGGCAACTATACCCCGTTAAGCAAACAATTTATAAGCTTTAACACTGATATTTTTAAAACTATTACAGCTGGTTAAGAATACCTAATTTCAAAGAGAAATATCACAGCAAGTCCATGCTGGCTGTTGCCTTGGTGTCAGGGTTGCTCTCATGCAATTCAGTTATCTCTCAGAACATCACTGCACTTTATAATTACAGCACACACATAACAGCAGCATTGCTCGAGAAGAACTAAGCAGCGTGACAAACTCCTGAAAGCTTTTTGACATTTAATAAAAAGTTTACAAGCAATAAAATGTATTATGGGGAGAGGAGCGGAACATTTAATAGAATTAGAAAAACTGTGTTTTTTGCCAACTTTGAGAACAGCACAAGAAGCCACCCTCTATATGTGAGAGAAGAAGTTCTAATACAGCCAACTGACCTTTGGAGGGCCAAATTCTGCAATATTGGACATAGATAGCTGAGAAGAGAATTTGGCCCTCCAAAGGTCAGAGTCAGTTGCATTAAAACCTGCTGGTAAGTTACAGTGGTAGGATCTAAGTGAAGTAAGAAATTAAAGTCTCTGCCTCAACATGCAACTTACCCAATCTGCAGAGAACAGGTTAGAAAATAGCTATGTGATAGTTAGAAACAAAGTCCATGAGATCTTGAAAGCATGGGTTACCTTATGGAAGGGGAGGGGAAATTTTTTTTTTCCTTTGATCACTCCAAACAGCAAGGATTTTTTTAAGAAAGCTCCTCAAATGAAAAAGATGATTGGTCTTTCTTAGCCAGCTACACAAAATGAAATTTAAAAACAGTCTTCTACATTTGAAAATGTATGCACAATTGATAACAAGCCAACAAACCAACTTGTATTTCTGCTGCTGGAATAGAGAAACATTTTGAAAGACCTGAGTTGGGTGAATTATGAATGTGATTTGGAAGTTGCTTTTTGTAAGTTTATCACAGCACTGATATTAGAACTAAAAGCTTTTTCCTGAAGGTAGTGAGAGAAAAAGTAATAGCAGTATGACAGAAAATACATGGAGTGATCTAACACTATCAATAAAAACAAGTCCTTGTTTTCTGAAAGAGCTGCCTTATTCCAGTCTTAGCATTCTTCTCAGTATGTGGATAAATGTGATAAAAAAAAAAAAAAAAAAAAAAAAAAAAAACTATTTTGACACATTTCTGGGTTTTAGGCAGTCATGACCAATAATCTTGCAGCATTTTTTTTTGTCTGTGTATGTCAACTTTTCAAATGTCGGGAAAGTCTGGGTAACAGTGGAACAATCCTATGATGTGTAACTCTCCTTATTATGTTCTCTCCTTTGATGTGAAGGACGGTTTATGATGACAAATGCACTTGCAAAAATACAGAGGAAGTTGAAGTTCAAATCACCCTAAAAATACTTATATTTCTAACAGCATTATAAGTTTTCTTTTGAGGCCACTAACTATCTATACAGCTAAAGCCTAAACCATCCAGTTTCGAAGTGAGTATTTGGACATTTACACAGTGCTTTATATTTATGTTTTAATTGCAAGTTACTTCCCACATTTATGAGACAGAGTACTACTAGAACAAATCTGGCATGCACTGGTATCTTCTACCTACTAGTAAAAGGGAACTGATTCTATAACCAGACCACACGTAAAGCCCTCCAAGCAAAACTCATGACAAACAGAATCCCAGACTGGTGCCAAAGGTCACTCTTCAGGGCTCTGAAAAGAGAAGAGGAATTTTCTAGCTGACTCATGGTTATCCCCAACCACGATTCTACTGTGATTTTTTTAGGAGAGAAAAAAAAATATTCTTTCAAGACAGAACCACCTTTCTGTTGGGAATGATCTTTTATTGCCATCATTCCAAAAATCTCACCAAGCTAAATTCAAATGTGGGGCACTAATTGTGACTGAATAATCTTCTCTTAATAGAAAACTAATCAATACCGAAGTTTACACACTTATTATACATAAAGGCTGCATAAAAGTTACACTACTCGGAGAGCAAATCAAGGAAAAATTGGTACCTGTGAAAACCATTATATTGTTGAAGGGGCTATGACGCATGTGCCTCACAACAGAATCTGATTACTGTATCTTTTCCAGTTACAGTTACCATTCCCCACATTACATATTCCAGCTCAAAAGAACATATGATATCGAGGGAAGATGTCTCCATCATTATTCCGCATCAGGTTATATACAGGGAAAAAAATTTCTTGGGAGGAAAACCTTGATTTTTTTTTTTTTAAATCCTGCTTTACTGCAATGATAGATGCAGAGTAGTCCCAGGCATGGAAACATGAGAGAGGAAGGACTGCTGTGCTGTTATTTGGCTTCTTTTTTTTCATTTTTTTTTTCCCAGCTCCTACCTTTTTCTAAAGCAAGATAAGCAGAATAAAAAAAATACTAAGTACCACAATCTAAAATTTGAAAGAAGTGATCTTCACTTGAAGGTTCACAACTAGTGGTGCACAAATGACTCTGTCTATAGTATAGCATAACTTTCAGTCCTTTCAAATGCTAAATCACTGGACACTGTAAAGTAGATGTGAAGACCCTACTAGAAATTTTACAGACATAAACTTGTTTTTCCAGTCCCATAAGAGACCTGGTTGAAAACCACTGGTCTAGCCACATTCCTTCAAGTGTTTGAAACAATATTTACAATGGAAAATAAAATCAGCTTTATGCCAAAATAAACTCTCTTTGCAAATGTATGTCTATACAAACCTTTAGCAACACATGTAATCTTCCCTGGTCAGCAGAAGTTTCACAAACATTTGAGTTAATCCTGGTCCCATTTTCCATAAAGATATAGAAATAATTTGTCATAGAACCAGCGTAATTGATTATACTTTCTTTCTCAGTAATGTTCAAAGGGTTCTCATATGCTCTGAGCTGTGTGACATGAATGAGTAAATAACTGAGGCTGGTATTGTTTGACAGCTAAAGTAGTAACAAAAAAAAATTCAACGTTTGGGTTTTTATTTATCTCTAAATCACATTAACGTGTAAGGTAGTAAAACTTATTTTATTCAAGTTCAAAATGTTAGGTTAACTGGAATGAAAAAGCACAAGTAGTTAAACAGAGATTTCCTTTGTTAAAATGAAGCACACACTATTGTGTGGTCACTGGCCCTTCATTTCCTCACTAAGTAATTCTCCAATGTTATCGGAAACCCTTGGAAGTTGTTTGCAGCTGTACCCATTTCCTATTTCACTTTACTCAGTCTCCAAATCAGCCACACACACACACACACGCACACACACACACACAGAGGCAAAGATATTGCTTTGAAGGTTAGGAATGGTGTAAATTGATATAATCATGTAAGGTAGCAGATTTTCCTGCTGGCAGTTAGCATTTTGTAACTTCACAAAGCTCTAAGGATTGCTAGAGGCTATTAAACTGACAGCAAGATCCACAGACTGAAAGTGTTACCAAAATTTTAATCCTACAGAACAATTTTTTTTTTTTTTAATATTAGAATAGCATTAGATGGTGGGATTGCACATATAAAAATGCCTTTAATTCAGCACTTAACTTAAAGCCTGACACTAGCTTTGTAATGTACATTTTCAGGTGTGGTATGATTTATGAAACAGAAACTGCTGCAATGCTAAATTGCTGTAAGATCAATTTAGTGTTAAGTACTTTCAAAACTTGAGAGAATAGAAAGGAGCGGGAGAGAAAAAAAAGAAAATAAGAGCAAAAGGTACATAATATAATACTACATTCTGTACAAAACATTTTTAGATGCACAGTTATTCACCCAGAATAAAGACTGCCAAAACATCTTAATTTGCCTATCTTGAATGTGTGCATTAAGATACCTCAATTCAGGCCTCATTCTGCACACAGGAAGCAGTATGTCTGGAGAACAGTAGTTGCTCATTGTTTCTGTTGAATTTGCTTATGTAATAGATGTCTACAGACCTTATCTAAAGGGCCTAAAACTAACAGCAAAAGATCGTAATTTCCTTTCAGGAATGCCCACAGTATTCTCATGACAATATCCAAATTCTTCATAAATAAGAAGGAATTTTATCTTCACAGCACTCCCAAACAATTGCGTAGTGTAATTCCTATTTTATACCTGCAAAACTGAAGCACTGGGAAATTAAGAATCGAAATGAATTGTGTTATTATCCTATCCAGGACAGGATAGCAGGATATCCTATCCATGAACACAGCATTTTGATATCAAGCTGTGTTAAATGCATAGAAAACTATGCTTTTCCACTCAGCATTTTTGCAAACCTGACTCAAAATTCTTATGTGGAGAAATGCTCATTCACTGCCATTGCTTTCAACTGCTGTAGCAGGTGGCTCCTGAAGACACTAGTATTTGCTGCTCAGCCCTGACTCTTTCCCAGGCCAAATCTAGCCAGCCCAAGGAACGCCGCAGTCCTGAGGGCTGGGTAATCACACCAGTTCGGCCAGAAGAAATTCCATTTCACAGGATCAGAAGTGATTTCTAGCCTGCATACATGGACAAAGGAATACAAGGAAGTACAGGACATCTTCCCTCACCATCTCTTGGTACCCGATTAGGATTCCAGTCTCACTCATATGCCCTGGAAGGTCTTGCACTTTACAAATATGCTTTTTACCATTCCAGTGCACATACTGCCACTTACAAGGAAGTGGTACAGGCTTGTTTCCAGGTGCCTCAACCCAGCAATTTTTCAGATGTTAGTTACATAAAGCCAGTATCATTGAGAAGTGGCACCTTTTAAAATCACGGCATGGCAGAACAATTGAACTATGAAAACAGATGCAGAGCTAGGCCTGGGGCTATCCACTTAGCTCCTTTTGTTTAGGGAGTTCGCCTTAATGACTCCAGGTCTGTGGTAGTTAACCCTGCTCCCTTTAGCTCTGAAATGTCCATGTTTTGCATATGACTTGCTGAGCCATTACAGCTAGGAGTTAAAGCCAAATACCTTTCTTCTAGTTTCACATGGAGTTTTGCAAAACAAGGAGAGGGAAACTACAAAGCACAGGAAGTGATAACAGAAAAAAGAAATTCATTCTAGCCTCTTAGAAGATCTGAAGTTCTGTAGAACAGAAAGTTTAAATTGGGAACCAACTTTGTATCCTACCTTTATAATTCTTACCAGGTCCAATAACAACAACAAAAGCTTCTATTTAAAGCATGCTCTGTTGTCTCATTAAAAAAAAAAAAAAAAAAAAAAAAAAAAAAAAAAAAAAAAGAATTCTTTGTTTCAATTCAACCTCTAATTTAATTCAAATGTATTTAATTCTGTCCTGAGCTCTAAAATACACATTAGCAACCAGCTATCATCATCCATATATTCATTATAATATGATTCACTGCTCATAAACATTCGCACAAATGTATATCTATAGATAATGGTATGATCAGCCACTCCTGGTAAATACCCTACTAAAAATTTGTTCCACCATCTAAGAATAGCTGCAATTATGCTGCCAAATGCCATGCTTCGACATTCCTCTCAAAAGTAATAAAGAAAATTAGGATATTATAATATGAAAGCATAATAAGCTGAATAAATATATAAACCTATAAACCTGCCCACTGAAAACAGCTGTTCATGTCAAAATATCCAATGTTTGCACAAACACAACCATGGATGTGACTCATTGTGTGTATAACTGAACAAATCTGTTTTCCAAAGCATTAATGGATTTGTCTAGACACCAAATGAAATCAGGCTTCCAGAGAGTCCAATATGGACTTTTAAGTAGTTGTCTAAATGTTAAAAAAAAAAAAGAATTTTCCAATAAAGACTATCTAACACCCAAGTGTAAAACAATTACTACCTGAGCATTTAAAAACTTCCTTATGGCCTGAGTCTGAAGTGCAAGTGTACTGCCCTTATCAGAATTCTAGTATACAAATGAACAAACGTATATTAAAACAGAGATGAGAGACTCTAATTAAGAAATGTTTTCATATTTTCCTCCACATACTCTTGGTGAAAGAAGATAGTCCTTTAAAAAAGCAGATGATAAAGTAAAATCACTTCCTTTAAGGGAAGGGCCAATTCCAGCAAGATGTCATCTTTTTCAGTTCTGCATCTACACTGGAGTTGCACCAACAGCCTAGAGGTAAAACACCTTGTTGCCAACTCCCTGAAGCCTCCATTGTTGGCACATCTCTGACGCTTTTGGAGACAGAACCTCTCCAAATGCATCCAGTAGACACCACCTATACTTCCACACTTGTCTTGTGGCCAGGCTGTTTGCCAATTTTTATTTGCACATAAAGATTTTTAAAAGTTTTTACAAACATTTCCCTCTTAAATATTATACCTGAAATCTACCAGCAGTGGCAAATTATGAATAAAACACCTGGGAAAAAGACACTACCTTATTTATTAGTTATGTTTTCCAATTATCTCACAGACGACATCTTAAGATCGTTAAGATATTAGCAGCCCAAAATTACAGTAAGGCTCTCCATAGTCTTTAAATATAAAGACTATCAACTAAAGGGCATTCTGATAACCGAGTTTCAAACTCTTTGATCTTATTACTACTTATAATTACAAAATGTAAAAAAAAAAAGAAAAAAAAACATAAATTCCACCCACAATAAATGGCAAAAAATCACTGCTTTCTACTAGACATACTAGAGAGAAAAAAAAAAAAAAAAAAAATCCACAGCATATTCTGGGAGTTTTCAAATCACAAGACTCTGAATTTGCTGACTTTTATGTAATCCATTGCTTTAGACCACCGTGTAAGCATTGTTAAACAAAATTTCATAGATCCCCAGTGCAATAGATCCAGCTTTAGAGGGACAAAATTAACTCTAGAGGTCCTACTAACAGAAAAGCTATCAAATACTGCCAATGCCAACTCCTTCCATCTAAATACATTAAAAGGGTTCAAAGTCCTTTACTTTTAGTCAAATATTTCCATATTCACCTTAAAACTATTCTGTAAGACAATGAGCAGTATATAGTACCCTATACTAAATCCTAGATATAAACCACTTACCACAACTTACACATCTTCCTACAGTTGTGTTCAGGCTGACCATGACAGTTGTGCAATTACTCCCTTTACTGATTCTTTCCTGCAAATAGTACTATGATAGCGATTTTTTATATTACTTGACCAGCTCACATGTACAGCAGCTTTTTTTAATATGAACTCCAGAACCAAAGAGTTCACTATTTTCCTTATTTTGATCAAAGGCCAGTTACATCTGAAAAGATTAACAAATAGGTTACATGATGTAATGTGTTATATTTCCTGTTCCAAACACTGGAACAGCATTTCTATATACAAACTTACTAACATGCATTTTCAAAAATGTAAAAATCACTTTAAAATTTTTTTTCAAGTGAATATGGGTATTTATTAAGAGAAATTGATCTTCTTAAGAAGTATGCAGAATCCACTTCTACTAGTGACACTTCTGGTATCAGCTCAGTTAATCAACAGTTCTTGCAGGGAAACTAAATCTCTTCTGTGAAACATGAAATCTCCTCTAGATAGGGAAAATAACTGACATGGACCTACCTATAAATTCAGGAAAGAGACATCTTAGTTTAGAGGCTACAAGGATCTACAAAGGAACCAGCTACTTACAGAGACAGAAGACAGTATTTTACTTGACATGGGTTACATGCAGGCTATTGCTATTTATTACCCGTATTACTATAATGTGCAAGAGTTTAGTCAGGGCGTGTTATCATAGTGTTAATTCTATAAAAAGACTGAATAAAAAGATGATCCTTGACCTGGAGGGGAGACAACAACATGGTATCAGTTGAAACGTATTATTAGCACTCACCACCCATTTCAAGAATCCCAACCCAGGTCCTGCCTTGACTTGGACCAAATGCGATTACTAATAATTTAACCACTTATGTCTTCAGTACTCGATTTCCCTTGCTTTGGTAATCATCATGTGTTCAGTTCTTCTACTTTGGCAAAAGTATATACATGTCTGTATAAGAAAACTGGACAGGACAATCTCACCAATTCTAATCTAATATTCTTTTCTGCTAAACCCTGTTTCAAAAAAGTGAGGAGCACTGTAACTGTCACACTACCAAACTTTTAAATGTGATTTTTAAATTCCTTAACATTCCAATCGGAGTGAAAGAGCTTTCATTTAAATAAGATCTATACAGGTTAAACATACTCGATTTGTAAGAGATAGAAGAGTGACTTAGGAAATAGTAAATCTGATAAGTTTGGACTGAAGTTATCTTGATCACTATGTTAGTATCTAGTGTAGATAGACAGTTTCAAATCAAATGTGCAGCAAAAGAAAATACAACCCTTTATATCCAGCTTCCTATACAATATGAAGACTATATATGTACATGTGTGTGTGTGTGTGTGTGTGTATGTGTGCGCACGCGTGTGTATGTGGCTATATGAATCAGTCATTTGATTTTCAAACTTATTTGAATGCACTCTGAAAATACAGCAAAAACACCTTAAAAGGTGTCCATTCCATCCTCTCCCACACATTTTTTCCTCTTTCCCTCTTCTGTATATTGTTTGTCTAGCCAGCACTAAAATTTTAATAGTAGCAAACACATCGATTAATTTTCTTATTCCTGTGATTTAAACCCACTTTAAAAACAACCCTTTTCCCTTCTCACAAACCCTGCTGAACCACAGGGAGATGTTTTCAGTGCTTGTGTTCTGAAATCTATTTATTTTCATTTGTTTTTCCCTTTAACATGGGGCTGAGAAGTACTTTATAGTGCATTTCTTATTTCTACAGTACATATGCAACAATAAAAATGTGATAGAAGCTCTCCTGACACAAATCTTTATTAGTTTTGTATTAAATGTTCCTTATAACTTCACCATCTACTGTGCAAACTCACTCTTTCTAACCTAATTAAGAGTTAAGAGTTTTCTAGCACGACAGCCTCCTGTCTTACAAACTCCGTCTGAAGACAAATCATTTACTCTCTTTCTGCCTTAAATTTTATATCTATAATATAGGAATCAAGATGTTTCTTCAGGTTAAAACTGAGGTGAGGTGGGTATGCTAGCGTTTTTGTTACAAGGTTTGGAAACATAAGGCAGAGAAGAATCAGAAAGGACAAGAATAAACAGAACAAATAAGAGGAGAAAACATGGTATTAAAAACGTATGTGTGTATGTGTGTTTAGCCAATGATACAGACAGGAATAAATGAAGGCTGCTTATGTTCACCTGCAATTTGAGCAAAGCAGACAATTTTTTAAACTCAACTCACAGGGGAGTTTACTCCCACATTATCTGTATAACTGATTGAGACAAGAAATACCAAAGCAGAAGGGAAAGAGTGCTTTTAGAGAACAGAAAGAGGCGATAAAGAGAAAGAATAAATAGAGGTGAGGAACATTTTTTTCCTTTTGGGTCAGAAGCAAGCAGAGGAAAAAGAGAAAGAAGTGGAATTCAACATCTTTAATTGTTTCTACATTCACTTTAAAATTATTATGGATTTGTGCTGTTCTGCTTTCTGTCAGGCAGTCTTTGGTCTAAAATAACACTCCTCTAAATAAACTATTTAGATTTAGGCCCTAAATAAGCTAACTATTTCATATATCCCTCTTGACAGTGCCTTCTCATGCAGATGCAGTGCATTCAGGCAAAGAAATTGTCAGAAATAATCATATATCATAGATATCATAACATATCTATGTTTGTACACAGAGCTTTGCTGACACAGCAGTCTCAGCTACTACAGCATCCAGGTTTTCCATACCCTACGAAACAGAATTAGGGCTCTAGTCTAAAGAGCACAATCTTCAAAACACACCTTTAACCCATAGTTTTACTCCTTTAAATTCTTTGCAATTTCCTCCATGAATGAAAAGGAGCTAAACACCAAAAGGCTTGTATTCCTCCCTTCTACCTACCGTCCAAAGAAATTAAAATTAAAAATACCCATCTAGCACACCTCTCGTCTAAAGCTCTCCGTATTCTGAGTAGGAATTTCTTGTTGAATGAATTAGAAGCATCTCTTGAAATCTGTACTCTGAAATAGTACCTAAATGTGTGATATGAAAAGCTAAGTTGTGCCCTCCTGAACAAAATATGATTTAATTAATAACAACCTCTGTACCTTTAGGAAGCACTTGTTGAAAAAAAAAAAAAAAATCTAGCATAGGTACTGTCTTCTCTACATTCATTCACAAGCAAAAAGGATGGTTGGCAACCTTTACATTCCTTTCAAGCCCACTGAGCAGCTTCAGTTAAATGGAGTATTCTGTCTCTCTGCCCTGCACACATTTCGGCAATTGGAACAATAAAGTGTCACTTGTTTCTTGTACTTGTACTTTGCTACTGAAACCTCAGCCTATTTTTTTTTTTTGAAACTTTACAAACAACTATTGAACTAAGACTCTTTCTTTTCCTTATATACCAACCACAGCTACAAATAATCTTTATCATCTTCCAGATTTTGTGTCTCTTACAATGGCAACAGTTACCTGCACAGACAGCCTTTTCTGACTGTGGGACAAGCAAGTTTGTAGTTAAAAAATGGCCTGCATTGCAACAAAAACCCATGCATGAAAATCTGGAGGAGGAGACTGCTAAAAACATTGGGCCTAACAAATTTTAGATCATCTAGTGTTTTGCTTCATGTCTCCCAATTATCTCAACTGGCTGTGCTGAGGTTCACAGTAAGGACAAGTCCCGGAGCACATAAGCCAGATTCCTTTTGAATGAAGCTAGGCTAAAAGATACACTGCAGTAACATACTTACTGCACTCCAAACACAAATGGGCATTGCTCAGTCTAGAGCAGTGCTGTTCTGAAATAAACCTCCAAAAATATGTATAGCAAGGATGTCAAGTACTTTGAACAAACTGTTTCACTTCCAATCCACCTCTACTGGTCTGCATGATTTGCTGTTATCAGCCCAGCCTAAGAGAGCAGGTTATCTCTGTAACTATGTGAAAGCGTAGTTATAATGTTAAACTTAAGACCTTGATTTTGCTCATTCAATACACAATAATACACAGATTCATTTATATTCAACATAAAACACTATGCTGTACTTACCAGTTTGGGGGTTTATTGAAAAGAATCCCTGTGGATTTCCACTAGTAATCCTGTAGGTTAACTTCTCACTTGAGCTAGAATCTGGATCAAATGCCTCAATCTGCACAACGGATACATCTTTAGGTGAGTTTTCCATGACTTCTGGGTAATAAACTGGTTCTGTTGTCTGAGGGGCATTATCATTAACATCCCCAACTTCTATGTAGATTTCGATGAAAGATGATAGAGGCACAACACCTTGGTCTGTTGCATAAACTGTTAACCAGTAATGGGAAGTAGTCTCACAGTCCAGATGATCAGCAGTCTCTATAATACCTGTTAAACAGGAAGACAAATAAACAAAAAGCTCATTAAATATACAGAAACATGGAGAAAAAAAGTAAAAAACTAATTAAAAAAACCACATAACTGAGATCAATTCTACAAGAACTGTTTACTCGTTCACATAAATGTATTAAGGCTAACCTGAAATCACAAAAAAATAAGATCACTAAAGCATTTTTCAGCAGTTATGTATTACAGACACTGATGCAGTATATTTCTTAACTTTCTTTCCAACATTTTTTGAGATTTATCTGATCAATTAACTATTCACAAAAGCTATTTTTCCTGAAAGAGTAACTAGATTAACTGTAATGAGTAATTTGCAGCCTTTGCAGACTTGAATGACCCTCTTTATTCTTTCAATTACAGTATATTTTACACAATATTAAATTATCTCATTTAGATGCCAAACTTTTGAATGTTTACTGTTATCCACATTAATGAGTAACTACTGAAATGCAATATATTCTTACAAATGTGCCTAAATTAATTATTTAACTGAGCTTTCGTAATAGATGTATTTGGGTTTACAAAGAAATCTTACCGAAAAAAAAAAATCAAAAAATTAACAAAGTTAATTTTTGTAGCTTTAGGATGAATGGCTGCCATTATTCTGGCAAGAGAAAGTAGTGCTTAGCTTCCTAGCTGCACACCCATAAACTGAACAGCCATCTAAGTAACAGCTACAGAATTCACAAATTTTGATCAAGTTTTGATCCACTGTAAAAAGAATAACTATAGTGCTATTTTAGAAGTACCTTTACTCTACAAAGTACAGTCATAAGGTGTTATTTATCAAAATAGTATGCATCATAGCGGTATCTTATTTGACTGGGGGAGAAGAGCTTCATGGAGCCAAGTCATGATAGAAACTTTGCATCTTCCTTTTCTTCAGCCAGTGTCTCTTCCAGGTTGCTGCCTTCCAGACATTTGTTACACAAAACATAAGGTGACTCGAGTATGTCATAAGGTGAGGGATCAAGGAACCCCTTACAACTATTTCTGTGGGAGCCTTGCAACGGTTCTGCCATGACTCTGGTTTTTATATTACACTCATACATACAGGCCTAATCAGGATTAGTCCCCAAATGATCCAAAATATCACCATGGCATCTGGTTTGGGACTTTGCATACATTGACACGTCGAGAGCACACGTGTGGCCCCTGAGCCCATCTACTCTACTCCCCATATACATTGCCAGGAAAACAGGAGATAGGTGAACTGTGCCATTATGCTTTTAAATTCTAGAGGAAAGGATCTAACTGTAAACATAATTTTCTTCAAGCATCCCAGGCACAGGCACTTGTTTTTACTTAAGGAACAAAATGAGGTAACTATTAAGGAATTATTTATTTATTACTTTCTTTGCATTGTGGGAAACTGCAGAAAGGTTTGATGGTAATAATCCCAAATTTTAAGATGCCAATAAGACATTTCAAAGGATTGGAGGGGATAGGATCTAATACTTGAAGCTGCAGTACATCCATATGTAAAATTTCTATCACCTTGGCATTTAAGCTGCCACCAGATGTCACTGTGGAAGCTAGTTTTATAAAGTGTAAAAGATTTCAGAATTGGAATAAAAAGGAGGGCTGGCAGACTTCAATAGCTTCAGAACGTATGTATGCACACAACCTGTAAATATATTCTTGAACACAAAATGGTAGCTTTCGATTTCCTTCTTTCCAGAGGAATACCAGCAAAATCCAAGGTATTAATTTTAAGGATGCTGGCATTTCACATTGCCAGTCTCTCCAGATAAGTATTTGTATTTTTCAGACTGCAGTTTTATAAACATAAAAACTATTCAGTCACTGCATTTGTGCTGTGGTTACCAGTTAACTATTATCTGCATAGATTCCACATTTAGCATAATTTCTATACAGGATATCATAAATTTGCACTCTCAAAACAAATTCACAAGTCCTGAGCATGCAGTTACCTGCCCTCTATTTTTGTAGCTCACTTCTCTTACACATTTTGCATTTCTCTGCTTCAGCCAGGAGATTTTTTGGTAGAAAATAAATTGCTTAATTCTGAAGGCTGCTTATGTACAAAACCTGCGTCCTGGGTATGGGATGCCAGCACTCCATCTTCAGAGAGCGGGCAGATTCCATAAATACATTGGAAATCTTTGCAAGACTTTCCAGTCCTACCAAGCACAAGAGCCACCTGCGTTAATTCCCTTTCAGCAAGGCTTCCGGCGAGGCTGTTCTGCTGCCTGCAGCCTGTGCTTGTGTGTCAGACTCAGCAACCTTTTCTTTCCTTTTACACCTGTCCTGCATTCTTAAGCATAGCTACAGCCAAATTGGTGGATTAATTTTAAGACAGCCTTAAGATTTTAAAGAAACAGAGGTTGTTCTTGTAATGGAGCTCATCTCCTGCAGTCTGCTCAGCTGACACACAAATTCTACTGCCTTAGCTATCAAAGCTTAGCTGGAGAAAATAAAGGCTGAACCTGTTTTGCTTTGGTGAACTGCTAGTTCTCGCATTCTCTGAAATCACATACAGTAAAAGAAAAAAAACACCACACCAAAACTAAATAAATGTGGAGTTTCTTTTTTTGTTTGTTTGTTTTTTTTGATTTTTTTTTCAATAGGAAAATATGCAACAGGATTATAAGGATAATGACTACAATACAGCAAACATGAGTAACTTTTAGATTCATTTCAAATTAGACCTGTATCTCTGACATGATTTATGTATGTTTCACGGTGACTTTTGCAGAAGTACAATGACAAGTCCGTGATCTGTCTACTCATCTGACTGCTGAACAATTCAGGCAACAAAGATGTCTACCCAACAGGGTAGCTCTGGCATTCCAAATTTCTCCAATTTTAATTTTCTACAGGGTCATCTGTACTCTGAGTGTATATTATTAAAAAAAAATACATAAAGTCTCATTTACTAAAATAACTCCATGTTTCACATGTTGAAATGGATCCTGAGTTGTTGGATGTACACTTTTTCAAGAAGAACTGCTGTATATAAGCCCAAATCAAAATACTTTATGAGCAGTCACTTAGACAAAAAGCATATATTAGTGTTTAGATCTAACGTCAAATTAAAAATCAGTTACTGAATGAACATATCCTAGAAGCATAAAGGTAAAGATAATAAACAAACAAAGAGAAGGGGGCTAACCATATCCCCTGAACCTAATCTATTTAAAAGTTCAAAACAGACAGGGAACAGCAATATATAGACAATTTGGAAAAACTGTTCAAGTCAAACAGCATGCATTAGAAGTGGATTATTTTGAAAATATTACAAAAGACCTTGAAATAATATTCCTGCACTGTACAAGCCATGCAAAGGGGAACAAAAGATAACGAAGGAATGAAATTTCCCTTCAGCGCTAGAACTCAAAGGGGAGGGAGGCTGCCGCACCCAGCTCTCCTGGAGCTCCAACAGAGGGAACGGATGACTGGTCTGCTGACATGACTCAGCTTTATTCCTATCATCCCCACCCAACAATAAAGTAAAGCAGGTAGCGATTCAGTGATCAGGCTTTGGAAGAAAAAAAAAAAAAAAATCCCACTATCAGAACCTGAGCTCCTTCTGGTACTGCATCAGCACACATTATTTTGGAAAACACAATCAACAATTTAAATNATGCACAAAATAATTGTCCCCCTCAGGCCTAAATTACCATGCAATCTGACCTTACATCAGGAATTACAAACACCATGCTTTTGTCATTACTCCAGGCTTTGGAAGAAAAAAAAAAAAAAAAAAATCCCACTATCAGAACCTGAGCTCCTTCTGGTACTGCATCAGCACACATTATTTTGGAAAACACAATCAACAATTTAAATAGATGCACAAAATAATTGTCCCCCTCAGGCCTAAATTACCATGCAATCTGACCTTACATCAGGAATTACAAACACCATGCTTTTGTCATTACTCCAGTTAAAGTCACTGATTTCTTCAAGTTCAAGACCAATTCTTTCCTGATTTTGCCATAAGAACACTAGTAACCTCATCATAGGTTTCTCCGCAACAATAGTGAATACCAATGCACAGAAAAGGCAGTACAGTTTGCAATCCCTTTTAGAATACACAAGTCTAAAAAATACTAATATTACTAAGAAGATTTTGCAACATAGACTTGGAAGGAGAACAGTAAGTTCTCCAACCAAATCAGAGGTCTAGAGTGCGTCTTTAAAGTACTATTGGCTACACTCCAACTTCCTGCTTTTGCAAAATTTATCATTCGACTCCAGCAGCCCATCCTATCTATCAGGGAGTAACGCCCTTACAATGTCCAAAGACTAAAATCCACACACTTGACAAAGTCAGCTGTAGACCTGGTGATTCTAAAACAGCAGACAGAAAAATGATGTTGCGATTCAAATATCAGAGAGAAATAATAAAATAATCTATAAGGGAGCAGGTTTGGTTTAATCTTACAATCAGCTAGCTCTGTTAAGTATCAGTAATCAGTATCATCATTTTTGGCACACTTTTTGGCTCTCAACAGCTATCCCCACCTTCTTTTTTCTTTAAATGATGCAAAGCCCATATAAGGGGTATGATTAAGTGCTTCTTTTGTATCTTCAGTGCTGTAGATAGTATAGTCTCTGTCTTTAGACAGAAAAAGAGACGGAAGAATTTTTTAAGCCTTTCAGGTTGTCAGGATAAAAACATATTCATATTCACCTGTCATTAAACACCAGAGGGGAATACAAAAGCCTTCTGATGAAATATTTCCCAGTCATCTGGGAGAGGACATCAGAGTTGATTTTACAATATTTATACATCTGAAATTTTACATTAGAACCAATAGGACTTTCCTACTAGTTTTATTAAAATAAGACAGAAGTTCTAAATTAATACTATAGGATAAAAATGGGGCAAGTTGCGGTAAGAAAGATGGCTTAAGAAGCTACGGAAAAATTAGAACATTGATCTCGCTCTTGACAAGAAACGCGAACTTTAGAACCAATATAACTTCCAACTTAAATCCCATAATCCAAATTGCTAGAACCAAAGTCGATCTTAAAGCAAAAACAAAAATACAAATCCATCTGAAATCTGATGGCCTTACATATGCCAATTCTATCCAATTAACAAATGCTCAAACGATAATACTCCCAATTCCCAGGGATGATCCTTTTTAAGTGTGCTTATCCATGAGAACTCTCATTAACAATATTAATGACTCCGCAATGGAAATCAAAACCTGCAATCATTTCTTAGTAAAGCATGAAAATGCAGTTTAGCAGAATTTGCCCTGGGAGTGACATGTGAAACAAACTAAGAGAAAGCCCTGGCCTGGAACATGGCACTTGAAATCTGATTACAAACTTAATTAACCTAAATTCTAATAAGCTGGGCAAATCAAAAAGTTTCTTCAGCTGCTTTAAAAGCTGTCACTGCAAAACAATTCAGCTATATTTTAAGAATTTCATAAACATAGATTTTGATCAAATATAGCCTTCAATGAATAGCTAATCCAAATTAAAGACTTATAAGTAAATAGATTAAGTTGATTACAAACAGATATATGCTGTACCTCAGCGACACTAGTCTGCAATCACATTAACAGAGACTTTTATCTGGTCTTGAATTCTATCCAAATGTTGTCACAAAAAGTATGAAGTGTGATTCCAGTCCATATAAAGTTTTCAGTTAAAATCAGGAGCAGTATACATCTTAGTACATATTTCAAGTTACTACCTTAATCTCCACTACCCCAGTGTAGGCCACAAACACCTTCCAAAAAGTTACTAATACCTATGAAGTTAGGGTTTTTCATGGGCAAGGGTCCACAAAGCCTCACCTCCCAGAAGCTTGCAGTTATTCTGGTCAAATTTACACTTCATGTTTTGTGAAGCTTTACTTAGTCATTGCTAAAATATGAAAGAATATTATATTCCTTGATCAGCTGATTATGGGTTTTGGGTAAAATGTTACTATACATAATAAGGCTTTCCTAATTTGGCTTTTATTTTTAAGAAACTCAGCACAGACCCCATTTTCAAGCCATTAAAATCTCAACATTTGCTCTATGAGAATAGACACTCCCCCCAAAAAGTTTTTTTCCAAAGCAGGTATTTTCCATTTCTTCAGTTAACTTTTGAAGTCTGCCCAGGTGATACTATTTCAAATAGCAGGCATTCTAACCCATCCTTCATCTTTGGGTGCAAGGTAGGGGCAGTGCAGTTATTTTAACACTATCCATGTTGAACACAGGCAAATGGAAATGGTTCTCTGTCACACTTTTTGTCTACCTTTGCCTTTCTTGCAATGCCCCTCTCTTTCTTAGGTTGTTACCTACCACCTCACGATAAGCATTTTACCGAACTGTATGAACACAGAGGATATAGCAGAGCTGACAGGATAAGGAAAGGAAAGTGCATCTGGAATAGGAGGAGACTCAGTGCTTGTCTGCTACTTGGCAGTCCCCGGAGGCCTCGCAGAGGAACATCCATATTCCTTCGTCCTCTTTTTCCCCTTGAGTAATTTCCAGAGACAAACTCAAATCAGGACAGCTGGCAATGCTGTCCTGCATTAATGCACATTGGGTTTTTTTGTTTTTCTTTTTTCCTCCCACTTTATGCTCCCCATCAGACATAGCAACAGAAAGCGAGGTGGGGGAAAAAAAAAATATATATATATGTATTAGTATAGATCCCATCCACCCACCCAAGATAGAACAGACTACTGCAGTTGCGACCAGAAACAGGGAAACACCTTGAAAGAGCAGCCACACACAGCCACAATCCTACCTGCCACAGAGTCCTAGGAAGCAAGAGTTTTGAAATGTAACATCCTGAATTCCCAAGCTTTCCCTCAGGCTGCTGTGCTACTGCAACTCATACTCACAGCTCACCAGTGTGTAAGGGATAATTGAACCCTGAGCCGGCAGTTCTTCTAAAATAGCATCCAACAGTAATAACAACAAAATCTAATATTATTTGATTGGTCAAATAATAAGATCAAGCCACTTAAAATCAAAGCAAAAAAGGCAGCACAATAACACACTGGTCTCAGTGGATTTTTTATACTAGGCAAACCAGTTATTCTTGTAAGCACTGAGGATTTCAAGTATGTCCTGTCACAGAGGCAAGAAACTATTCAGCACTTAAAATGTCAGTTGAAAAGACCAAAATCTCCATCCTGTGAACTCCTTGAAACAGTCTCCTACTAAAGAAGGAATGGAATGACATTCCTTTTGCAGAAGTGAAATGTCAGCTTGTCTGCTGTATAAACAGGGCAGCATGCCAAGAGAGGCACAGCACTCTAACTCCTGAAATACTAAAGACCTGCAACATGTGATGTGAGCTTTTAAAGATGATTTACAATACCTTTCTATACTTCTTTTTTTTTTTTAAAGAAATAATGCTTTGATAACATAGCTGGGCTGGAAGAGTGTTAACCTTTCCATACTTTTATCACATATGCACTTTGAACAGGAAGCATTACTTGTTCATACCCTCTATAGAACAAAGTGCAACAGCCACCCAGAGAAATATGGTTTGCTCTTGAATTCCTTAGCAATTTAAGGTTTATCATTGACAATCCAAGCTACTCCTTTATCAGGTTTCTTACATCTGATTCATAAAACAGGTTAAACTGCACTGTTTCAGAATAGAAATAACCCTTGGTTGTAGCCCTAAAGGAGAGCTGAAGAAGTTTCAGTAACTTATGCTGGCTGTTTATGTTGCAAATTAAGTTTTTTCACATGCATCTGGCCTCAGAACTCTTTAGGTAATATCATGTGCCATCTGTCATCAATATAATCATTCCTTCTAATATTTACAGCTTGTCACATCTTATGTTTAGATTTTATAAGTTTATTTTTATATATTTAGTAAGTTTTTATACACTGGCTTTATCCTGAGTTTGTGTGGGTACATATTACACATGTAATGCATAATTTAAAAATGTATAAATATTTATATATAACATTTCTTCTTTAAAACTACTGAAGAAGGAACTGAAAAAAAATAAACCTTCTGCTTCACAGAACTCTCAGAAAAAATTCCTTGTAGGAGTAGCTAGGAAAAAAGAATACTGAAAGAAAAAAAAAACTCAAATTAATATACTGGAATTGCAAGTCCTTCTTCAGCCTTTAAAAAGCAAGGTGCACAGAAAATTAAATGCAATTTCTTTATCTGCAGCTCTTCAAAGCAGAAAACTGTACACATTTCATATTGTGCCTTGTGTACTACCAGCTGAAACATCACCTTTAGACAGGATTGTTAAATGGAAGGCAGTTCTTATTACTGCTTCAAGGACAAGTGGTTCAGTTTCCAACATAAATCTAACTTGAGAATTTAAAGCAACTTATCACTAGCACTACCAGCAAGCCCATGGTATTGTACTGAATTCACACTAACAAATTCTTTAACTGGGAAATGACATTTCATTGTCGAGCTGCAAGGACTTTCCAGCACATATTCCCAACAAACAATTCTTTCTCTCTTTCTAGACACTACTTACTGCAGGTTCAGAGAGGTGGAAATGGAAGAAAACCGCTGTACAGCACATATGGTCTCTAGAGAACACAGAACTTTTTAAACACAATGCAGTGCATAAAGCCGTATCATCAAGATTAGAACCCGTTAAAGATTTTAAATTTAGTTGAACAAAGTAAAACCTCAGTCACGGTATAATTTTATTATTCCAATTCTCACCTTATTTATATGTCAAAGTTAACTCCATTGAACTGGTTGAATGTGACAAAAAATAAAGTCAAATTCTGTCTTACACCAACACCTTTTTAAAGATACCGAATTTCATGACACATCACTGTTTTACAAATGAAACTATTTCTGCATGTGATGTTAATGTAGCAGTAGAAAAATCAGTTGGTGAAACAGTCACAAACTATCAGTACCCAGTCAAACCTGGCAGATCCATTTTCATAAATACATGGAAAATAAAAGTGAATACATAGTATAACATTGTTTTGGGACAAAAACTTGGCATCCAGAGACCGCTAGGCATGTGGTAAAATCCAGGCCTTGATATAAAAGTTAATACACAGAACAATTTATATCTACCTCACTTCTGCACAGGAACAGATGGCAGTAATTTGAATTGTGTTCAACAGTGGGAAGGGAAAGTAAGGGTCACTATTGATCTCTGCTACATGCAGCTTATGAGCACAGTAGATATAAAAATTTAAAAGGAGAAAAACAGAATGTTCAAGAGCTAAAGGCAGCTACTGCTTGTACCCAGCATCCAGAGAATATGCAAAGATTTGCACCATTAAAGCTTGGCTACAGACTGCTTTGTAACACTGAAAAAAATAGGTTATACAAACTTTAGTTAAGGTTGGGCAAAGTAAAATAAATTAGGAGCCAAAAGAAAGAATTATAAATAACCAGATGCTGCAATGTCTTGACTTTCAGTTCCTGCCACATTGTTTTCTGCACATGTAAAATTTCAAAAACAAGTCAAATGAACTGAAAATGTGTAGCCTGTTTAATAATAATAACAAAAAAACAGAGCTTCAAAAATGTGTTCTTAAAAAAGTCTATATCAAAAGGTCTTATGAAAGGTCTTACACAGTAATTATGACACAATATCAGCTAATTTGTAATTCTGATACGGTCTGCACAGACTGAACTTACTTTCAGGAAGTGTGTGTGGGGGGGAACTGTTGCAATTAGAAGATCCCTGATGGGGCTCCCTTAGATCTCAACTTATTACTTCCAGTTCAGGAAATCTTTTGGGACAAAGGCAGACAGCTCCTATTGTCAGCCTCCTTTATGGTTATTTTAATAGCTCCGGTTTACTTCTTTCAGCTAGGTTGCTTGTATGTCAGATTTCTGGACAGGCAATATTAGTGTAATATACAGGAACACTTCTATATTGCTCAAGCTTGATATAGAGAGACAGAGCTCCCCCACTGTCACCCCAATGAATACATATTAGGGAAATGAAAAGTTAACTCTTGTATGAATAGAAAAAGAAAATACTGCAATACAAACATGTGCAATCAAGATTCTTTTGGAAGAGAGAACAAGTAAAACGAGCTTTATTATCGACATAATCAATCTTCTATGATTTGAGAGAAAGCATGCTGAAAGACACGAGCGCAGTGCCGAAGTTATGGTAGCATTACAGTGGGATCACAAAACTAACAATAGTGAAAACCAAACACAAAATGGATTCTGGGCCAAATATTGCTCATTGTGCTCTTCTTACTATATATGAGCAAGATTTACACAATTTAGTGCAAATCAATGCTCCAGTTATCTATCCTTATTCAGGATGTATTCATTTCTTCAGGGAAATGCAACTGGCTTCTACATGCCAAGAAATAAAATTATACAGTACTAAAAAATTCAAATAAGTGACTATGTTTAAGCAAAAACAGTATGGGATATTATTTGCTTCACTATTTTGTTACCTTTAAATCCTGCTGCTTCCCGAGAGCTGCATGACTTACAATGACTCTTGACTGCAATTTACGTAACTCAGATGGAAGTGAAAGCTTCTGTAGTCCTAACACTTATTTATCAATGCCAAAGACCAAGTATTTTTTTAAAAATAAGAACGTCTGTGTACTTGCATGTGCATAAAAAATGCAAAGGATGATTTCTATGTTCTTTGCTAAGGTTACTGACAAAAATTACATATCCTTATGAACATGTATACACATAGTTCACAGGCAAAATCTTAAGAACTTCGTTTCACCTAATAATTTTTTTTAACTTGACTGTCAGTCTTCCTAAAGTCTTCTAAGGCACTGTTAACCAAGTGAGTGGTTGTACTACTACTCTTAATTTAACTGAGAAATGAGGACCCTCTAAAGGGGAAATTCCTTTGCAAATGGCCTTAGGAATTTTAAATATAACTGAAGCTGACAGACTACACAGGTCTCCCTTAGGCAGAAGAAGAGGCTAACAGGAAAATAATTAGACACATGGGAAGCCAATTATGCCCCAAAGCAACATATTTAATTGTATAAAGACTGGTTTGTTGATCCAGAAAGATCTAGTTGTTTACCCCTCGTCAAACCATTAAAATAACTGGACAGTTCCAGAGGAAGTATATTCACTTTTTCTCCGAAAGTATCAAAATTTAGCAGCTGTCGTAAGTAAAATTGTTCCATACATCCCAAGAACCTTTTCCCTGCCTGCACAGCACTTCTCTCAGATTCCCTCAGGAGTTGCAGTTTGAACAGTTGCAACCTACCTCATAGTACTTCCAGGAAAGTAACTCACCAAAGGCTCCCCAAAGCGCAGCCATACTACAGTCACGTGCAAAATCAGAGCAAGTTCAGCAAACAGCAGCCATACTATGTGCAAAATCAGTCTGGCACATGTATACTACCCAAACAGAATTGTGTTTTGAACCACTACAATTTTGCTTCAAACATCCAGGTCTTCAGAGCATTTTCAGTTACAGAAACCGCTGCTGACAGTTCCCAGACCGACTCTGAGCAACCAGGGATACCGATATACCCCTACAGGCAAGGAGTACATTGTGGAATACTTCAAGTCAGGCTTTTACTGCTGTTTATGGTACTACACCAGGTAGTACACAAATACACAAATGACATTTAATTACTGTCAACAGAACCCCTGTTTCCAAGCAGAAGGAAGTGTGCAAAGAAGGGATGGAGTACCTGTGGGTATGGAAGTGTGAGGAGAACAAAGCAAACCATGTAAGTCATGAGACTAAAGCATCTGGGATCCAGTGACATCAGAAGACATTTTAATCCCTGTTCTGACAGGACTCAGTTTTAATAACCTTCAAAGTATCCATTTATTTATTCAGACTTTACTTCTGCTCATCTATCCGGAGGGGATTCTACACTGATTAATATTTGTTATACTAATTTTATATTGTTTACCTTTGCATATGAATCAAAATAAACAAAAGGCCATACATATAAGTGTTTCTGAACTAGTACAAGCTTCAAGGGAAGGACATGAGTCATGAAGGCAAAGAACTTTTTTTTGTGGTTAGGATTATTGTAACCAGCAAGTGAGACACTGCCTTCATATCCAGGCACTTTCTTACACGTACATCGAAGAATCTATTGTTAACGTCTAAAAGGAAGAGATTTGCATCTAGAACACTAAAAATTATTTACCAGACATTAAGCATATTTGTAAGTTCTCTGGATGTCTATTAGGAGATGGAGTCAATCCTTTTCATATGAATACTGGATAACACCTTGCATGGTTTTAATCAAGATTTGCTGGAAGACTGAAACAACTAAAGCCAGCAGAAGTTAATAGCTTTAAAAATATTGAAAGTCAGTAAATTTATTGCTTAATTATGAAACCTGCAAGCATTTTGATAAACTGACCACATAGTTTCACTGTTATGTATTTCTGCTAGAAACTTACTACTCCCCGCAGAAACATTTTTCCACCTTTAGCAAAAACAGCAAAGAGAACGAGCAATGTGAATAACTCTACACCAAAGACCAAGTTTAAATCTCACAAAGTCATGATAAATCTAGACCAACTCTGTCTACACTAACATTTTCTGCGATGGTGTAGGTAATTAGTAAACCATTTAAGCACAAAACTCATTTTGCTCCTAAACCCGTGAAGATTGAAGATTTTCCTTACGAAAAATCAGAATTAACTGATCACTTCAGCCAAAGACAACTAATGTTAGTAAAACTAATACTTTGCTAACACTATTTTTGAAGTTTATCACCTCCTTATGCTTAGCAAATGTATTTCTGAAGTAAGGCATGGTTCCATTTCAACTCATTTGATCTTTTAATTGCTTCTTTTTATTACCTTCCTCTGCACAGGTATAGAGCCAGTCCAGAATTTCGCTAGTAAACCATTCAGTCCAAACATTTTAAAGCAAGCAAAAACCTAATTGAAAAGTCCAGCTTCCAAGACATTTCTTAATATTTGCAAGGACAGTTCTTCATCTAAGGCCTCCTTTAAGGAACTGTGTAGGGTTGGTGTGAAACAGGAGAGTTGAACAGTTGAGAATGTTGCTGCTTTCCAAGAAGCTCCGTTTCCTCCATACACACACACACACACACACACACGCACACACACATACACACACACACAGTAATGATGAGCATTTTTAGCAAGTTTTCATTTCTTCTTACAAATTTTCACTTTAAAATGTTCTAGACAAACCCAGACAACCCAAAATATAGCTAGTAGTACAGATAGAGATATACATGTGTGACAAGTATATTTAAGGGAGACGGAAGTAATTTTTCTACTTCTAAATAGCTTGCTGAAACTGGTTCTGCAATATCCAAACTACCTTCAGCAGAGTGAACTATGATAGCAGACTTCTTTATGCAAAGCCGTATAGCCATCTCCCACCCCCCTCCAAAGTAATTAACATTCCTTGAACAAGCAGCTGGACATTTGTTAATCATTAACCGTTGATGTAATAAAAATCAGGGAGGGAAATTCTGTCAGCCATTCTTCACAATGGAACACAAAGATCTTTAAAAGAGTTAATGAAAATAGTTTACTGAGTAGTGCAAAATTATTTTCAATAACTAAAAAAAAAATGTATTCTCAAAACATGCTCAGTATTTTGCTGACAATACCTGTCATTGTGACTCCAATGCTTTCCAGGTTCAAACCGGAGTAATTAATTGAGGAATTTATTTAAAAAAAAAAAAACAAAAAAAAAAAACCCCAACAACAACAACAACAACAACAAAAACAGACTTTAATGAAAACAGAAAAAAAGAAGTCTTTACAAAGATGAACTGTGACCACTGTTAATCTCCTAAGTAAGTAAAGTAATGCATATAACCAGAATCACAACACCAAATATAATAGAGGCATAACCAATGCACACATTCCAATCTTATCTAGAATCACTTTGATTCATTCTGCCTTGCTTTCATTACAGGAAGGGCACAGCAAGGGCATTCCTCTCAGATCAAACAGAAAATTCCACAGACAGAAGTTTCCACATGTCTGATTCATTGCAGATTAAATTCTTATCGTTAGACAGCAATCTCTAAGTTTCATAGAGACAGGATATACCCTCTCGTGGTAAATCTACAGGCAAAGAATCTGGGGCAAAAAAATACTGTGGAATAGAGATGCATTTCCATTGAAAGAGCTGTGCAAGTCATCCTCACAGCTTTGGAGAAATGGAGGGGACAAGGTATCAACATAAAGATCACACACATATTCCACTCATACATTCCAGCATAAGCTTCCTGATATTGCCAGCCTTTTGAGCTGAACTACCAAGGACTCCCTCTGGGCATAAATGGAACTGGAACCATAGGTGAAATACATGAAGAGATATTCATAGTAATTCTTTGCACATTGGCTTACCAAATTCTTCACTTCTACCACATGATTATAACAGTTCTATAATGACCAAGTCTGCACTGTCACAGAACTCTTAACATAGAAAGTCTGAATCTTCCCTACTGATAGATCAAGACAACTTATATCCACTAGCTCAGCAATTTGCTCTTTAACCCTAATGCCTACCAAAGTTATACTACTCTTTACAAGAAAGATGATTTACTGAGTCATCCTTTTTCAGATATGTAGTTTAAAAATGAAACAGTAGTAGCTATCAGAACACAAGGTGTTTGGAGAAAAAAAAAAAAAATCCTTCCTGAATAAGAAAATTATCCATAACAGTCCTATTGCTGGATTCTTTGACCATTTCTGATTTCCCAAAAATTCATGTCTGGTGACACACTGGAAACTGACATGCAAACTATAGTTTCAGCAAGGCCAAAAGTAATTTTGATTCCAAGTTCTAAAGTTGCAACTATTGCATGTTAAAAACTGGAAATTTGCCAAATACTCCTGTAGGTTTGTCCTTTGTTAAACACATCCAAATGCTATATGATTAAAGTTTAAAATCTTCAAAGCAAAGCATAAACATTACATAATCATTTTCAAACTCTCCTCTTTTGACCTTTATATGTACTCCAAAAGCCAAGCAGATGCTTAGTAGGAAATAAATCCCCAACTCAACAGATGTACCAACAGCAATATAGCAAGATGCACCTTCCATAGCTTTTGGCAATCTTTCCCTTTTATTATTCCTCTGCTCACAAGAGCTTTTCAAGTCAAAGGAAGGCCTAAACAAGTTAATAGGCCCTTAATATGTGCTCTGCTGCCTGAATTGATTGCTGTTTATAAGGTAATCTTTGAGACCACATGTGGCTCAGCCTCAGTTTATCTCCTACAGAGAGACAGCCCCTAGGCAGCTCTGTTTTCATCAGACCAAGTTGTAAACCCAATCAACACCTTTCACAACAAAACAATCCCTTACTTTTAGCACCAGGGAACCCAAACCTTTGTATGGAATCTGTTTGCCAGCTAACATAATGTTTTAGGCAGCAGAATGCCCAAGAAAATTCTAAAACTACTTTGGAAGATGCCCTTGCCAACAGCAAACCAGAGATGATCACATTAGGCTAAAACTAATTCAAAAATATATGTCAAAAGACATGTTAACATACCAATAGCACTTTGTGAATTACCACCATCACAAACTGCATAAAGTTGCTCTTAGCTTAAGACAAAGAGGTAAATAACTAACTAGTTGCAGACAGGACAGGATCTTGGTCACCCCAGGCACCTACTCCAGGCCTCCTTAACCTCAGCCAACTGAACCTCAACTTTAGCTCCAAGCACTCACCTTAGCTATAGCAATTTTGGTCCAAATTAATACAAAACTAAATGTAACCAGATTGCCAAAACCAGAATCATTCCAGAAGTTAATCCAACAGCTCTTTAAAGTTCAAACCTTACTCTGAACACAATAGTTAGACCTTCTCTAAGCACTGTAGAGCAAAGCAACTGTAGACTACAGTCAAGTCAGGGCAACCCCTGACAGGGCCAGTCTCAAGTTACCCCTTCCAAACGGAAATACTCCTGTGCACAAGACTGAATGTGGGGTTCAGGCAGCCAGGCCATCATTGGTATCAGCACTAAAGCAACTTTCCTCATCTGCAAAGTGAGGGACCTCCTAGGACAAAGGTTTCCGTGTTGCTTTGCGCACAGCAGTGTATTTAGGACTCAATCCCATTTTAGTCCATAGAGGTTCTCTGACTCTTACTTCTATGAGTAGACACATATTGTGCTGACCCAGTTCTATCTACCTGCAATCTAAAATTACGCTTTCTCCTAAGACTATAAGGAATCTAAAAGTATAACAAACCTATTCTCTTAACAAACTGCTGTTAAAGCTGTTTGTATTGCCTAGTAAGAGAACATCTATGCACCAAATGGCATATTTTTAAAACCGTAACAAACTGATGGAAAATATATTTTAGTTGCATGAAATTTTAAGCAAATGTTTTTAAAATTCAAATTATTACTCAATTTAGGCAGAGTGAAAGCATACAAATGTCTTTAACATAACTATTTTTCTTTGCACAGTAGTCTGAGTTTGGCACAATGCTACCAAAGAAAATCACTGTAAAAACAAAACAAAACCATACAGATCTTTCTCTGTATAACCTTCAGCTTTCAACATAATACTGACCACACTCAAACACACTGGGGATTATTACCTCAAGGACAAAAAATGAGATAATACCCTATTTTTAAAATAGTCACAACAAGGTTTTAAGATATATTTAGGCTTCTTTAGGAATACCACACATAAAACAGAGACATTTCTTTCTTTCATCTTGCAGGCTAAACCAGAATTTCATCTCTGCTTCTTTCACTGCAAGCCTAGCTATCACTGAAAAAAAAATGGAATGCAAAATACATCATGAAAACTTGGACTAAATGCCTTAAAAGACAGTTTATAATTTCTGAGTGGGTATGACAAATCAATATTTACTGTCACTAGAAAACATTAAATTTGTTAAGGACAGACCCACAAAGGATTCACAAGACTGCCAGGGAGACCTGACAACTTGTCTCCAAGTTGCATCAATTCAAGTTGTTCTCATGTTGCTCTGTTTCTCGATTCAGTTTCAAAGGCAGAGAAGGACCTACACACTTCCAAATCGTAGCATAAAATAAGGATGCCACTAAAAAAGGAACATTAAACACATAGCCAGCATTAAAATATCTTTCCAGAACAGGCAACCACCAAATTTACATTTGCCTTTTTTTTTTTTTTCCTCTTTGAAATTACTGTATTATTTTTGGTAAATTCTCTTCACATGAAAAGCTAAGAGTTACTATTTCTGTATCTCTGACCCAAACTACTTCCTTTTTCCAGAACAAAAACAGCTGTATCTTTTTTTATCTAGCAATAGAGAGATCATACATAAACCAATATTTTATGAATGCATACATTTCCAATATTTCTCAAAAATAAAATCTGCACATCTTTATCCTGGAACACGTACAAAATTCCTATCACAAAACTTGGAAAATATTATTTCAATCTATTTAAGACCTTTAATTGCACACTATTTAAACAAATAGAAGATGTTTGCCCCCCCCTTTTTTTTTCCCAAAGAAAGAAAGAATGAGTTTAATAGTTTGTGCTTTATATGTACAATGATAATTGTACGAAATCTGGAATCTTCAAGGCAATTGTCAGTTTCTTTTCCAGATGTCAGCGTGGCAACTGACTGACTAATTCCAAATTCCAAGGAATAATCTGCATAAATCCTTTGATTAAGAAAAACTCTCTGCCTACTAGAATTTCACTCAATTCTCCATTGTCCATTTACAGAGTAAGGTTTTTGGCTCTCTCAACTGCTAATTGAAGTGCTGAAGCAGCCCCTCATTTAAAAGATTAACTTTGCAAATGCTTTAACATTTCTGGGCCTAAGAACTTTAAGTTAGAGTTTACAGAACCCTGTAATCATTCTACAAGTTATTTAACAAACCACATCAGCAATAACCTTAAAAATTCCAACTCTGGCACATTTATACCTCAGTCACTGAAGGAAGTTCAGCTCCTACAGTTACTTGGACAAATCAATTAACTCAGGTACTGCTAACAACATAATGGGGCAGTACGGAATTCAGTGAGGTGAAAAACTTGTCAGAGAAGCCTACTTAGATATTCAAGCAATTAGTCTGTGCTCTGAGCCCCACTAACATCAGTACCCAAACTAGGCAGCATAAAAATTTCATGTATAAAAAGCAGCAATCCCTTAGTATCGAACACAAACACCTTCCAATTGAGCTGTCCTCAAAGAGCGGAAAGCGCTACCACATTTTACAGTAACAGAACATTAGAAGAAAACCCTTATAGGAGAAGCTCTTTATCCTGTTTGCTTCCACCTCACTTATGGAACTTTAACATCAGAACCTTTGTGTCACTCATACTATTAGTTAATAGAAGCTGAACAGGAATTTTCACAAGTTTTGTAAGTGAATTGTCAATCTTAGAGACCTCATCATTGCCTATTATACCAAACTCACCAGGAATTTTTTTTACTTATGGCTTTGATAAAAACACACTTGCAATCTGCATAGCAGTAAACTGGAAATTAGGAAGTCTTGTGGTTTGCTTGTCAAAAATAAATAAATAAATAACTTGAAGGAAACTAAGTTATCATACATCCTGGTATTTGTAAGTTACACAAAAGGGCTAACAGACTAAAATGAATATAAAAGGTGAAACTTCAACATGAGTCATTCACTAAAAAGATTTAAGCATTCTTACAACTTTGAGACTTAATTACAGTGAATTTAAAGACACAAATCATACTAGTCTCAGTTTTGATTAAAAATGTCTCTCCTACTTTCAAGTGGCTATGGCTTTATCAGTATGACAAACAGGGACAGGGAGCATTTTCAAGCATTGCAACTTTGTTCTCCACATTGTCAGGCTTTTGGCCTGAGCCAATTCTCACTCCCCGCAAAACGCTGGCGAGAGGCAGATCTCATGCTTCAGAGATGGACTGCAACCCGGATGCGGCCACCCTGATGTAAAGGTAAGTTTGATGGGACAGATGCAGGCCATATGCTTCTGTGCTACGTAATAGTGTGGGTTTAATAGGTATCAAATAGGTACTCAGGTGCTGTGCTCCATGGATGATCCTATTATTTAATCTTTGCTAACATCTGTGTTCCTTAGGAAAACTCAGCCAACAGTGAGTGGTGGAATGATAAGAACAACCAAACCAAAAGCCAAAGAACACTGAAGATGCAGAACTTAACGTTGCTCTCTCTGTACAAATGTAGATTGTATCCTACATTTTTTATTAATGCAATTACAAGAAGTCTGCAGAAGAAAATGTTAACATGCTTATTATAAGCTAACAATGTTCTGTACATTTTTAGGAGTGTAATTCAGTACTTAGAGCAGTGTGGTTACAAATCTTATTCATTCTCCCTAATGAATTACTGTCTGCCCTGCTGGAAACAGTTCTGGAAATAATAAAAGTAGTGTCTCATAGGCATTAAGCTTTATTGATGATACTTTATACACTCAGAAATAGTGCAATAAAATGAATTTTCCTCCACACACACCCATTAATATCTTTTTACTTTCTTCTTTAACATTCTTTACTGAAACAAATCATCTTTCTTTATTGTGTTAGCAAGGTCATACTTGAAAATTACACATTTCCAAGGAAAGACTATATATAAGAAATACGAATCTCCCAATGGTTGCTGAATACTTACAAACCACATCTAACTCAAGAACACTGCACAGAAAACAATCAGAGATTGTTAAAATATTAGAAGAAATTATCATGAGTTTGTCCTGCTCTTATTCTTTCTTACAGTACTGGAGACAGGGTAGGCTGCCCTTGTTCCAGTCTAACACAGTCATACTTATGTTCTCTTCACTCAGCAAATTAAATTAATCACCTTAAACCTGTCTGTTATTATTAGAACAAAAATACTGTTATTCTATAATACTAATGCATAATAATGTACACTACGGTAACTGAAAGACCAGCAAGATTTCTAGTAACAAATAATTAAATTACTGGATTAAGCACCACTAACAAGATTATCATGCACAAGCTTAAAACTGCCACATCACGCTCAAAACTTCTAGAACTAGGTTATGTTCTGGGAAATATCTGTGGCTGCAGAAATTTAGAAGACACGTGCTCGTAGCCTTGGAAGTTGAGCTAGCTCTGAAGTTTCCGATAAAAGGGTTTTTGTAAGACTCATTATGGCTTATTAAGAGTTTAACTTAATTTTCTCTGGAGATATGAATGTTTATAGAGTTTATATGAAAAACCCTGGATCTGGAAAAACAAGGGTTCCCAATTTTAGGGCTCTAGCACATAACTCAGAATTCTGACACCGAACGAAGCCAGGAAATTCATGGCTCTTGAAAATTCCTTGGTTTCAGAACTGGAACCCAAAAGCAGCAGCTTCCAGAACAGGCTTCTGGCTTCCATAAACACTCCAGTGAGACCTTTTTTTAAGCTAAATATCCCAGAACTTCTATAATCCCTAAATGCGGTAGCTCTCTCCCTCAGCTAGCCAAGTTTTTATGTTTTTGTTTTTGACTGCTCAGAAAATGCTCCATGTGCTGGTGCTCCCAGGCTACTACATTACATACAGCCCACTGGGCAATACTGAATGGCCCTGTTCATCCACACAACTGGAAAAGGCACTGGGATTTCTTCCTAAAACCAGTTTTACATACTGGAGCATCCATACTTTAATTCACCTTTTGAGGAGTACAATTACTTACTGGAAACACTCTATCCTTTTATTTGACAGCCAATTCCTTGAATTGGAGGATATCTTCCTTTTTCCTTCTTGCCTGCTGCGATGGGAATTGGGACAAGGAATGAAGAGGTTTCAGTGCTGCTCTAGCTCCATATAACTTCTGCTTTAGGTTCTCCTCCCGCAATTGCCTCAATCACTCCTTAGAGCTTCTCTAAACAGCAGTAGCAGCATAGAATTGACATGATTTATGATACTTTTATTGCTTAGTGCTAATGGGATTTACATGGTGTATGTGTTCCTTGCAGTACACTGGGATCTGTATCAATGCAATGCATTCTATTAATACAATCCAATCTGTTGAACTCCTCATCAAATTCTTTGGGAAAATACTTTACAGCTGCTTTAATAGACAATTCATATAACCTGCTGATCATCTCAAATTGCAGACTCCATTCCAATCTAAATCATACATAAAATACTTTCTGAACTCACAAGTTCTCCTGAACATGCACAGGTAAAGGACAAACAACTAAATTGCTGTGTTGTATAGATTCCCTACACATAAATTTCTTTCTGCTCTAACATTTTATTCTCAGTTATACTATACCCTGAGTTCCCATCTGTTATGTAATTTTCTCTGTGTGTTAACAGTCACAACACATTGTTATTCTTCTGAATTATCATGTTCAACTCTTTATTCTCCACTTGATGTTCATTACTGTCTTTTCCCCCATTCTTTTAGAATGCTCAGAGATGGTAACTCCCAAAAGGGCAGCTAGGAACATTAAAAGAACCTGGGTATTATTCCTTACCCAGGGTTAGGATAACAAACATCTCATGTAACAGAGGTATTAAAAGTGCAATTTATGTTGATTTTTACTGGCTTTTGCTTGAGAAATTATTAATCTCTTTCCATAGCTAGGCTCTTCCCTAAAAGTACTGTGGGGGGATGGAAGGAAGTAGTCAACATGCCTAAGAGCAACTACTGAAAAGAAGCAGAGCAGCTGCCTAGGGGCCATAAGGTCTTTGAGGCAGTCTTAACTTCAATAAAGCACAAAAGCAGGGGTGCGAGAGGAGTCACATCTTGAGTTTTCCTAAGCAGCTGCAGAAGCAAGGAGCTGATCCGAAACAGCAGCCGACGCTATAGAACTGTTACTCACTATTACCAAGAAAAGCCTGGAAGAACCAGGCTCAAAAGAAGACTTGCTGTGCACTTAACACCTACACTTGCTCTTCTCATGACAAAAGGTTCAAAAAATAAACAATTTTAACACCACAAAAAAAAAAAAAAAAAAAAAAGAGAGAGAGAGAATACTGAGAATACTGATGAAGTAAGTTTAACTGCACCTGATATTTCCTACCATAAAAACATTAATTCTCATTAGAACAGAATTAATAAACCATGTATTGGATAACTAGATGCAAACAGCATATGAACAGGCAGTATGTGAGAGTACTCATAATGCTGTGTCCACACAGTCTCTTGCATGGAATGATTAATAACACAAGCCAGCAAACTGCACTGTACAAACACAAAACTAAGTTTATGCTTCACTATTTTGGTCTTAGATTTCATAAAAATCCATACTTTTACTTTTGCTAAAATCAAAGCAGAAACTATTAAAATTCTGCTGTGGTGAGCTTAAAAGTGGTTAGAGAACTTCCAGTTTCAACAAGGGTTCTGCACATACAGTAACTATGCTATAACAATTAAAATAAGAGGACAATAACCTTCAGATAGAGCTTGCTGTGGAAGAACTGCTCCTCCTTATCTGCTCCCAGATTTAAACTACCTCAGCTACTCTACACTGATCATCTGACCATGCTCTAAAAGAAGCTTTGAGGAACAGAGAATGCTTTGAAAAGCATCGAAGTGCATATTCTACTCCCAGTTACCTGTACAAATGCATTTGCTGTACATGGAAATATAAGTTTCTATAGCCCTGATTTAATCTATCATTTTTTACATCTATGGAAGTTATGGCTTCCCGGATTGTGAAGAATGAACTCCAGCAACGCTTGAAACTTGCTCAATATAATCTCTCACTTTAAGCTGTCTGTGCAGATGGAGCTAAGGTTTGTTCACCCCCGATTGTAATAATGACCACCTGTCCCACTTTAAATTTCCAAGAGTCATGCTATAAAACTGACCCATAAACCAGACTAACACAACATGCACAGGAAAACTGGAAAAGTTTTCCTCCTTCCTCACCTCTAAAGTGGCAATGAAAATAGGAAACACCGTGGATGCTCTTTGGCTGTACAAGAACTTCTGCAACATGCCATTTGGCTCAGTGCCATCTCTCTAAAAGCGTTAACAGATTAGGAGAGGGGCACAAGAAATGAGTCAAGTACTCAGTTCTGACCACCCTCCTTGTCTTCCAGTTATTATAAGTTTATAAAATGGAAATAGCAACTATACTGCAGCCAGAAATGTGCTTAGCCTCAAAATAATCTCCTCTACTACCATTTATTTACTTTGGTCATGCTTTTGGCCTCTATAGCTTCCTGAGGAAGTGAGTTCCGTAATTTTATTTTGCTATGTGTGAAAAAAAGACTACCTTTTAAATTAGCTACCTGTTAACTGTGTGTATTGTTATAGGCAAGAAGCAAATTTCTTGATCTTCTTTTGAAAATTCCGGATTAGAGGTACAAACATCAAATACTTGTATAGTTTCCTACCTTTTGAAAGATTTAAATAAATGAACAAAACTAAACCAAAACAACAACAAAACACAAAAACCAGAAAGCTAGCCAAAATTTCACGCAAGGAACTATTTGATGTTTCAGTCATCACCAATCATACAGTCCTGCAAATGTGATTTTTATCCTTGATTTCTAAGAGGCAAGAGACAAAAGGGTTCCTTTTAGTCATGAATGGCTAAATATTGACTCCAAACAGCTTCCTAAATCCGGTTTATCCATTTTAAAACAGGAAGAGTAGAATGATACTCTCAAGGGCAGCAAGAAGAGATATCTAGCTCAAGGGTTTGAGGCAAAGGGCCCTCCAGCAACTTCTCTAGCATGCTTTCTTTGCTAATTATCAGTCCACTCCCTGTGTAAAGGCCAGTCTGTTTTCAAAGAAAATGACAAGTATTCAGATACAGAAGTATAAAGAGTGTTTCCTGACTAACACTGAGGGCTTTGTATCAAAAAGATTCAAGAGAGTTTTGTTTATTAAACCTCTGTCACGTTTTGGATACACTGTCAAGCTTGTAGAAACACTCTGTTATTTCTTCAGCTCCCTTTTTAGGCTAAAATTTGGAGGAAACACACATGCATGCCCAAACCCACAAATTCATATATTTTTTCTCTACCTCAGTACCTTAAATGAAACCTGGCCACTAAGATTAAAGGCAAGGATCCCTTTTCCATTCACTAAGTCCTTCTATTTTCATCACTGAAGAACGGCACACTATAGCACACGCTATATACCAGATGTGAATATAAATGGAGACTATGCTTTCACTTACTGTAATGACTGAACTATTGCCCCAGACAAAAATAAAAACTTTTTTTTTTTTTTACTCCAAACTGTGTCACTTTGTTATTTAAACTTGGCAGATTAAAAGGAATTTAATGAAATTCACATACGTTCTTCAGGAAAGAAAACCACCCTCATGCCAAAAGAGTAAAGACAGAACATACGTAGACAGCTGATTCTGTCACAGTAGTAGTATCACAAAAATAAACATATGTGGGTAGTTATGCATAAGTAGACATACATATACATATTGGTGTCAAAATAAAGATATTTCATTCATTCATTATCTATTACTTGAACAGTAAAATGGCAAAATCATGCTCATTCTGTAGAACAACAAAACACTTTAGTCTGACAATGTTTTATCCTGCATTGAAATGCACAATAAGCTTGAATATAGCTACATTAAAAGATAGGCATAATGATACACAAATGAATAAACTGTACAATACCAAAAACTAGAGGATAAACCACCAAATCTTTGAAGGAACTTGATTCTCCATTTTAAGAAAACCTGTCCCATAACCTTAATGGTGCTTTGTTAAAAGCAAAGCTAAAAGAAGCAGTGATTTATCTGAAGCTCTAGAAGGCTCTTTAAACACAACCTATGTAATTTAATAATTAACTTTCCATAAAACAAAAGTATTTTAAGTAACAGTTTATTCTAGAAGAAAAAAAAATGCAAGCTATAGTTTTGAAAAGCAAATTTTGAAAAGTGAAGTGTCTTTGTAAGTCTGTATTACCCATGTTCACACTTATTACTCATGTAAAATCCATAGAATGATGAGTGGATGAGTCAGAAAAGACAGCTTTTTTTTTTTTTTTTTTTTTTTTTTTACTTCTAATTACAAGTTATTTCCTGTAAAACAGTAATCAGTTATGAGATTATTATTTAAATACATAGAACCTACAGCAGAATTCTGCACAAGTTATTTAAAGGCACATTTAAAAGCTTCAACAACGCTTTGTTTTACAGGAACCTTTCCATGAAGAAGGCAAGGCTGATCATAAAAGTGGGCACTTACTAGAGCTTTAAAATATAGCTATCAAAACCAGCAGGCATGACAATATCAGACACATGCATATTTCTAGTAAACGAAGCAACAGTGATATAGTTTAAGATTAAAAAGCATGCAAATCCCAGAGCCGAATCCTTGGGGCGAAAGCAGTCTATTCCTTTAATTCCACCCTCCCAATATCCACAAAAAAACATTGCCCATATGTGGTGAACCTTCATGTAACAGAATCCCTCTTATGTGGAATGGTAAGATACAAGAATTACTTTGGATACAAATGAGGACAATGGAAGAAAAGTGCCTCTCAGGTCTGTGTGTGCTCATGCATGTGTGTGCACAGTTTTGTTAATGGAATACATATTACTTGTGACTTGTTTAGTCCTAACTGAAGTATCTCAGCTGGGACAACGAAGTCCTTCTTATCTCTTTTGTTTTTGATGTGTTATTCAATTTAGAAGAAAAAGTCACCTTACCTTTTTCTTCATCTATTCGGAAAACACCCAAACCAGATCCATCTCTGATGGAATATCTAATCTCCCCATCTCGTCCTGTGTCCTCATCATAAGCAGATACTGTCATTACTGATGAACCAACAGGAGCATCTTCTTTTATAAAGCCTTTATCTGCGAAGATAGAGAACCGCGGAGGGTGCAAATTTTCATTTACATCAACTACTTCAACCTCAACGTAACACGTAGAGGACAAAGAAATGGGTTTTCCTTTGTCCTTGGCCCGCACAGTCAGATTATAAAGCTGTTTCTTTTCATAATCCAGTCTTTGCACAATACGTATTGCTCCACTTATTTTATCAACATCAAAGGTACCATCTCCACTGTCCAGAAGGCTGTATCGTACTTGACTTGACTGGCCTAAATCAGGATCATAGGCTTCTAGCCATGTAATAATGGTTCCCTCAGGAAGATCTTCTCGAATTTTCACGTGATAATTTGAGGGAATAAATTTAGGGGGATTGTCGTTAACATCTTCTATAGATACTTTCAAAATAACTGTTGAAAATAATTGAGGTTCTTCAGTAGACTGGTCCTTAGCCTCTATTTTCAGGAAATACACATGCTGTTCTTCACGATCCAAAGCCCCTACAACTTTCACAACTCCTGTAACAGCATTAATAGTAAACTTGTCTGTATCTGTAAGAAGAGAGTATTTCACTTCTCCGTTAGACCCCAGATCTTTATCAGCGGCTTCAACTTGAATAATTTCACTGTCCAGCTCTTTGTTTTCACGCACTTCAACAAAATAGCTGTCTTGTAGGAACTCTGGTGGGTTGTCATTAGCATCCAAAACTCTTATATCTAAAAGGTGCCAGGCAGACTTCTGTGGTATTCCAAGATCATACACCGTAATATTCAAAGTATATTTATCTTTTACTTCTCGATCGAGAGGAGATAAAATTTTCAGCATTCCCTTCTCCATATCAACAATAAAACTGCTATCGTCGTTACCTCCAGAGATAACATACACTAGCTTTCCATTGAAGCCAGTGTCAAGATCAGTGGCATTCATGAGTATTATGCTGGAGCCCACAGGCAGGTCTTCCCTTACCTCAATGCCACTGGGGAGAGCACTTCTAAACTGAGGTGCATGAAGATTCACAGAGTGAGTGTCAAAGAAAACATCCTCAACTTCTCCACGACTGTGCAATTTATTTGCTTGTAAGAGTTTCTCTGCCAGCATTTTGGCAACACCAGTTTCTTCACATTGCAAGCTGACCGGTTTGCGACTAGTAGCTACAGTTATGTTGATATACAATGGTTTTGCAAAGTTCTCTCCATCTGTGGCTGTAATTTTCAAGCTGTGGAAAGACATTTTAGCACCTAAGCCATCTATTAGTGACTGCTTGAGTGAAAGCACCCCAGAATTTGGATTTAAGCTAAATAAATCCAATTCATTCCCAGATTCAATTTGGTATCTCACCAACTGGAGCTCATCAGCATCAATTGCAGATACGGTAGTTATTTGTTCTCCAACACCAAGATCCCTGGGGATTGTTCCCTCACAATTGATTTTCTCAAACAATGGTATATTGTCATTCAAATTATTTAAAATAATAGTTACAGGAACTTCAACTTCTCGACGATATGGTACACCCCAATCAGAAGCACGGATCCTTAAATTGTAAACCCTCGGCATCAATTCATAATCCAAGTCTTCTGAAGTCCTAATAATCCCGTTGAAATGGTTAATCACAAATGGCAAAGGATTTAGGTTTGCAATGCTATAGGTCACATAGCCATTCTCCCCTTCATCAGGATCTTTTGCACTTACTCTCATGACACTAGTACCTACTGGCACATTTTCATCGAAGGAGGCTTTATAAGATGTCTGAGTAAATTCAGGAGGATTGCTGTTCATGCTTAGTACCTTAATAAATACTTTTGCAGAAGCTCTTCTGTCACTTGTCACAACATCAAGTTCAAAACGAGATGAATATTGTGCTTTTATTGGTTCTAGGGTGGTAATAAGCCCAGTACGAGGGTTTAAGTTGAATTTTACTGTGCCCGGTGTATTTTTAAAGACATATTTCAAATGTGAGTAACTAGGTAGAGCTTTTACCATTACCACAGGTGTGCCTGGAGGGGCAAATTCACTTATTTCAGCTCTATACACTTCTTTTTCAAATCTGACTGGACCTGACTTAAACTGTGGTGATGTTACGTGAATAACTTTTACAGATGAAAACTGTGGGGGGTTCCCTTTATCTTTAGCTTGAAGGGTAAGGTTGTATCCAAAAGGGTGGCTCTCCCAGTCAATGTGACCAACGGCTTTGATTCTGTATTCTTTACCTCCTGGAATAGACCTCACTGTTTTGAACTGCTGAAGTGGATCACCAGCAACAATACTTAATGATGCTATTTCTCCATTTGAACCCTGATCATTGTCCTCCACATTTACAATTGCATAAGTTGGATCCTTGTCCAGTTCTGATGGAGCCAGTGTAACAGCTGTAATTACTGGGGCATATTCATTTGCTTGCTCTACATAGACATTAAGCTTTGCCATACTGCTGATGCCACTGCTACCATAGAGCTTCATTCCACGGTCCACTGCAAGAATTTCCATCTCATAATGCTTAGTGTCCGAGTAGTCAAGTTTACTGGTCAAAACTACCACACCACTAGTTGGATGTATAGCAAACATATCCGTTCTTTCTTTAAAGCTATAGTAGAACTCTCCATTTGTCCCTATATCTGCATCAGTTGCACTGACTCTTGCGATGCTTGTCCTTATTGCTGTATTTTCAGGCAAAGACACGCTGTAAGATGTTGGAGAAAACAAAGGTCTTAAGTCATTTGTATCCAGTACCTGCACCTTGACCTTCGTGCGCGTTTCAGCATTTGTGTTTTTTTCAACAGCTTTAACAGTCAGCATGTAATGGTCTTTTACCTCTCTGTTAAGTATAGCTGTGTTTCCTCCCTTGGTCCGTATTCTCAAAAAGCAAAAGTTTCCAAGAACGTACTCTTCAGCTTTGAACAAGTTCTCAGTATCACCAGAAACAATTTTGTATCGTAGATCCCACAGTGGATTTGTAATGTAGATACCCATTTTCACTGGATGTCCAACATAAGTCTTGGCTGCAGAATTCTCATACACACTGGCATTGTACTGTACTTGTGTAAATTGCATTGGTGGAGCATGATGTAGTCTTTGATTTGCTTCACAGTTTCCAAAATGCTGCACCAGCAGCATCAGCAGCAAAATCATAGTCAAGTGTCTTCCCATGGCAGCAATTACAAAGAACACCTGAAACAAGAGAAAGAAGTGTTAGCACTACTGGCCCTTCAAACATCATTCAAATAACTTTGATGCCTACTTTAGAGTTCATGTTTGCAAGAAAGCTAAAAGTAAAATATCTAGGTTATACCTTTCTTTTTTTTTTTTTTCCCAGAAAGTTCCAGTGTGATTTAAAGGATTCAAAAAGCGTTAAAGAAAAATTAAAAACAAAAAGAATATTAGCACTGGAGTTATTATCATGATGCAATTCTAGATGCAATGTGTAATTCCTGCTTCTAAATGCATGGGAGTTCTAGTTTGATTATTTCCTACAAATAATCTAGCAAATAAACATGAATTTCTTTTTCTGGAAGGGAAACTTGAGGGTGGGGAGAGGGAAGGCATGGTTATTTCTTATCCCAGCAATTGCCTATCACTTCTTCAAAGTGAAATATTAAATATTAACCAGAAAATACTCTGGATTTGTATAGAAACTCAAAGCTAACATATTAGCATACCTTCTTATCAGATTTATTTATAGTTTAAAAGTTTTCTGCAAGTAGTATGTATGCCTAATTAAAAAAGGACATAAATATTGCTGTAGCATATCAAAACTATAAACTTCATTTGAAATACTTCATGAAGTAACATTGTTAAAAGAAACATGGCAGCATCATCTACTATAAGTGAGCAAATTAGAGAGATCGGAATTAATCTGGGGTTCGTATCTGGCTTTTACTTCAGTCCTCTGCTTCATCCATAGCATTCTGCCTTCTAACAGAAAATTCTCTTCCCTTGCTTCATTTAGGTTCTTAAATGGTTTTGTGTCAAATGATGCTGAAATAAATTGCAAGAGTTAGCTTAAAATCTCTTGAATCTTCAACATATCCTTCCAGTACCTGCTTCAAAAATTATATAAATTGCAACTACCGAAGTTATTTTGCATACACTGTATTATCTCCAGCCATGACTACCTCTATAAGGGGAGTGGATGGCAGTGCACATCATAGTAAACATTCTTCTCAAGCATCACTAAGTTGTAAAACCCATTAATAAAGAGGATGAGACATATTCCTTTATTCTCCTCTCAGGACAGCTCTGAAACAAATTAGCATCGTAATCTATGGGAACAGGAATCTAACAGAATAAGACTTGTTATATGTCTTTTAAGAACTCTCCAGAAATGACAGACAGGGAAACAGCCTGGCACAGTAAGACAGACATGAAGACATGACATCATCAGCTTTCCCTGCTGAAAGAGAAGTCAGAACATAGTTCCCAGTGTCTGAATCCAGGCAGGACTGACTGCAACAGGAAGAAAGTCAAAACCTCAAGAATGAGACTGTTCTGGATCCCTCTCTTTATCCAGATTTATAGCACAAGTTTTTACTCCCGAAGTCTCACAGGATGACAAATCAAAGTTTCAGAATGTTTCCTCAAAGAGGCCAAGTTTTCAAAAAAGTCTCTGGAGAAAATTCATTTTCAGCAAGTAAAAAGCAATTTAGCCTTAGTACAAATCAAATAGTACACATTCTTTTCTTTCACCTTTCCTATTTATTTTAAATATTTTTCTTATTTCTCTTTTAGCATCTTCTTCCCTGCTCAGTCTTTACTATGTAACCAGTTCACAGCCATAGTAATTCCCAACTGTACTCTTCTTTCATTCTTCCTTTCTCCTCACTTTTTACCTTGCTTTTTCCCCCGCCTTTGCTGCCAGCTTCTCCTCAAAGCCTGCCCTCCCACTGGTTTTGTTCTCTCCAGCTCAAAAAATGCTATATTATGTTTCCCTCCTTCATTCCCATTTCTTTCCTGCAGTATTTATCCCTCCCCTAATTTATACCTGCACCAGATACCTGAAAGACCACACTGGCTGAAATTCCATGGACTGCTTCTGCCCACTAAGAAGTATTAAAGCAAATTAATCTGCTTGTCTCAACAGTTCACTCTAAAAATTCAAATCACAGCTATTAGTGAGGCAGTGATTTTTAAGAGAAGAACTTAAGACTCAGATCCATACCATCCAAAACAGCTGAGTAACTATAACCCAGCCAGTACATTTAGGCAGGAAAAAGAAAAACGTATGCCCATCTTTCAAACCTAGCAATTAAATTACATGATTAGGACATAAGAAACAGCAAAATGTGTGCAACCTTCTAAAAGTAAGTCACAAGCTAGAATCACTACTTAAAATGTCTTCAAGCTAAGACTGTCAGTTTGAAATAACCACCATGTCAGCAGGTTAACAATATTATTCCACCCCTTCTCCCTTACCTACTCTTTTTCCTAAGGTATAATTTGTTCTGGGAATAAACAGGCACTTGGGTCTCCAGAGTTTCCTCCTCTTACTTGAATGAATACACTGCTAAATAAATCTAAAAAAAAAATAACATTTCCATCAAAAAAAAAAAATGCATTAGTGTAGTTAATAACTGTCAATACAACTCTGCTACTATGACAGATGAAACAAGCTCTGCTCCACTGGATAAATGCAGGTGGTAAAGCGAAAATGCTCATTATCTTTCTTCATTTGTGAAAACCTTCCAAAACTTTGGGAAAACAAACATTTAGGAGATGGAAATGGAAGGAGTACAGCCTCCTGTCACTACAGTCAGGCAAAGGGGAGGCCTTCCTATGTACCAGGACCGCTCTCTGTGAACCTCTAGTTTTCTTCTTACAGCGAAGGTAATTCTCCACAGGTCACTTCCATGTAATTCCTTGAATTTCCAGACATCATTTTGCACTCACTTTCAAATTTAAGGCAAATTTTAGGCCTATAATCTGTTAGTTATCTGTTTAGCAGGCAGCAGCACACACTTTGATTCTGTATTTAAGAGGTTGTTATTAGTTCTTTCACTTAGGCTTGTTGGATTTGAGGGAGCTGTTTTTTTATATGTTTAGTTTTTGATTGATTGATTAGGACTTATGCTGTGTAACTTTCCCAGTTGCATTGGCAATTTGTTTTGACTTCTGATCCTGTGGCATCCTACAACTCACTTCCTATACTTCGCAAAACTTTCTAATAAGGTATCTGAAGTAGTGTATCTGTTATGCAAACACTGCACCTGTCTGTATATATTATCATCTTGTCCCCATACCTGAGGCACATTAGATACAATATGCATTAGACTGTGTTAAGATATCCAAACTCCTCATTAAAATTAAGCTGAACAAATGTAGAGCTTTTACTATTAAGGTATTACGACGCAGAAGAAATATTTATGTTAAGTATTTTTTGCTTACTTTCTATAATAACCTCAAATATAAAGTCTGCTTACAATGGGCGAAGTGCAGGGTATTAAACATTATGTGACCATCAGTAAAAGAATTTAATCCTCAGCAGCAACTTCTTAATCTGCTCATTCATAATATAGAGCTTGAAAGTATCTCCCAAATGAAGAGTTAGGAATGCTTGATTTAAAAAAAAAAAAAAAAAAAAAAAAAAAAGTGCTGAATATTTCTGTGCCTTAACATTATGCTCTTAAAATACTTTTTCCATCTTGTGTCATTATTTAGAGAACTATTGCAGACTGGAAAATGTTGATAAATGTGATGTAAGATTATCTGTAAACCAATATATAATTTTGATAAATATTTGAAGTGTTAAATAATGTTAGTTAACTGCTGAGGGAAGGTATGAAAGTGTTAAGAAAAAGTGGTAATGCGTTAGCCAAAATCAGATGGCTCATTACAGTGAGCAAAAATGACTACATTTCAAAAATATTTTAGCCTAAGGCTATACTTTGAACTCCTCATCTTTAGAATATCACCAGTTTAAGATTTTTATGCACCCATTTTCAAGATATAATTCAACTGTTGCTTTATTTATATGCATAAGGTACAGAGGGATATGTATGGTGGTTTTATTACTTTTTTTTATCAAAAAAGAGAAACACTCATGGCACAGGTAACATCATTTGTATACGGAAAAAAATACTAAAACAACTTAGAAATATGAACTAGCTTAATAGTAAAAGTAGCAGAAGAGTCCACAAATTTGGGCTAGATGACCTCAAATTCATAGTTTATAAATAAATGAAAACAATTTATGTAAGAGACCAGTTCAAGACTCCAAATAATTCCAGAAGGGCATCCTGTAAGCCTAAGCTACTCCTTTTTGTGTTAGCAGAATTAGACTCTAATTGTAGCCCAGCCTGTTTTTACTCTTGAGCTAGGGAAACAGGAGAGAGCATTCTGAGGACTAAAAGGGCTTCTAAGTGCTTGTCCACTGAAATCTCCCACTAACTTTTAACAAGGGTTTTTGGGGGGTTAGGTTTTCTTTTCTTCTCTCTCTCTTTTTCAAAAGGAACAAGTCCAAACATTACCAATTAATTTCAAAGGTCAGTTTTGATCAGTATATGCAACTGCTAGTGTTTGACACACGTGCACACACACAGACTGGAAAGTTATTACTGCCGTGACTAAACTGTCATGACAGTGTCCCCATTGTGGAAGCCTAAGGGATCACATGGCTTTGGGCAGCCCTAATCATACAGTTACACCTACTCTTTCAGTAGCTTAAAAGAAATCATGCAGTCTGACTGGATAGCCTTCAGAGTTAACTCTTAAAATATTTAAGTTTCCGATTAATAAAAACTTAACTTATGACTTTTGTTATTAACAAAAGGGTCTTTTTTTCTTGTTGGAGAGTTCTATTTGTTTTGATATTTGGAGTATTAGCACATGATGAAAGCATACGGTAATGTTACTTTATTAAAGCTGGTAAGTTATTCAGAAAGTGTACATTGTCATGGAGATTAACGGTAACATTTTCAACCTGTGACTAAACTTCTGACAAAGTTTTATGCTTACATTTCCCCACTTTTTGAATTAATCTTTTAAGGTACTTCATTTTATGCTTCTAAGATCTTTGCTGATTAAACTTCTGCAGTTTAAAAGGAAACTAGCAGCTGTATCTAAACAACACACAAAGACTCGAAGCACAAAAAGTTACACAGAGAGAATTTTGACTATCTACAGGACAGTTACTTGCAGTCATATATAGAAATGCATGTCTCCTGTGAGTGAAAAAGTTCAGTCCAAACTTATCGAGATGATAAAGTTTAGAGTGCCTAAAATAGTTTCATTGACTTAGCTCTCCATTTTAAGTTAAAAAAAAAAATTACAAGGTACAAATCTTTGTCTTTTTTATGATTTTTCACTTGTTTTTGCTGAAGCCAGTGATAACTTAGTCTTGCAAGGTTCTTTCTCATACTTATTATTTATCATACCTATATTAGTTATTCAAATCATGAGACTGCTACTACTAGAAGTTCATCTTCCAGTCTCTCTTGAAAGTGAGATCTGAGATTTCACTCAGAACAAAGCAACACAGAAAACCTTAATGATGAAGGTTTTTTTTTCTTTTAGTAGCAAGACAATGCATTCTATTCACTAAACATTTGAATAATTACCTATCTAAATATGTGGAAATAATCAGGAAATACATATAAAGTGCTCATAAAAGTCTTACAGAAAGACAGCAGAGATGATAATACAGGTTTCTCATGCAACAGGAATTATACAGAACTGCCAAACAACTTGCATGCAAGTGGTTTAAACTGCAGGAAAAACTACTTTTTTTTCTTTCTGTCTTTCTTTCATGCACTCCCCTCCCTCCAAAAAAAAAAAAAAAAAAAAAAAAAAGCAACTGACCAGTGAAGGGCTTGATCTCTTCGGT
>VZSV01000017.1:1920784-2012502 GCA_013398735.1 Nothocercus julius
GAAGGAAGGAAGGAAGGAAGGAAGGAAGGAAAGAGAGAGACTATCACTGAGTTGAATTTTCCTAGTGCTCAGAGAAGTGAAAAGGTGACTGGGCTGATTCGGACAGAGACAGTGTCTTCTCCAGAGATGGATGGGCAGCGGATCCTCCAGACAAGTGGAGGGCTGGCCTGCCCCAGGGTAATGGCTTGTGGGCTTGTGGCCCTGGAGAGGAAAATAGCCCATGGACCTGAGCTGCTGTTGGGGCAAACAGCAGAAGTTGGAAGGGGGTGTCACTTCTGAGAAGGCATCAGGTGCCTCTTTTCTACAAGCCCGGGACATGGGGTGGTCTTGGTGCTCCAGCCTTGTGAAGAGGAAAAGAGAAAAAGCCAGAGTGGCCTTCACAGATGGCAAAGAACAAGACTGACCCTCCAGTTAGGGCAAAAGTAAAGCTAGTCACTCAGCTCAAGCTTTAGGAGCTCAGGTGACTTCACTATTACCTAGGGCTGAAAGCAGTAAAAATGGCTGGTGTTAAAGTACCATGTTTTGTTTTGTGGTAAGGTACTGGTCCTTCTGGTTTTAAAATTGGTCCTAAAGCTAGAATTAGGTTTTGAAGAACCATGGAAAAGAGCAGAGAGCCCCAGTGACAGTAATACTCCTTAATGTTAGAAATAAACTTGGTCATAAACCTCAGACTTTCTTAGTAATCATGGGCTGGTTGTCATGGGCAAGTTTTGATTAAGTCTAGGGTTAATGCTGGAATTTAATGCTCTAAATGACTTAAGAATTCTTTATGTCATAAAGAAGAAGGAAAGTTGTTTACTAGGACTAAGTCATTATGCTCTTTTTATTGTGGGCTCTGGTCCTTTTATAAACAGTAGATTAAGAGTTACAGTTTATATATTTATAGCATTAAAATGCATATAGTATATTAATCTAGAACATAATCAACTTCAGTGTACTGTAGGGTTCAGAGAGTTGGTGCCTACAATGTCCTAAGCCTCGTGTTTCTTTAAGCATTCTTTAGACATTCTTTAGGCTCACTCTTCTGGCTTTAATTAATTTTGAGTTATGGTTAGTTATGGTTATTTGCAAATCCAAATAGTTAAAAACCTAGATAACTTTAGGATTTTGAAAATCTAATAGACTAGGAAAGAATGCTGTTTTCCATCAGGAGTACAGCCCAATGTTTTATTCCATAGTACAAAACACTCTGCCTAGTCCTTCTGTTGAAATTAATCTTGAGTTACAGCTAAGATTAGGGTTTTCAAAAATGAAGAATTGAGAACCCAGTGTTTGTCTGTATGTTGTAAAACTCATCAAGATTTAATCTCCTGTGTGTTAAGAAGTATGCCTCTCTTACTGCAGACTCTGAGCCCTTGGATTTCATAGGGATAACGATTCCTGGCCTTTGCTGACGGTTTGAAAGGGGACTTTTACTATTGTTAGAATTCATTTTTGAGAAAGCTTTGTATATGTATATCAAGCTTCTGGAGCCAGATACATTTGGGAATATTCTTTAGTCCTGTCAAAGAAATAAGGAATTAATCTCTTGACTAGAAATATTTATCCCCCTTGAAATCCTACCTACTGGAAACTGAGGTGTCTGATTCAAAAGGAGCATTCATATTAACAGACCTTTTCTTCATTTCTTTGCACAACATTCTTCTCTTTATTCTTAATCCAAATCCCATTTAAGTCAAATAAAATAATCTCGCTGAATTCACTGGGTGACTGCTGGATCTTGCAAAAGTGGTGTGCCAATAGACAGAAGGTGCTCAGGGTGGCAGCAAGTCCCCTTCCCTTTCAGCTCTCTGCTTCAGTGCCAGTGCCTTAACAAGGAAATGAGAGTCTGCACCTTAGGGAAAGTTTGCTGAAAGGAAAGAGTAGATACAGGATAGCAGGGAGCATGGAAAGAAAGTGGCTACCTAAGTACAAGAGGACAGCTTGTTACAATTCAAAATGTTACTCAGCTGGCTGACAGGTGGGAAACAAGGATTCTTCCTGCAAGGACATGATGGAATCAAGGGCTCCCCCGCAAGGGCATGGTGGATCGCGAAAGAATTGGTCATGAACACTTTTTATTCTTATTTTCTGCCTCACCTAGTCACTGAGTTTTCCAGTTTAAGATGCCAAGACTTCTACTTTTAATGTTAATAAAATTTCTTTTTCCTCTATTTAGATGGAATTTACCGTCCTTCTGGGAAGTTCACTAGAGGAGTAAGATCTTGGCCTATCCGCTTATATCTGTATCTTATATCTGTATGTATGTATTTAGGTTTCTTTTCATAGAACTGTGTCATTTCTTTTCTTGTATATTCAAAGGAATCATGCTACCAAAAATAAGTGTTAAGAAGGAAGGGTTTTTATATATGCCCTGCATAAAACTCATCTTCCTCTTCCCCTTTGTTTTGTATTATTGAATAGGATTTGACAAATCACCTTTTCTCCTACTATTTCAGCACTTACAACTTTCTGCACTTCTTCTCTTTCATTAGAAACACAGAAAATATAACGTCCTGTCTTCTCCTCTCCTTCCCCCCCCCCAAAAAAAATTCTGTATTCAAAATAATTAAAGCATTAAAAGCTTCACAAAACATCTAAGGTTAATCTAACATACCATCTTCCATAACAAAACTATTTCTTATATCTAAGCTCTAGTCTCTGTACTATCTTTAGTAGTGTATACTATCTTTAGTACTGTTATAGCACATCAGATAGGGTTATTACTATGTAAATTAGGCAGATAATGAACACTGTGGAAGTGTTCATTTAGACCAATATTGTATCACTGTGAATGTGCGGAAGAATTCCTTCATACAAATGGGATCACATAAAGGTCAATGCCTGTAAAATAAAAGCATATATCAAAATAGAATCTAAGTAAGAATCGATATGAATATAGCCCATTCTCGCATCATAAGCATATATAAAGGTGTCAGTCACTGGAAATACATTGAGTTCTTTTCTGTTTATAATTGCAACATCATTTTATGTTTACCTACAGTTAGCTGTAGAGCATGCCTTTGGGCATGAATTGCCCTTAAAATAAAATTTTATTGTATTATTATTTTATATTGACACTTTATAAAACTAGTGTCTCAGAAAATGAAGCTATATAACAGGACAAGTATGCCACAGAGGCTCAAACTCTAATTGTTTTCTTTCACTTCAGAGGAACTTATTTTTGCTTTCAGTCCAAACTAAATAAAAAGACTTACTTGTTTTATACAGGACGTAGAAAGAAGAAGGAAAAAGTAGACTGGTGAGGCAGTTTGTATAGTATTTAACAGATGCTGCATAGGAGAGTAAGGGAAGTGTTTCTCCCTTTCAGAAAAGATCCTACAGGAGCTACTGGTATGCCATACATTTAGGACATTCAACACTGTACCAGGCTTTTATTTTCTTTTTTTTTTCATATATATATTTTTAATAGGCCAACAGGCATAGTTAGATCTAGTTGTACCTTGAAAGCACAATGTAGCCAGTAATAAAGCATTGTGGTGATCTGTGTATGTTTTGTACAGGTAGAATTTTTAAGGCCTGTGAGTAGAATTTTAGCTACGTTGTTCAAGGCTGCTGGGTCAAAAGCCTACCAGGCTAATTTCCAATCTTCTGAATGAAGCACAGTGCTGCCCAAACACCAGAATAAAGAATACTTCAGCATATATTTTAACTGACATAAACTGACTAATTAATACCCAAAGGAAAATGTATTTCAGTTAAATTGAGAGCAGTCTACTAACAGAAAGTGGTGAGGGACAGAGTTTATGCAAATTTTGTGTCTGGTATTTTCAAGACATTGTTTCAAATGAAATGATTTTGAAGAAGTATACCTGACTTTCTTTAGTTGCCATTTTATTTGTATTGTCTGCCTCCTCTCTCCTTTTTAACAGATTTTCAGGTAAATTCGTTTAGTACTGTCTTTCTCACAACTTTTCTTATCATCCTATGGTGGTAAGAGGACTCATGCACTGAGTCCTTTACTGAAAGCTGGCATTGATGAAAGCTCCTTATCTGCTCTCAGACAAATTATTGACTTCTCTGCTTAGTTTTCTTTTTTTTATTACTGCTAATACTGTTCAGGAGTGGGGCACTCCAATTGAACTTTTGCTAAAAATCTGCCCAAGGTCAGTAGAATATCTTATCTAGAGTTTCCTCACTATAAATAAGAAGCCTTCTGTTTCGGAAGGTCTTTCTTTTGAATCTTTCTTCCCATAAATGCAGTGAATCCTGATTTTTTAACCATTTGTATGTTGCAAAGCCCCTCATTCCTTTTTTTTTTTTTTTTTTTTTTTTTTAAATTATCAAGGCACTATGTCAAATGCAACAATTTTAGGGAAAGTATATGCCGAGACAACATTTTTAGTATTTTAGTATTTTTAGTATTTTTAATTTATAACTCAAAGAAAACCAGATAATATGTGAGAATTCATCTCCCATACTTTCCTGTCAGGCTTGAGGTATATCTAGGAATCATAAGCATTTGAGTGATTGTAGCTCATGAATTCACTACCATAACTCTCTCATAATCCATTGCAAAATAAAATGCCAAATAAAAAAAAAAAAAGACATACTACATTCACAGCAATGGAATAAGGATGTATTTTGAGTAAGGAACTGTGCCTGAGCTGGAAGGAGATAAGTCTGGCTATCTCCTTATTTCATTACTGTTCAGAGGAGAAAGCAAGTTATGTAAACCCTTATATATTGCTATACTGCTGTAAACAAGTCTTTTTATCCCTATTCTTTCTTTGAATTTAAACAGTCAAAGATGCTGTTAAACTAAGTGCAAAGGCACTGCGATGTTGTCATTCTCTGAAAGTATCTAACAGTACCTAAGGTATCTAAATAAAAGTACTTTCAAAATGATGTTGATTATTTCTTTTTCTGTCCCTTAATTTATTTATTTATTTTTCTGGTGAAAATGACCATTTTCAATCAGGTAAGCTCACCTAAAAAAAAAGATTCTCAGTAGTTAAATTACGATGGCTATAGCACAGCACTAATTGATTATGCTAACTGCAAAGCATCTGTAAAATGCACTATGGCGATTTTGTCCTTTTTTAATATTTGGCAGCATCAAATGTTCCCTTCAGTTCTGATTTATTTTTTTTTTTCTAGAATATTTTCACACACAATAGACTGTATTACTTATTTTATGTTTTCTCCAGTTGTGTTCTAATTACAGAAATCACTGCACTGAAGAATAAAAGCTCTGACCATGGAAGAGTTTTCTGCATGTTGATGAAATATCAAATATAAAAGTTAAATTGCCTGTGTCTCACCAAGCATCCTAGGGTACTTTAGAGTTTAGTGGGAATAAATAATTACAGAGGAAAAATGCTATCTGAAACGATGGATGCTCAGGGGAGCGAGTAAGCATTTTTCACTGCCAGGCCACTGGCTTGAAGTTGACCCATTTCAGTAGAGAGTGAATGTAGTTACCTTCTGATAGCTCATAGCCGGCTGTACGAAATCTGTTTGTGGGTTTATCTAGTTCTGTGCAGATCTGTGTTTAGGATGCATAAAAAGCTATTAAAACGGCATGAAGTTTCAGAAGAGAAAAGGGGATGCTTCCAGATAGCCCTATCAGAAGATTAACGTTTTAGCTGAACATGCAAATAACAAATGGGCAATAGTGATATAGTGAAGCCTGTGCTGTTGGGCCTGCATATTTGCCCTGTGGATCAGTGACTCCACTTTTCTAAGCTGTTTACAGACAACTGCAGGCAATAATTACTTATTTTAAATGACACCGATTTAATATGTAAGGAGAAAATCTGTAACTGCTATTGAACAAAACCACTTCCATAAGCAAAATTCAGCTATGAAACTATTGCCAATTGGACCCTAAGCAAATAATTCAAGATCCAAAAAACGTTTACCAAAATCTTCATCTGAAGAAAAGTATAGACTGATTTTTGATGAACAGGAATTCAGAAAATGTGTAACACCATTCCAAGAAAAATTTTCTCATGATTTATTTCTTAAGCAGATACCTTTTATTTCTTTAAGCAGATACCTTCCATTTGTGAACTATGCAAATAAGTTTGTGAGCTATGTGAATAAGTTCCTTATTAAAAAGGAACAGAGTTTGCCAGTGAGAGATATTTATACCCTTTTTTTTCCTCTTCATTAAAATCTTGAAGTATTTCTTAAAGCTAGCTTGTATGACATGATCTGTTCTAAGCGGGACATCCATAGTTTATTAGGTGTTCATTTCATTCTGCTATGAAACCAATGTTTTGATTCTTAATACCTTATATTCACCTTAGTGAATATATTTTCTAATACTGGCACAAAAATAGAAACACACCAACAAGTATGCTTCCACTTACTTTCAGTCTGTGAGAAATGCAGTTCTTCCAAAAGTTGTTCATTTGTGTGTGTGTGTGTATGTACAGAAACTACAGAATGCTGCAGAATGTGCTTTCCTCACCTTTCTTGGTAATGGACTTGGGGTTTTTGGCCAAATCTATACCATATGTTATTGTTTCCTCTCCCGTTAATTCTTCCTCTTCATAACCATTGTGTACTTCACAGTCTTTAATGTGCTTCTTTTTATAATATCCCTTTGTGGTTAGAAGGCCTTGGTATATTCATTTTATACCTGAGGAGAAGAAACAAAAGAAAACTTGTATTAACAGGTCCCAAGTCCCATTTTTAAAATGACTTTGTTCCTAGATGCCAAAATTTCACTAAGTGACATTGATATTGAAGCACCAAAGGGACGTATTTTAAATTATTACTTGTGAAATAATCAGGCATCAAAAATAGGCCAATAAGTCCAGTACAACAATAATGAAATTTTGTATTAGTGCCAGAAACAACTGCATCTGGATATGTTTTCATTAGCTATTACTAGCAGTGCTACACCTGAGCCTGAACAGTGAAAACTGCAGTGACTGTATCTACTCTTAAAGCTGGTAAATGGCTGCAAATCAAGGTTTTTACTCTCAAGCCTTGGAAAAGCACAGAACTGTCATTTAGGATTTTGATGTGCTATTGCAGTGTAATAAAATACTGACAGTTTATGGTTTGGAGGCTGGAGACTTAAAGGACAACATCATTCAGAGAACTGATGAGTGGACAGCAAAAAGCAATGCTCACCATCTGATTGAGGACCTCTACCTCAAGATTTGGCTACTCAAATCTTATTCTATAATAATTCCTATGGAACAGATGCTATGAAAATTTTCTTGAAATAAGAATGAGGAAATCTTTTGGGGTTGCAGACAGATAAAGTTTAGTTCCAGAGTAAACTTTAGAGTAGCTCTAAGAGTTAGTAGATTAAGTGCTATTGAGAGTAATTTAGGGGAATATCAAGTGCCATTTATGACGGAACTTAAAAATGAAATATGCAAAGGTAGCAGCTAAGCTGGGCTGCTTATCATATATTTATGGTCTTCTCCAGGCATCTCTGTTGTCCATTGTTAGAATAGGATGCTGGGCTGGATGGCTGTCTATGATCATTGCTATTCTTGTTTTAATAAGTTAGATAAAAAGATTTTGTTTTTAAAACAGATATCCCAGATATCCCCAGTGCTAGCGGCCTTCCTGAGCATATGTCTTACCCACAAAGCAAGAGCTCTAATGGAAGGATTTTCTGTAATCATATTCTAACATTGTAATGAGAACCGTTTAGACCAATGTGCCACTTTCTTGACATTAAAAAGGTAGGCTATCAATAAAGCTGTGATGTTTTAAGTTTTCTGGCAAAAAAATAAGAGATTACTTGAAAGGCATTACATTAATGTTGAGTACTCATGCCCTTAAATGGTTTTGACAACCCTAACCCTTAAACTAGATCCACAGAAAGAAGTGTACAGCCTTCTGAATGATCTTCTTTACCATGATTTTCGGTAAATTATATAAGGAATAAATCAATGAAAAACTTGTTGTTTTGCTTCAGTCTTGGCATGTATGGTATTAATTGAGTGTGAACATCGACGGTCGTATGTCACATGACATCCTATTATTCTTTGTTGGCATAAAAAGAAATGACAGAACATTTGCAAATATATTATAATACATCAAAAGGAATGAGCAACTTTAATCCTCACATCTAATTAATTGCACATTGGATACATTTAGTTCATACAAATGTGGGATAGTTAGTCTGTTGTAAATAATAACAATGTATGAGCAATTTTTTGTTTTTTTATCATTCCTTCAAAATCCAAAAGCACGGACACCTACAACAGTTCAAGCACCAGGCACTAAAGCATCCTCTGTCTGACCTCTCCGTAGTTATTTCTTTATGCTAGGTATGGGCTGAGAACCACTAATTTTTCAAGGTCTTTTCAGTAATCCAAGTCGTAAGCAGGTTGAACATGTATGCACTTCCCTGAGCATCATTTGTAAGTCAACACAGACACTCTCATACAGATCTGAAAACACGAGGAGCTATGATTTATAATAGCTGGTATACCAAGATAAATTCACTGTGCTTTACACCTGTACAACAACTGATGTATATTGCCAATTCTCTTGGGATATATGAAAACCTTGGGGACAAACATAATCTTATTTAGAATCATGAGGTACATCACAAGCTGCTTTGATCTGGATATAAAAGGAAGCATAAAATAAACTACTTTTCTAAGGAAAATTTTGTGTAACCACCAAATATGCTTCATCTCCTTTCACTGTGCCTAAAATGCAGTGGTTTAAAACTGAAATTTTAAATATATCCTTCACATTATAGTCTTGATATTTACAGTATTATGCATGCATGATAAACAACCACTTTTTGCAATTGCTCTGTGACAAAATCCTGCCAAGCGGCGTACAAATGAATCATCCACGATGAGTGAAATTCTACCTTTGGTTGCACAGCAGTAACTCGCATTGATTTTGGAGAGTATGATTTCCCAGTGAATGAACTGCTATAAATATCCACTCACTTCTGCTCTGAGATAGCTTGTGCGTATGCACGCAGAAATCACACGGTCTTTAGTACCTCTGGCCACTCTGCAGCTTCTCTGGCATGGCAGTAATTGAGAAAGTGAAAGGTGCCCATTTTCCCAGCAGGGATCAAAGCAGAAAAATAGCATAACTGAGATAACCTTTGTGTCAGGGTCCCTCTGCGGTGGAATTCCCATTGGAACGTCTTTCCCAGAGCAGCATCTCCTCCCTCCTTGGGCTTTACTGTTTCGACACCAATGGCTCTAAGTAGGAGGGGCAGTGAAAGGTGAACCCAAAATGTTTTGGTGCTGGGGGCTTTGATCCTTCCTGCTCTTTTAGGATCTCTTGTATCTGAAGCCCTCGATCAAGTTCTCAGAAACTTCAGGGAGGAAGGACAGTCTTAAAGAGATTTTCATTCCTTTTTTGTTTCTGCAGATTTTCCCACAGAAGGGCGTATTCAGATTCCTAAAGAAGGCTTTGAAAGGGATCCAAAGAGGCAATCACATGCATGTGCAACTATTTTTTCACCAGGCAAGAATATATGGAATGTGAATGAAGTTTCAGCATAGCTCTGCAAGTGCGAGTAGCAATTGAAACTGTGCAGGCAAACTCCATTAAGTTCTAGATAAATTAATGTGCATATAGCCATTGAGTTACTAGCTTGGTATAATTGAAAGCAGGAAAACCTGTTCGCATTCTGTTGTTAATATAAAGTTTAATTAGGAGGAAGATCTTTACGGGTGAGAAGTGGCGTTGAACAACATAGAGTTCACAGTTTCTGAAGAAAAACAAGAATGATTCTACAAAGTGCAGGATTTCTGAAGAGAAAAATTAGTGTTAGCTATACTTTTTTTTTTTTCTACAAATAAGTGCTATTTGTAGCCCTTTTATCTATAGGCTAGCCCCTAAATGAAAGTATTTTCCAAAAAAATAGACATTATAGCCTTTCTCCTCAAGGTAAAAACGTGTAATTGAAATCCATGTAATTTATTAAGTCTTCAAAATGTAAATTATTTCAAACATATGTGCCTATCTGATTTTCACATTCAAAAAAGCTAGTATAGAAGTAACAGCATTTGCTCTGCATTATTCTCTCTCATTTTTTATTCATTAACCTCCTGTTTAAAAAGTCCCAGGTCATCCAGCCAGACAAAAAACACCAGACTGTTTGAGACCAAAGTGCCTACAGTGAATAATATGGGACTGACCAAAGCGAATGTCTTGCCATAACATGCTACTTATACCAACAGTTATAAGCCTAGAGATCCATGCGTTATACCTATGAGTAAGGGTTATGATCACAGTAATTAGGATTAATTATTGAATAACACAGAAGCAAAACCAAGGTACAGTCATTGCAGACATTATTTTCTACAAAAAATACAGTTTTAGGTAACAATTATTTACTGCTTGCACAGTGATTTTAAGAGTAAGAGCCCCCCCCAAGTTACCAAAGCTCATTTTTATTGCCTTGATCTTGCTTCCATCCTTATTTTCTAGGAGTGCCCTATAAGCCTTGGAGGATCTATAATTATTTGAGGACCTATTCAGAATCCTTATGAAAAATTTGAGCAGTTACTGATCCTTATTGAATTCTAATTTTGAATTCAAGCCTCCAAACTGTACAGAAAATATCTGACTAGACAGAAAAGAAAAAAGTGGCTCAGTAATAATGTCCTCTGTTTTTATGTCTCTTTTTCTAAAGGAATTATATGCACTGAATATTTAGCATAGCAGATTACAGTTATTGTTGTTTGAAGGTTGTTTACTGGATGTGGTTTGTAGAGCTGCAAGTAAAGCATGACCTATTCGTGTTTGCTTGACTTTTGTCAGTTTACAGTGACCCAACATTGTGGGGTTTGTTGTGTCTTTATTTAAACTTTGCTCCTCTGCGAGGAGCTGTGGCTTCTGTGTTTCTCAGCATCACTGTGCCCTGTGGGTGACATTTCCCTCTGATCCTTAAAATGCTGCATTTCAGATGTTATATCTCACCTCCAAAGAGTAACTTGCTAAGAACAATATAGATGTATTTTCCTGAAGGAACTGAAACTATGTCAGGCTGAGTTTCACCCTCAAGATTACTTAAGCACAGTATGATGTTATATAAATTGAAAACAAAGGATGAAATCTTGTCTGCTACTGAAGTCACTGAGGAAAAAAAAAATAACTGGCTACTCTCTACCCCTGTACACTGATATCTTACAGACAAGGTTTCTGCTGTGCAGTCATGGTGGGTAAAAATGCTTTCCAAGAGGAGTGACAGACTGACAATTTGGCCCTTGGCTTCTAGCTCGAGTACATAAAATAAGCAGATCAAAGTCTGTATACCTTACACCTTGGTTTGATCTTGTTTACAGAAGGTTGGTGAGGCTTTTTTTGTTTGTTTGCTTTTTTTTCCCTCCAAGTTTCAGCTGACTTGAGATGTCCTTTTCCAGATTTTTATTAAATTTTGATGTTGAAACTGTGGGACAATCTGGCTTTATGTTAGGGAATTTCTTGTCCTTTCTTGTTAATGGAAATTTTGTACAGCCCCTCTGGGGCTGCTCCATCTTCCATCCTTTTCATCTGCATTATTTCCAAAGACCCCACACATTTACTGCTGCGATCAAGATAAGACAGCCCTGCGTAAGCAAGGGATCAGTATGCACTAGCTGCATTTCAGAGATAGTGTCTGTAATCTGCAGGGTGTCTAGATGTGTCCGTAACTGGCTGAGAAGATGTTCCGTTTGGAGGAGACAGGATACAGAAGCATAAGAAAGTTTGAGAAGTACATCTCCATCATATCTGAAGTTCTTCCTCATCTGAGTCACTGCAAAAGCCCTAGAGATTCTGAAGGGAATGTTTCCCAGTTCTGTGACTGAGAAGTTTCTTTCATCAGGCCTTTCCATACTTGGATGTGTTCTCACTCTCCTTTGTTCTTTGTCCCTTTTTGAAAGACTCAACTTAATCTTTCTTTAGTCTTTCTCAAGACATACTGTTCTTCATGGAACAGTGAATGACCTGGTCTGCTGAACTTAGTTACATCTTCTCATCTTCTGGTAGTTTGGTCTTCAGAAGTGCTTTATACCTATCTATTAGTATATAGACATGTGTATGTACATAAATATAGATATAGCCATAAATATATACATATGTATCTCTTTATGTTCAGAAAGCAGACACTGGCAAAATTCTTTACAATAAACTGAGTGCATAATGATGGTAAGGTGTAAGGCACAGTCTGTTCAATTCTGTAGAGACTGAGACTTTTCCAAAACTTGAGCACTAATGCAGTAATATAAAAGAAGCAATTCAGGAATATAAGTCCATTCTTTGTGGGAACACTGACTGCAGAAGATGCTAGCAAAATGCGAGAGATCCAGGACTTCTTGTCAATGTGATTTACCTGTCAGTGTAGTTGCAGGGATTAACAGCTTGTTAGTTGTTAGTCAGGAGTAAAAGGGCAGAGATCTTTTTTTTTTTTTTTTTTTTTTTTTTAGCTGATGTTTTTCCCTGGTGTAGAACTTAGAACAATGATTTCCTTCCTCCTTTTCTTAGATCTTAAGTTTCTAAAACCCAGCAGTTGACATCTGAAAGTCCATACCTTTCTGTTTTCCTTTGTCTAAATATTCCACTGTTAATACTTCCTTCTTCTTTTAAGAGAATAGATTATGAGCTTACCTTCTTCTGCATCTTACTCTTTTAAAAGATTCTTGTTCTCACTACAAAGCACTGAGATATACTGAAGAAAAAGGCACTGCAATTTTTTCTCTGTTGTTTTTGTAGGCATCTTTGGCCATCAAAATGCAATCTTCCATTTATTCCTGTCAAGAACAGTGCCCTGAGCATGTAATACCACAAAATTAAAGAATGTCCTAACAAATGCTTCTCGACACTACTCTGGATCATTGCTTCACAGTAGCCTTTTAATACAGTTATAGAGTTTTATCTTCCAGATAGCGAGAAAAGACATAATTTGTTTGGTGGTGATAGTACTGTTAGAAACGTTTTAGAAACAGCAGAAAGTGTTTTAAAGGTCTCTCTTGTTTTGAGCAGCACCGCAATGCAAAGCAGTGCTGAATTTGTAGCTGGTAAATGTTTTGTACTGGGCTTTTCCCTCACATCTCTCAACATTTTCCTATTTAATGTGGGGAGGAGTCGATATGATACAATGATTTTGCATGATAGGAATATGAATAATAAACATCACATGCAAAATATCCAGACATCTCTTTATGTCTCAAAAATCCCTTCCCTTCTCCTTTCCCTTCCATGTCCATTTTCATCATTTTAGCTTATGCATGTAATTTGTATTTGAAGATAGCAGTCAAAGCGAGTTCATTCTTGGTTCACATCTTCATTTTCCCTACTAGCTTTTCATGTACCTGTACATTATTAAGCTTCTTCTCATGAAGTCTTTTTCCAATCTAACATATTCTGCTCCTGCTGATTCTAAAGTGTCTTGCATAATGGGGTCATTATCTTCCAAATTTTAAAATTTAAGTTAATTCTCAACCTGTAACAATATATAATGTTGAAGCATAGGTGAATAGATGAAGAGATAGAGGGTTGGGCAGATAGCCAAACTAAAGATATTAAAAACATACATTGTGGGAAAAGGAATAGGAAAGACTAAAAAAGAGAACACCCATACCGCAAGTGTAAATCAAGGCAGCTTTAAAGTAATTTGGTTCTACTGATGTTCACTTATAACAGACAGGGGTCTGGATCCATGACCATCAACTCTATCTGCAGAGATATGCCATAATTTTGCTTGAATTGAGAACTGCATACTTAATCACTTTAGTTTACTGTGACCCTTGACAACAAAGACCTGTATTGTACAATGTGATCTAGAACGCCAGAAGTGACATTCCTAATAGTTGCCATTGCTCTCGCCCTCGTTTAGAGCAGGATGTTTTTGCACCATGTCAGGCAGTACTATATCAAATCAGTCAACCTGTTCATGCAAACAGAGTAGCCCAATGCCAAGATAAAATACTACCCAGTAGGCTGGAAGGTGTGTAGCAGAATTAGCACAGTGCTATGCTTGCCCTGACTCCTACTACTCATCAGTGGGCTGGTGGGAGTATTTATCAGTGAGATTCACAGTTTTACTTCAAGACATATGAAAGGGAATTTAGCAGATTCAATATGGTACTTTTTTTGTCTTTTTCTTGGCCTGTTTACAGGGCTAAGTATCTAGGGTGCAACATCGCTCTGATGGAGCTCCGCTGCTTTTAGTTCTGGAGCTACTCTAGTCAGCACTAGCTAGGTATCCCTGAGATAAGCACAGACATGCCTTTAAGTTGTAGATCTTCCCTCCCTGGTTAACAGTGGTTAAAAGTTCCCATGCCAGCTGGATGCTCTTACAGAGATTTTTTGGGGTTTTCAACTCCTATTTATTTTAGTCATTCAGTTCATAGTGCGTGTCCACAAATTACTGTACTATGATAACTGAAGGGACAGTGAATTATAGTGGGGTTGTGTTAATGTCTAACTTCACTAAAAAAAATGTGCCATCTACAAAAGAACACTTGAATTCATTGGTTTCCTGAATGTCCTGAATGTCCTGAATGATTTTATCTTCTTTCACTGAAACATTTGAACCTTCTCCTTGCCGAATTAAATGTTTGTGAAGTGAAAAAGAAGCTGAGATTAACTTTACTGCCCAAAGGTCACAGCATAAACACAGACCTTCTGAGAATAAATTGCAAGGCTATTGTCCATGCTGATCAAGGAAGAAAATCTGAATCCCCAAATGATTCATATCTTTTCGCCCAGCAAAGCATCTTTAAAAAGATATCCTCCCCCCTCCACCCACTGCTGCCGATGCTTCTTTAAATAGCTTGTGGTTTGAGTTCTCTTTCAAAACACCTAGGGTTTCATCTTGAGGGAGAAAGGCCTTGAGTGAGGAGCTTCCATGTATTAGATGAGCACTTTGGCTTAGCTATTAGCAAAAACCAGTATTATTTGGAAAGAAAAACTGAGGTTATCTGAAGTATAATTTCGTAGACATGCACAGACTTCCTGTATAGGAAGTTTCTGAAGCATGCCAAGAACACTTGAAGATATAAAGTGACTAATTATGGATCCTTGTTGATTTTAATGACTTTTAAGTGGAGAGCTGTGAAACATCAGGAACAGAGCACCCAGAACAAGTTTCATTTCTGTGCACTCAGAAACAAAACTTCAGGTGTTTGGCAAATAGTAATGTTCAAACCTATGGAGCTTGAATCCTTTTTGTTTAGGCAGCCTTGAGCAGAAAGTAGGGCTGTGTTTTTGGAGATGGAGAGAATGTAGTTGCCTGAGCCTTTTTTTTTGGGCAAGCTGCCATGCATTTCATAAGGAACTTACCCACTTATCACAGAGCTCTGGATTCCAATAGGCAAGCAAGCACCTAAGAATGAAAAATTGCTTAACTAAGACTTAGTCTCTTGTACAGAGCTAGCCTCCGATTGCTATCGATTTCAATGAAAATGAGACAGTTGACTTCTTAGTAGCTTTTCAAAATGTAACCTGTGTTATGAACATTCTAAAACTTTGGATGATTTTTTAGAGATATTTTAGTAATTTTAAAGAGCAGAATCAGAGTAGTGTTAGATATATGCTGTTCATGCATAATTTCTTCTTCCTGCAATACCAAATGCATTTAAAACTGGACAGCTCCTTTGTTCCTGCAAAATATTTGGATTTGTACATGTAGTTTACTTACAAATACGCGTCCTTATGTGTAGGCACAATTTCTTTTATGTTTATACTTAGTTTTGTTTCCAAAATTGACTGCTTCTGCACAGTCACACTTTTAATACAGGACTTTTCAAAATGTGCTTTTGAAATCGAGCCCTGGTTGCCATTCTTAAGACATAAGAAGAGATTAAACTTTGCATATCTGCTTCTTTCTCTTTAAAGCTCATTAGCTTCTAATCAAGATTAGATACGTGGTCAGTCATCTGGGGTAGGTGTGTCACCAACCAATGATATGTAGAATCAGTGCAAAGTGTCCCATGTTTGTTCATCCTAATTGAAGTGGCAGAAGGACTATATGCCGGCTTGAATCTGAATCATCATCTGGATAAAACCTTGCAAATGGGATTCTTCATGATTTTACCATTCAGCCGACGTTTCACTTCTTTCCGCACCTCTCCGTAAGTCCAGCATTCAAACAAATACTTTAAAGAAAACTGTCCTCCTATGATTTACCTGAGGCAGTAGTGAATAGACAGTTTTGAAAGACTAGGTTTCAGATTTGTTACCTATCACAAAATTATTTATTAAGCTGTTGATACAAAGCAGGGCACAGCAGAATACTGACTTCAGGAGGAGCAAGAACAAATCCTCACTTTATTGCTGGTCTCCCCAGACATCTTTTTTTTTCAAAGCCATCTAGTCAATACCTTGAAAATAAACCTTTTCTACAAATTGGGATGATATATACTTCTCTTTCCTACCAGAATCCATACATTCATATTGACAGGGGTTTACCACAAAGCCTCTCCTAAAAGGCTTTCATCTGTAAGGAATGTGCACATAAACACTGCATTCTTCACTGGGATCTTTCTTCATAAACTACAATATCCTTAACCAAAAATAGCAGTTGTCCAGCCTTCCCTTCTCTTAATGGGTTTCACTTTTTTTTTCTTCTTTTGTTGCTTTAGGCATTATGTGTATTGACAGAGATGAACACAGTTGAAAGATTGGCTTTAAAAAGAAAGCATGGTGGGAAAGAAAAAAAGTCTCTCATTCCTGTTCTCCATCCCCTAACCCCCTAGGTATGCAAACCCACTAAGTATGCGAAAGAAAAAACAACAACAAAGTACCCATACCCCACACACACCCGTCCTTCTTATTCTTCCAGACAGCTACTTATGTCATGGGGAGAAATTTAAGTGTAAAATTAAGTACGAATTAGCCCAAGTCTCACCTGCATAGTATCTTTAAGCTACTGAAGGCAGTTTTTTTTTTTTTTTTTTTTTTTTTTTTTTTTTTTTTTTTCTTGATTTTACTTCTTTACACACAATAAGAAGGAAAAATCACCAGAGAAAGACCCAAATCTGTTAGGTTAGCTTGCAACTGCAAGAGCAGTTTGTTTTGCACTCAGAGCACTATTATTTTTAGATTGTTATCAAGGCTGAGTTTGTGCAGTTTTTTTGGAAAGATATGATGTGGTTGTCTGCTACTAGGCTATTTGTAAAGCGATACAAATCTTGAGAGAACATTTTACCTAGGCTGATGATTGTACTACATGAAGAATAACTATGGTGACTTGTAGAGTAAACCCTCATAAAACTTGGATTTCTGTTATGCATTAATATAACAAACTCAGTGCTAATTCAATTATGTAGAAATGTATTAAGAAAGAGCAATCTTTGCGATTATTTTCTGAGAACCATGCTGCCTACACATTCCCCTACCAGTCCATAACAAATTTTATCAAAACCTCTGTTGAGCAAGAATATTTGTTCCAATTTGGTTTGCATAACCTCTGTTGAAACTGGGGTAAAATAATTATCTTCTTACCCCTACTACACATAAACATCTGACATTTCCTGAACTAGTAGGGCAATATTGTGTGCAATTTCAAAAAATAAACTAGATCAAATAATGAACTTGACTTAACATCTTTTTTTAGCATTGTCAGAAAACAAATTAAGTGCAAGTAAAAACATTTTTGAAACTCTAAATACAACCATAAATGTATTTGAGCTATGTCAGACTTTAAAACAGCAGTGCTGTTTTTCTCCTCATTCCTCACTTCCTGCATCACTAAAGGATGCAGTACAAGGTAAAATCTGCTTTGAAAGAAATGCCAATAAAAGTATAAGTGATAGGACCCTAAACAGGTATGTAAACAGTAGAAAAAAAATGCTTCTTTTAAACGCTTCTGCTTAATATTTTTTTCTTCTTTAAATTTTCTTTGAATAGCAGAAGTATTTCAAAGTTTTATCTGTTGCTTTAATCCTTTATGTACTTTATTTAAAATTAATGTACATCATTATTAAACAAGAATTGGCACAAATCATACATGGACATGATTTCCACTGTCATCTACAAATGAATATAGTGGGATAAAAGCAAAATAAGGCCAAATAAAGTATATATATATATATATATATTTACTATTGATAGTACATTATCTAGACCATGTATATTGACTATGGACTTCAGGATTGTTACCAAATAGTAGAGTTAGCCTTGTAATAAATAAATAAGGCTTTATTCTCTGAATCTTTTGTATGCATATATTTTTTATTAGGTAGAATGAATATGCAATTTGCCATGAACTCGCATTTAGAATAAGCCTCAGTCTTATAAGCCTATGGATATAAAATCATCAACAGCTTTGAGATACATGTATACATATACACACACATATGTGTATATATTTTCAAATTACAGGAGGAAAGAGAGTAAAATCTGGAAAGGGCACAAAAGACAAAGTTTAGTTCAGCTGAGCTGACATGTGGATCAGCATTTCTACCTGAAGTATCCAGAATCTCAGAATCTGAGTTATAATGTACTGCTTCTCTGTCTATCCTTCAACTTCCATCTCTAGATGAGAAAAGAAATAGGATTCCTTGGTAATAAAGCCATGACCAGATAATGATTGCAGAAATAGATAGATCTTAAGATATTAGCAGCATTGCCTCTCTTTTTTATTGTTAGTCTCCTGCAAAACTGAAGAGCTCACATAAGTGCTCTGTATCATCTGTATCACCTCAGATACAGGCAGCATCTATGTTAGTTTACCCTGCATGAAGAACAATATTTAAACTGACTGGACTGACTTTCAAAAGAAACGGATGAAAAATTCAGGCTGTTCAGGACTCACCACTTCCGATGGCTTTGCCGCCTTCTGTTCAAGTTGTTCTATTCTTTAGGTGTATCTGAATAATCTTTGTTATCTATTATTAAGGTACTCCAACCATTTTTCAATCTGAAAAATACATATATGGATACTTAACAACACTGTAAATAATGGTTAATTATAACAGTAAAAATAATATGAACTGTGTTTTATAACACCAAAATATAACTTCAAAGAGCTTAGTACTTTAACTGCCAAGCATTTTCCTTCACAATATTGTCAATAGCATTGATCTGATTTATACAGATCATTTATTTCTGAAAATTATGGGGGACTGAAGTCGAACAAACAAACAAAGTAATAAGTACCTCATTCTTTACCCTGCCTGTCTCCCCCTCCTCCCTGCCAAAAAAAAGAAAATCATAAAGGAAGAACAGTCCTCAAAGCAGAGAAATTATTTCAGTCACTCATAAAAGTTGAATTCATTTTGCATGACATTTAAGACTGCACTATAGCTGCAATGCTTAGAACAAGAGTAGTCTAGACCTCAAATCAAAGACATACAAAAGCAGTTAAGTATCAAAATCATATAGTGTGCACATATCGCTTTGTTTTGTTTTCTTTACAAACTAGAGTTCATACATTTAGTGGGTCATACTTCTGCTTTTGTAGGAGACGTTTATATGTGATGTGCAAATATCTTGGCATTTGAATGCTTTAAGTTATGTAATTGATATTCTAAATATATCCTAGAATATCACAGTATAGCATGCTTTCTATATTGTCAGTACTTTCTGATTAGCATGATTTAAAATTTAGGCCTTCTCCTTAGCTTTTCCACAGAACCACAGGAAAACAGTAATGATCCGTTTTTAAGTTTAGCTGCTTTAGTCAATAGCAGTTTGCAGAAGTGAACATTTAGTTCAATACAATAGCAGCTAGCTATTAGTTTCACTTTCGAGAATCCTAATTAAAATTTATTAAGAAAGGCACAGGGAGGCTGAAAAGCCCTGACTGTACAGCTATTTTGCTTAGATTTTTCTTTTTTGTTGTTGTTTTTTGAGGGGGGTTATAAACATTGGGCCAGACTATCGCACTTTTACTTTCTTGAGATATATAAGCTGAAGAGCTCTTCAAAATCTTCCAGATGTATTTTTTTATAGCACTTCTCAAGCTGTTCACTATTATTCTGCATGAATATAAGGACCCCAAAAAATCTTAGACATGAATGCACATGGACAGAGATAGCATCATCTGCAACCTCTCTTCATGGGAGCCAATTAAGTCCACAAGATTCCTCACATGCACAATTTGCAGGCTCAAGAAGATGAAAATGAGCAAACCACACAAAAATGCCACTTTCTCCCTCTTGCTTAACTTACTGCCTCAGCATTTGTTTTCTGATTTTGTAAAACCTTCTAGTTATTGTTAGCAGGACATCTGAATGATTTTTTAGCCACAAATAATCTCTTTAGTGACCTCACCTATCCAGTGAAGGATATGATCGCATCCAATTGTCACGGATAGAATTAGGAATATATCTGTGTTGTAAATGCAATACACAGTTTTAGGAATATTTCTATTTTATTTTTAAACTCTATAAAAAAAATCAGGTTGAATGTGTATGGCTTCTTTGTAGATATCAGTAGATAATTAGAGGATGCCACATTGGAAAGATTAACAATAAAATGAATATATTTTGTTTTCGTTTGTACAAATGGAAATAATTCTTAATGACATTATTGCAACTCCTATTCTTTATCAGAATTATACCTCTTGTATCAGTAAGCAAGGTGACAAGGGAACTTCTGGTATAAATTAGCAATAGCTGCCTTAATTTAAAAGACGAGCAATGAGAAGATGCTCTGACTCAATACATTTGAGCTTCTAATATTACACAGGAGAACATAAAACCTGTTTGTGCATTTTAATGCAGCAATATTGTACCCATTCCTAATCACTGGCACACCTAACTCTCCTAGCTTGCCTATAGCATGCATAATAAAAAGTTTGCAAAATATGGAGAATTTCTAATTTTCATATACCTGCATTATGAGTCCCTGAAGCTATTACAGAAACATACTAAAATACTTAAACTATAAGGAGAAAATACAATTTACAGAGTACATTTTCTTATTATTGCTTTGAAGATAACATCAGTTGTCTAAACAGACCTATAAAATGTTTTAAGGCTTGCAAAGATACACCTTAGTACACTTATCTTTCATTTCTTAATAAAAGATAAAACAACAGCAACATTCTGAATGATAAACAAACAAAAGCAAGCAATAACTTACTGCTTGCCTAGCTTGACCTCCAGTTTAAGTCTCAAAGATTGCCTTCTGTTGGCTTTGGCATAGGAAAGAAATCCTGAAGCACGTTCATAGATGGTGTGAAGTTGCCGTAACTGTGCACGAGAGGAGAAAGGTAGCTCTATCCTAGCTGCAGCGGAGGGCCCTACCAGGACTAACCACCTGTCCGTGTTTCAAAATTAATGGGGGACAAGTCTGATTGCTTTTGCAACTGTTAGCAGAGGATTGGCTTTCGATTAGTTCTTTCTGACCTTGTCTTTTAATGCAGTTATCTCAGCAGGAGCTGAAAAGGGAGCAAGAAAAGAGAAGCAGAATGATAAGGAAGCTGCAATATTTTCTAGTGTAAGAATTCAACCATTCATTGAAAACTCTGTGTGAACTTTGGGATCTGTGGGGGATGTATGTGTTTGTTTTAGCTTTTCACAAGTTCAAGCCCCTCCATTTCATTGATCAATTGGAAAAGAGAAGAGAAGATACAGATTATTGTAATATATCTGTGAGAGAGGCAGAGGCCAATGTCTTCCTAAGTTATAATTGCTCCACAAAGAATATTTTTGAGAAGGCTCTTCAGTATAAATCACCAGTATCTAGTTCAAAGCAGAAAATTCAAACAAACATACAGAATATCCAAACTCCTAAGTTCAGGATGCAAACGTAGGTATGGTTGTTTACATTCTCACCCCATTTTGCTACAAGTGAAATGTTGCAAGAGACCACACTGAAGAGACCACAAAGAGTTCAGTGCTGGCTTTACGTAAAACAGGATGTATAAATTAGGGATTATTAACTAATGTGAGGAAAGCTTTAGCAACATGTACATTTTCTTTAAGTAACACTTTCATACACCTAAATTGTTCAGTGGTGGAAAAGATTAATAAAATCTCTCTTTTAGCAATGGAAAGGAATAAAGGACTTCATGAATATGCTTACAGCTACTGTTTACAAAAAATCTGCTAAGGTCCTCACTGATGGAAGATAGATTATGGAATATATTTTACATCAGGTTGATGCCTCAAGCAGCTGCTTTACAGAGTCCTTGATAGATGTTAGCTTTTATTTTGGATCCACAGTTCTCCAATTAGAAGAACATATACTATACTTGGGAAGAGAACTTTCAGTGGGTACATTTGCCTGTACCTCTGCCTTTTTTCTTGCAGTTTTCTGAATCTTCTTACTCAAATTCACATTTAAGCGATCAAAAATTATTTTTCTGATGGTTTCTACTTTATGTATGCCAAATCCTTAAACGAGTGTGTGATAATCAGTTTTCATTGATGTGTGAACCTCTCTCTGCTGTGCTTTTAGGGCCAGATACTCTTTCATCTTTAAATATTGTTTGCAGCCGATGGCCAGCCAACATTTAGACTGATGTTATAAATAAACAATTCCCTTTTTTATCACAGTAGCAAAGCTAAACAAAACAGGTCCCTTAAAGTGCTCAGATCTGATGTTTGCATTATCTCACTGACAGAGGAAAGGTTATAGAGAGTATTTTACATTGGGTTTATTTAGAGATTGCAGGGCTCAATGCTGATGCTGTTCAGGACGATGAAAAATTTCTCATTAATTACTGAGAAAAGAAAATAGGACACAGAATAGGTAACCTCTATTAGATTTTATTACTTACCTCTAGGGCTGATGAAGATACATAGCAAATTTCCATTTCTCCCTGCCCTTCAGGGTAAGTGTTTACACTATTCCTCCTTGATGAATAGTACAGGCAATCGTAGACTATAACCTGTGAACCTTCCCCGCTGCAGTTGTGCTGTGAAAGAATTGCACCTTTTATTTTCCTTTTTAAAAGAGCTGGGATGATTAAACCAGTAAAATCCTACAGAAGAAGGGCACTCTAATCTGTGTCATCAGCAGAGATCTGTGCTATAGCTTTTGCTAAAGGGGATGCAGAACCAGAACAATAGATGGAGTTGCAGGATGTGAGCTGCTTGGTGGCTATACAGTCAGGAATGAACGAGTTACAAGGCTGTGATTTTGAGGATATCTGCCATGCCGAAGTGCAGGAAATAAATTCCCAAGCAGACAAAATGATTCCTTGGCCTTGACTCTGCTCTCAGCTCAGTATTGTCTTTACATTCAACAGGAACAGAAACCAATATTGAGGACCTTATTTTGATTTCTTTTAACTGAGGATTAACCTCTGTATCTCAATTTAAGGGAAAACTTTGGCGTTTCAATTTGTGGAGACTGAACTACATTAGACAGATGGAGAAGACTAGATATTAATGTCAGATATTAACTAAGCTAATTCTAAAAAGAACTATAAAATACAAATTAAAATATTAAAACTGCAATATTAAAGATAGGTTGTTAGTGGGAAGAGATTCACAGACTAGAATATAATGTAAAGATAGAAATAGCAGATTTTCAAGCTTTGCATCATTTTGAAAGAATCCAAATCTTTGATACTTTTTGTATTACTATCAAAGAAAAATTACATTACTAGTACAGAAAAACATGAGAAACAGCTAAAGACATGAACTGACTTTGCACAGGTGACCAGCTAGCTATCACTTGGTAAAATTTTGGTTTTGAAAATTTAGACATTCCTTTGCCTATCAATTGGTTTTCCTCCATGTCAGTAAATAAATTACTATCAACTATTTTTACAGATACATATTCTTTATATTAGTTTGACTAATTATAAAGGAAACATATCTTTTTAGAGCAGATTCCCCATTCATCACTTGATCATCCTTCAGGTACTAGAATTTTAGATTTGTAGCATGTTCAGAAGCAATTGCTATTTATTTTAGTATGCTGTGGTTCTTTATTTATCAAAATATTTTGACAGGGCTCGGAGAAAAAGGTGGTTTTTGAAAAGGAAGCATGAATGTAAAAACTATGAATATAGAATGAGATAAGTGTAAGCCTGCATAAGACAAAGGTAATGGAATTAGAGAGAACTCAGCTGGGATACAAAAACCATTTACTGTGATAAGTGGGGAAGAAAAAAGAAGGAAATTACTTCTGGGTAAATTTTTCAGACATTTTCCATGCACAGTGGAGTATTAACATACTGAGAAAATTCAGGGATGCAGTGAGATGTATGGCTAGCAGGGACCTAGGAAGCAAATACATACATACATGTGTATATATATATATACGTTATATTCATCAGCACTCATACGCTCTAGTTTTCTCTCTCCTTATGATCTTGGTCCACAGCAGTCCCTGTCCTAAAATTCGAGCCGGCTTTGGAGATTGCTCATCTCTCACCCCTGAAAGCTCATGACCAGCTTGTATAGATCAGAAAGTAGGAAGTCGGGGAAGAAGTGTTAGAGAATCAACAAAAAGAAGTGATGTATAATTGTTCATTTTACCAACTATCTAGGTGGTATTGTCAGAGATTTCATGCAAAATTTACATCTTCTTGCAGAAGAAGAGCACACTTTACACACAAGAACTTTGCACATAAGTTTTTAACTTCTAACTTCTGTTAGCTTTCCCCAGACACCCATCCCATACCAACCTCTTGGTATAAGCAGGCACTAATATTAGTAGCAGTTACATACCTCTAGCAGGAGTAAAGGAGATGTTACTTAACCTGCACTAGAAGGATGAGAAGGATGGAGAGTTGTATGAACACCTGCAAATTCCCACAGTAACAGCGTGCTGGGCAATTTTCATGCTTCTATGGTTTATCTAGTTAATATACTTCATTCTAACTTTATTAGATACCAATAGAGCCAAATGTATATTAAGAGCTCATAATAATAATTGCAAAACTATATTTATGCTCAGTGTTAAGCCCTGCTTTCTTAGAATCACCCTAGCCATTCTCTGAGGGATTCTTGTGTCATAAAAAATCTATCAATGCAGATTTCTACAGGCTCATTAATGTCTCTTCCTGTATATTTTTTTTTTCTTATGGAGAATCTGCACAGCAATTAAGTGCTCATGTTTCTGACTGCTTTCTCTTTCAAGTTTTCATTTTGAGGAGTTCCTTCCGCCTTAGTTGTTTTTTTTTCTAGAGCTCTTGACCTGCAAATATGACGAGCAGTCTTAACTTTATCTTAGTTTGTTCTGTCTGCTTTCTTTTTGATAAGTTCAATCCCAACATATAAGGGGAATTAAACTCTCAGAGTCGTCAGAGATATAACAGATTGATATGAATATATGTGATTTTTAAAATTCAAAAGCCCAAACATCCAGATATACTCATACACATATGCCTGTATGAGCACTGCTGGACAATATTTAGAGGTCAGGCTGCTGAAGTCAGTGCAAGATGTTTTTAGTTATTTCAGTGCACGTTACAGTGGAGCTGTGGTTAAGTAGTAAGTTCTAAAGCTATCTGCTTAAGTATTACTTGTAGAGCTTTTCAAATCTATTGCATGTTCACAAATCTGATTGATTTCTCTATGTAATATTCAGAAAATCAGGACAAATATTCATTCATGTTAAGGTGACTAATCTTATGCTCTTTATTGGAAACAGAGGAAAAACATTACAGTGGAACATTTTTATTCTTGATGAAGAAAATAATGATTCATCTGAAAGAGAAATCAAACTAAAGATGCTGTTGTGTTTCCTCATGGAAGTTTTAATTTGGTTTCGCCATTCTCGTATATTCATATATTAGACTCTTAGACTTGACCACATACCCTGTGATCCAAGAGTGTGCCCCTTTTTGGTGAAAAGTGATACAGCATGTGAAATCCTAGTCACAGTGCATCACAGTGGATGGCAACACAGCTCAAAGGGCAAGGTGGGTATTTGAGGCAACCAGATTGCTGTTGCCAGATGCACTGCAACAGCACATGCAATTACACGTTTTGATGTTTTTATTCTAAGACTGCAAATATTCAATTCACTATATTTTTTAATGAAATACTGATTTTTTTTTACCCCAAACAAAGTTATATATAAAAATTCAAAGTGTCTTAAAGTATGTAAAAATGTAAAAACAAATGCAAAATTCTGCAGGTTTTTTTCTTTTGAGGTGTTTGATTTTGCCATTGTGCTGGGGCTTGATGCAGACAGGAACTGAAGTAATATACTCAGAAACTAACAAACAGTGAGCAGTCAGTTCAAAGCAGTTGGTTATATCAGAAATTGCCTAGTATAGAAAAAAGGGATAACTCCATGTATTAAGTTGTCTGAAAGAAACAGAGGTGTTCAGTAACCTCTGTAAAGTCAGCTCTCCAGTAAATATGGTTGAAAAAGGCAGACAGAATGCACCAGATGGAGAAGCAGCTGGTTTATGTGTATGGGAGAACGGTGTTTTGTTTTTCTGCTTGTTAGAAAGTCTTTATAGTGTTCTTTTTTGTTTGTTTTTAATGTAACTAAGCACTTAACACCATGCAGTGGATAACAAATACTTCAGAAGACAGATGTCTTAATAAAAGACCCTTTGTTGCTGGTAGACAACAGGAATCAATCTCAACTGTTTACATGTTCTAAAGGGCTTCCTGGGGATTTGTGCCCAACACCTTTATTATTTCTAATACTTCCCAGTATTTAAAGAGTACTAAAAATAGGAAGTATCTACAAAGATGAGTGAATGTAGCAGCCATTTCTGGGTCACAGAACATGACTAGAAGAAGATATGGATCCCCTCTCTTGATTAGGATGCTATAGTTATATTAAAAACTTTCTCTCCTTTACTCTCATCTTGGAAGAATCAGAGAACATCATCATTACAATGCATTAAAGTATACGACTCACAACCATGCAGATAACATAGGTTTATAAGTATGAGTCTGTGCTCTTAAATTGTATAGTGTGGCTCATTGCCTTGTCTCAGGAAATGCGAGGAGAATGTAATGATCCCTGCTGTGTTAATGCAATATCTAACGAAAGAAAGAAAAACAAGAGGGAGTATAAATAATAAGTGGTAAATGCTGGAAGTGTGCTTGACTCTTTACAGAAAGGTAATTGTCATGCTCTAATTTGAAGAGGTTGGCAAGACAAAATATTTCCTAATTGCTGTGATAAATACCCTGATGCTTGCAGATCCATGTGCCTGACATACATTGTTAATGTGAGCTGGTACCACTGTGTAACAATTAAGGAAGTGTGCCAGAAAATTGTGCATCTGGGTCCGAATTTACCAGGAAAAAAGACTGCTTGCTTAGTTATCCTATGTTGCAAGACAAAGTTGTTCATGATCTTGCAGATTGGAGACCATCTGGAAAAAGCCTGTGTGTGAGCAGATAATTAATCAAGTTGAGAAATATTTCCACTTTATAGAAGCCATGACCTTTCACAGCGCAATCTTATTCCATCACAGGTGGGAACAAATGTAAACGTCCATGGAAAAGGAAAGGTGGAAATGCAGAGCCAAGCACATTTGCGAGAGAACAGAAATCCTGGCAACCAAGGCATCCGGTCCAGCAGACATGGGCTGCACAGGCAGGCATCATTGCCATGAAATTGTAAACACTGTGGAGTTTTTAATGCCTCTGAGCCCTGTGCTGGGAAGCAAACACCTGCTTTTTTAAAGATTTCTAGCTATCTACCTGCCCCCAACACATTGCCAGTTCCTAAGCAGAAAAGAGCATGCTGAGCCAGCACTGAAAACAGGGCATGTGGTTTCCTGGAAAGGGAGGGAGCTGGTGACAACATGATGGTGGCGGTGGCTTGTGACCATATCTTGGAAAGGGACATGGTCCTTTGGGTTGTGATGGCAGAAATCACAATTTTGAGAAGGAACAGCCTGGCCACCATGAACTCCTGCAGCTGGGAGCTGGGCTCCGTTTTCCCTTGGTCTTTCATCCCTACTTCGACTTCTCCCTTCTCCTCTTCCAACCCAGCAGTGACTCAGAGGCGGCCAAGCCCTGGGGCCCTGTCACTGGAGCAATAACGTTCAGTTCAGCCATGCCCTTCATGCTGAGAAATCTTGGCGCTGCTCCAGAGGGAACGCGGTGACTCACGCTCAGGTGCTTTAATGCAACGTCACTGTCAGGGACACTGGGCACCACAACCTCAGGTGACGGAGCAGCCCGAGCTGCAATGCTGCAAACCGGTTCGTACAGCTATGCCTTTGCTGGCTACGTTACATTACAAAACTTAAGCCAGACAAAAAAATGTCCCCCCAGACCCTACACATTTGACAAGCCCAAGGTCCTCGATGAAAATGTTGTCTTTTTTGCATCCTGGATGTTTACAAAACTCAGATTTGTCATTTTGAAATTTAGATTTTTACATTTTGAGTAACCTGTTAATTAAGTTCACTTTTAATCTAAAAACATGTTTAGATGATCAAAATGTAAGCAAAATCCCAGTACTTATCCTATGGCAACATGTTGAATTTTCAATTTAAAATGCTGATATTCTACTTTTATTCTGAGCCAGTGTTATTTTTTTAATTTTGAAAAGGCTAATAACCTAGAAAATCAATTTTCTCCCCTATCAGAGGACCCTGTTAGGAACACTGAAAAGATAAAAAAAATAAGAGCTTCTTTTGGCTTTTTAAAATGCCTTCCTATTTGCACCAGAATGCTCTCACAGCTGTCACAGAAGTCATGGATGCCACTGATTTTCATGCTTGTTTTAACTTTTAATATGATTGAACAAAAGTGGAAAATATATGAGAGCAATACGATGGACAAACTTAGCTGATAGTTTCATATTTAACTCTACTGTTTTAATGGGTGTTAAAAAGTGTTGTCAGTTCTGGAGAATAGTATAAGGGACCTCACAATTAGAATATACATTTTTTTAAGGAATTGTATATATTTTTGTAAATGTCAGCTTTGGCTTAAATCTGAAAAATAGGTGTGCTCTGGGATGCCTATTCTGTACTGAGGGGTGTAATGGAACACATGCTCCTCTTTTTTACCATAAGCTGTAAAACTTAACAGATCATGTAAGACCCAGGGAAATGCCTGTAACTTTTGACAGTTTCTGTACCATGCTTCTGTGTTTATGAGTTTCCCTTAGGGAATCTTTATCTTAGAAACCACCAGAGAAAATCACTGGCCTCAGAAAGAAAACGAAAGGGCACGGATATGAAAACCTATGATTTATATACACACTGGTGTATAAAAAAGCAACAAAAAGTAAATGAAGTAAAAAGAGCATTTCATTGCTAATTAAAAAGTTCCACATTTAGAGGCCCAGTAATCTCTGCTGATGAGGAAATATGTATGTATGAATAGATGCAATGAAAGTAATTATATGTCTTGTTATATTTCATCTAATTAGGAATTATGATGACTTTAAGGTATGCATTTAGAAAGAAATACAGCCAAAACAAGTCTGAAGCATGCACTCTGACCAATGCATTAGACTCAGGACGAAAGGAAGTTTTATGAGGCCCTAGTGTAAATTAGATTTTAAATCCAGAACAGACCTTAACAGTAGTTTTTCTTCATAAAAGAAAAAAATGCAACTATGAAGCTACTAACATGGATACTGATGCAGAACAAAGAGCATACAACATAATATTTTCATCAAGCAGAAACTACATTGTAAAGCAGATTGTCTCCTGTTTCTTATAAAATCAGGGTGTCATGCACAGATCTATCCATAAACATACATGACTGAATGTAAGTTTGGGTATTTTTATTCATTCTCTTTTCTATCAATAATGTTTTTTTACTTTATTAATGAAATCACTATGTGTGGTATAGCTCCAACAGAAAAAGCAGGAGAAAACTGGCAAGGATTGGGTGGGCAATGGCTATTTTATGTCATCTGCATACTCTTTGCAGGCAGGGTAGCCTCTGGCCATTTAAGTTTAGTTTGCCAGCGAAAAATGGGTGCAGCTTAGCAGATAGTCAAGATTAATGATTAATAACATATAGGCACAATTGTTTCCTGGTTTCCTGGTTTATTTTGTTTTTTTTTTGTTTGTTTGTTTGGTTGGTTGGTTTGTTGGTTAGTTGGTACTTGGTCTCCATATTGCTCTTTTAATTGATTTACAGATTATTTTACCTAGGATTTTTTACTAAAAAATCTCAAAGGACAGAATTAAATTTCAGAATACATACAATGCTGACAGTGTTGAATAGGGAAAAAAAAGGGTGACTCTTAAGACAATCTGTCCCTTATTTATTTATATTTTACCCATCTTTCTAGTAATGCTATTTTATCAGTGGCAATACTGCCTCTGACATCTGCTACCTAAATGCATAACATCTGCTCCTACGAAGCTGTGAGCTGCAAGGCATGCTGTAGTAAGGTTGGAGCAAGCAAAGTTTTAGTATTTTTGCCATTAGCTTAGTACAGGAGCAAAGTGCTGTGAAAGACAGCTTGTTTCCACTAAATCTGGGTGTTGTCACTGGGAGGGAGATCTGAACAGGCCTGATAGTCCTTGCAGTGTTTCCTTCTCAGAACCTCTCCCTGGAAGACAGTGAGAGAGAGAAGGTTAGATATGGGTGTTTCTGTGTGTGTGCAGGTGTGCATGGGCATCTGCAGAAGCCACAAGCAATTCTTGCAGCCTTAGGAACAAGGTAAGCAGAAAGGCACCAGGTTCCTCTTTCACTCATTAATCACTTTTGAATTCAGGCTGCGTGTGTTTCCTGCCATGCTACATTGGGAAGATGGGCCTTGTTTCTCTAAAAGGTGAAAAGTGGTTCTTTTTATGAGTCAAAATTAAAAAAACAAACAAACAAATACAAAAGTAAATACCAAGAAGCAAGCTTGTTTTTGAGTAGCCAGTGAGAAATTGGTTTGTATTGCTAAGGATTATTATATCTTGATAGTGAAAAAATAGAAGAATATTTAGGACCTTTCTAATGAAAAAATTAATCACCTGTTAACATTTTTTTTGCATAGTTGCAGAAAAGAGTACAAAATATACCATTTCTATATTTATCAAAGCAGTGCCTTATGACCTGCATATAATGAGACCTCACCATAGTCATGAATATGAAAATAAATCACAAACTATGTAAATTAATTTAAAGAAAAATAAAAAAGAAGTCTTTGATAATATTTTCTAAATTTAAAATATCTATTCAAAATATCAAAAAATTCAAATATTCAAAAATTATCAATAATTCAAAATATCTAAGTATCTATATATTCCTCTCTACATAGGCATTTTAGTTAATAGTTATGTAAGAATTTAGCTATATACATGTCAGTTGTGAGTCGCACTGTATGATGTCTAGGGTACATTGTAAATACAAAATGTAGAATTCATTGTAATAATTCAATAAAATAGCAGTATTATATGTTACATTAAATATGTAGCAGAGCTCCATATCCAATGGAGCCAATATCTTAACAGAGCATTAGGTAGATTTCCCATTATAAACATATTACTGAGTTTTGTCATCAGCATGCTGGCTGCTAACCCATGTCAGCCAGAGCCATGTATCTGAATAAAAAGCATAAGGCCACCATCTCGTCCTGAAGTGAAATTTCAGACATCCGTGAAACGTAGGAAATATTAAGTATGAATAAATGACCACATCTGAACATCACAGCCAGTTCTCCTCTACCACCTATCCCATCTGAGTGAATGTCTTAACAATAATGTCACTCTCTGAGAAAACATTTGCTGATAGAGATTCCCTACATGCGTCCAAAATTGATGCACATAAAAGCATTAGAGGTCGGAAGTGAATGCTTCTCTTGGATTTCTTTGTATTCTCACATCCAACTTCAAGTCATGTACAGCTGTATTTTGTAAGGGCAGTTGCCCCTGTGGGAACAGTTCAATTAAAGATAGGGGTAGTTAACAAAATAACAAAGGTACTTTTAGTCATGCCACAGCACTTGCTAGACACTCATGAGATTCTTAAATATTATACCCATGTGCTATAGAGGCTCTCTTGAGCAGATCGTAACTCGCAGGATCTAGGCTCCCTGTCTGCAATATATTGCTCTCACACGATTCCCAGGACTAGTGATGATACCTGGGTTGCTGGTATTTTATGAGTATGCTTTCCCAGAGATTTTTTGGGTGTGCTGGATGCACGGTTCACTTTCCAAGGCTTCTATAAATTGACAGAAGAGCTCCAGACTTTCTAAGAGACTTTAACCACAATTACCCTTTAAATAGCACAGAAAATAGTTGTAGCCAAAATAATAAACATATCGTTCTGTATGGTTTTGTCTGTCAGGAAATTGGTCAGCTTTTAGGAAGTGACTCAGGGTCCTCTAGGAGTCTTTTGTGCCTTGAACACTATTTCTTCACTAAATCGTAGAACCAGAGATCCTCAGCTGTGCACTGATTACCCCGTTATTTTCCTGTCCAAACATCCACAGGGTAAAAGACATTTTATTTTATAACTCCTATACACCACTGTTATATGTTCTCCTGGTTAGCCCATTCAGGTAGTTTAAGTTCCTTTCTCACATCCTGGCTACCAGCCTGCAAGGAAGAATAAGACTGATTTGTCTACAGAACTGCACAGTTAAATCTATTCAAACATCACTGAGCCCAGATAGTTCAGCCTTCCAACTTAGACATGGCTGTATGACATATATATATCCATTCACTGCCTCTGCCTCAATCCCAGAGAGTACCTCAGAAAAGAAGTTAATCTCTTGAATTCAGTTGAGCAACCAAGATCACACAGCTACACTAAGTGACACTTAATATTTCATAAGAGTACTGTAAGAATTCCCCATGGTCTGCAACAGCTGACTTTTGTTGGAATAATTTATGCCAAAGCTGCCAAAGGTGTCACTGTGTTCAGTGGGGAGAGGGGTGCCTGCATAAGATTTTAAACTTATTTTGTCTAATTCAGAGCTCTTTAAGGATTTCTCAGAGTCTCTAGATTTGTCTGTGAGCCCATCACTGCTGCAGGATTTGAGAGCCTGGTGGTGGGTAATGAGTTATAGTAGTGCACAGCAGTGAGAGGTGCGGACTTAGGCTTATTCTTTTAATTTAAGTATATTAGCTGTGTTGTTAAAAAAATGTAGACTAATATAAATATAATATAAATTTCTAATTCCTTCTAGATTTTTGCTTATGAAGTTCACATTGGCTTTGAAGTCATACTCAATATTATTTCTGTGTCCACATAGCCCTTCTATTTTTTACCCTTTTCCCAGGACTCATTTTATACCTCTAGTGCTGGGCCAGGTCACACAGCTGACTTGCTGTGACAGAAGAGTAAGAAAATGTCAGAGGCCTCTCTCAAAATGACCCACAAACTCTGAGAAGAGCAGCCTGGTGACTGTGGACTAGTAAGAAGTTGGACAGCACAAGACCATCAGCTTCATCAGCCTCTGTGCAAGTCACAAGTTAGAGAAACAGAAAAATATGTGACAAAATCTGGGTGACTTATAAGTAGAAATATTTGGGATATCAAATGTATGTTTCTGTTACAGTAATTGTCCCACAGTGCTGCAGTGAGTTTTGCCTCAGAACTATTCAAAGCAATGAGTAGGACCTAGTGAATAAACAGATCCCCTCTTGTGGCATGTGAATATTATAAAGTGCCTATTCTATCACTTGCTTACCCCGCTATTACTTAGTTTGAAAATTTGGAAACAGTAGCAATATGTGGTTCTGGAGTGTGTCCTGGGCACTGTAAAATGAAAACACAAATGTAATGTTTTAATCTTTAAAAAAAAATCCTGGATTCATTAAAATTAATGGTAATATTTCTGTTGGCATCTGTTACTTTTCAGATCTCACTTTTGATTGTTTTTTATTTTTTGCGGAAGAAGACATGGTGTTTAGTTGTGTTTAGAGTTTTGTTGCATAATATTCTGATTGTGTTGGTAAAGTCACGCTTAAATTTTAAAAAAATCCTCTGTCTTTAAAGACATCAAAAGTACATATGGATCAAAGTGAGAACTTATCATCCAGACTTATTTCTTCCTGCATTGACTTTGAGCAGACTGCAGAAAATGGAAGAGATAAAAGGACTTAAGCTACATCTAAATTTTATTTTGTAATATCTAAATGTGTTGTGCCAAATTTTTGCAGTCGAAATCAGCCTTGTTCCATACTGGGGGTAAAATTACAAGAAATAATATTGAATATTTCTGGCTATTTTTATGCAGAATGTAAAAAATCTTTTTTTTCAAGGGTCTTGGCCAACTGAGTAGACAGACAAGCATATTTGTTTTATTTAATACAAGTAGTTTATAGGAACGAGGAACACCTACTGCCTTGGGCTACTGAAACAAAGGAGAAAGTGGAAAAAAATAGCTCTAGATGTTCTAAAGCAATTACATTTGAAAATCTAGTATTTTGCTCTTTCCCTTTTACTCATTTTCTTCCTCTAACACTGGACAGACTGTTTTTTCTCATCTTCATAAGATCTTGGAGGGAATCCAGGGCCACCCACAGGTTATTCTGAAGCCAAGAGAAGAACAGCTTATTTTTCTTCTGAAGAAACAATGTTTTCTAAAACTGAAGATTATCACTTCATTATTTAGGAATCAAGAACTCTAAATGGGAAATTCAGTAAAGATAAAATAAAGACAAGAAGGAGTGTGCTGCCTACCACTAATTAATTTGATTTCTAAAAGGACAAATAGAATCAGACAATAGGAGAAAGGTCTAGAACTCCCAGCCACACCACGTATTCTCTACACAGGGTTAGTGTAAGTAAAACATGTAACTACCACGTCAAAGTGAAAGTGGAAGAGGACGATGTCTGTACTTTAACCCCTTTATGCAAGTCCCCACAAGGGTAAGAACTCTCAAAAACTTCTAGGAAAAAAAAAAAAGAACTATACAAATACTGTTTACTAGATTGGAGAGTATCCTGTATGAATTATCGTGTCCCAGTGTTTGCTCTTTGCCATTCAATAAGGAAAAGGAAAGGAGAGATTTGAAAGGAAATTTAAGTCAGCAAAAGAGTGGGGGGAAGTAGGCTAAAGAAATTTAAATGTAAAGATAAGAAAGGAAAAAATCCCATCTATTCTTCTGACATATTAAGCATCAGTACTGGCACATTTGCAAGTAATAGGTTACACGGAACAGAAAAAGGAATATGGTAGTATGAACTGCCTGTGCCAGCTAGTGTCATTTTAAAATACATTTCTCTCAAAGGAGTGGCAGAAGGTGATATATAGTCCCTATACCTAGATACCATGCAAAACTTGCCCTGAGCTGGTAAAAGTTTGAATATGCTTGTTATTTTAGCTTGTTATAATTAAACTTATTATAATACTTATTGCGCTCAATATATTTACATCTGTGCCCTTTTCTCAAGACCTTTTATTTGGGAGGATCAGGAAAACATATTGCAACGAAAGTCAATCTCACCTTGGATCTCTGCTAATACTTGATACTAGTGGTGAAGCGTGGATTGTCTGTTACTGTGGGCAGGCCTCTCTGTGGGTGATTTCTGGTACTAGTCCTTAGAGCCTTTTTGCTTCATGTTTGCCTGCATATGGGAGCTTCTAACATAGCTGATGCACTGAAAATAGACCAGGGGCCTTCATGGGCAAAAGTCTCTACAGCTTGAACTAAATAGCTTGATCTATTCACATTCATTTTGTGGTTTGATCAAAAAAAACACATGTACTGTGCACTGTCAGGTTATACACTTGCCTTTGGTTAGGAATGTATGTCACTAACAGCTGAGAATAAGGTTTGGTATTTGGCAGCAACATAAATGTGGTCGATCCTTCATGCAGGAGATGGTTTATCTCAGGCAAGATCATGAGCTGGACCAGGACCCTCCAGAGCCAGCTGTAGGGACCAGATACTGAATGAAAAAGATTGGCTATGGCATCCAGGACACAAACAGAGAGCATCAACTTTCCTATTTGTGGTGGGCCACGTCATCAACCAATGCCAACTGGTATTGCTCTATTAACTTCCGTGGAGCTGATTTACTTGTTGGGAGTGCAGTTTTAAATCCTACTACATCCTGAACAGAGAAAACAGAGAACTAAAGGAGGCCCAACTGAGGGGTAATTTCAACTCAGGTTAAACTTCCTAGGGTAGATAAACCATAATAAAAGGAGTTTTACCTGCCTGCCACAGGAGGAGGGAGAGAGCCTCTTGCTCTGCGGCAGTCAGAAGACAGTTGAATTTGAGAAAACTCTGTACCTGGATTGAATTCAAATCTTCACGTTTAAATCAAATCTTTCAATTCAAAGGAATGAGAAACAACCTGGAATTTGTGATGCTAAAATCATTTTAATCCACATAGTACACATGCTAGATGAGTAATGCTGCTGATACTTTAAGAAAATTTGATTAATTAAGATGTCTAATAATATTCTACTGTTTCTTATAAGTCTGATTTTGTTTCACAGCTAATAACAATAATAAAATGGAAACACTGCTCTCATCTTGTCTGTGTTACAGGTAAGTGACAAGTGCAACATGCAACTCAAAACCACACAGCTGATTTACAATTATGCAAGAAACACTTCAGCTAATTGTCTAATGATACCTAAATTGCTGAGGCGCAGTGACATTTATGTTCAAGAAAACAAGCACCACAAAAACATTATGTCAAAATATATAATTTTGAAGTACAACTGGACACAAGTTGTGTCTCTCTGCAAGAGAGCTAATAAGTCCTTAATTATCATCAAACTGGGCTAAGTTATCTCTGGCTACTGTAAATTAAACACTCAAAAATATTTTTTAGTAATTACTTTTCTCTTTCTGCATACTTCAAAGCTAATAGCCTACAGAGGTACTTTAAATGTAATTATTATTACCTAGTGAAGCTCAAATATCTACTGGCCTTTTATTTTTTTAACCAGAGCCAGTGCTTCGTATTGCCTCCTGCTTGCGTGCACCCTTCTGTTTAAGCTTTTAAGCAGTCAGCTCTGAACTAGCTGCATTCTGTCTTCTGTGTGATGGGTCTCCACCCAAGCCAGCAACAGCAGTGCCCGTACAAGCAACAGAGAACTCTTCCCCAAGGAATATAGGGAGTGATCATGATGCCGCAAACACTATGCATTTATTTGAAATATCTGGCTTTGTTTAAGTACAAAGTAGTACCTTTTTCCTTATAATTTTGTAATAAAACAACAACAAAAGAGTTTCGCACTGAGAATCGTTGGTGCTTCACATTGTTAGGAAACCATATAACAGGAACACCTTTTGGCCACTGTGAAACTAGTTGAGGAAGGAAACCTGAATGGTGCCTTTTAAGGTTTTTGCATTAAACTTTTGATCTATGAACAAGACTATTTTTTTTTCAATATTAGTTTGCATATTGCCTTGCCAGGAGCCTCTGTGTGCCGGCTGAGGAGGAAGCAACTCTTCCATTGCAACGGTTCTGGTTAGGAGTGAGCAGGTAACGAATGAGGTGCAGAAGGAAAGAAGCTGTGGAGAATTCACATGAGCTCTCTTCTCAGCTGATTCAAAGCCATCAACAACCAGATGAAAATGTGGCTTTTCAAACCAGGTGCACAGGCATGGAGCCTTCAGCATTAAAATATACATATATATCCAAAGGGTAGTTGCTAAGTGGTTCAAGGCATCTGCATCCTCTCATGAGCCAGAAGGCCTGCAGTCACCAGCACAGTGGCAGTGCTGACCCAGTGACTATGAGTCTAGGGATAGTGGGAGGGAAAGAAATATGGGATGTGTTGATTAAGAGCATCTTTTCCTTATCTGTTGCTTCCAGGGCTCCTATAAACTCCTGGTGTGAATCTTGCCCTGTCAGTATATAAGCAAAATAAACAGGATTTATCCTACCATGCAGGTAAATTTTCCTTCTGGATGTAATAGCAGTTAGTGCTGATTGGCAATATTTATACCAAACTGGGTGAATTCATTTCCTAAGGGGAAAGGGCAGATAAACAGAATTTAACATATTTTTTCCTATGGATTATCACAGCTTTACGTATGCGTTTTGTTCTTCAGTAGAACAAGGTACATGAGTTTCTTTGAGTAAGGGATCAGCATCTTGTCCTTATGCTCCATCTTAACTAGCCTAGTCCCCAAAGTAACGGCTGGCATGAAGTGAACACATATTCTTAGAAAACTGAAGCTGAGTTCTGGTCAGATCTATGCAATTCCACCAGCTTCAACAGAGCTGTATGGGAATATGTCAGTATTATTAACAGTATAATTAACTTTGGGTCTCTTTGCAGCAAACAGGTCAGATGTTTGGGCAGAATCTTGGCTAAATTTTGCCCTGGCTTAAATAATATGCAATTCCACTATGTAAATCAAAAGAGAATTTGGCCATTTGTGGGGAAAAGTCTGCATGTGAACACCAGTGTCTACAACTACTAAACTTGAAAAACACAGCTTTGTTTTGCTGATATTTCAATTCATATACATTGCCATAATGCACAGCAGAAATCTTCCCTTCAAATTACAACTGTAATTATTGAGAAGTCTGTTGTGTTTTAGGTGTCATTTAAGTGATAGTGCTATTTAAGATGCTATTTGAGTGATAGTAACAGCTGAACTGGATGGAGAAAACCACATCATCCGATGCCATGCATAAGGAACTTGCCCAGCTGGAGAAGCTTTGAAGCAGTCTGGGTAGAAGAATGAAGTTCTGTATTGCAACGAGTCTGGAAAACAAAGACCGTTTGAGTCAAAGATGCTATCATGCTTAACCATTTCTGTTGTACTTTTATCCCATATCGTTGAAATCTAGGTGAAAAGTGAAGAAAATTATTGCCTGAGGGACAGATCCCTTGATACAAAGCCTCTATAGACTTTATTAGGAATTTTCGTTTGAAAGGGTAGGAAATTGCTGAGGCTTTGTGATGTGTTTTGCGATTGGCACCAGAAGAGTTAACAACAAAGCTTTTTACAGTGGAGATAATGCTGATTCAGCCGCATCGCTTCTGAATTATCAATAAACAGCTTAACAGTATTGAAATCGCACAAGATGTTTTGCTCTTACCTCTACTATAAAGTAGAATGGACCACCCAACTCAGCTTTTCAGTTGTGTTGAATGCATGAATGTTTGAAAGAAGTCATGAAACAATTTAATACAAAATGCTTTTCAGAACATATGCTTTTATTATAGTGACACTTGGGAACTGTGTAATAGGATGAGCAGTAGACAGTATGATCTGAGTGGGAAGCTGCTCTCAGCAAAATACATGATGCAGAGGAACAGCTGAAATGTCAGTCTATGAATTCCAAATAACTCAAAATTTTGGAAACATCCTGAAGTAATTCTGGTTGATCAAGAGCAAATGAAGCTTATAAGGATTGAGGAAAACACAGCAAGAGAAGATGAAATAAAGGCAAAACTTTACAAAAAAGAAGTCACAATTAATACAACGAGAAATATTGTATAGTTAATAAATTAATAGTCAAAGGCTTAATATCAGAGTTTCCTCCTGTCATACACAGGTTAAGTGTCCCTCACTATTAATAGCCAATATCTAACAGTGTTAGAAACTGTAAGAAAAATAAAATAAAATAAAATAAAATAAAATAAAATAAAATAAAATAAAATAAAATAAAATAAATAAAAGGAATATGAAGTCACAGATATAGCCCTACTTGAGAAACAGGAACTAATCAAAGTATGGCTAGATGATAGAAACAGGGCAGGATCCTTAGGTATTTAGAACATTTTCATCTACAAGTATGGAAATGAGAATAGGATTCCAGAAAAGAAATAAAAGTTAAAGACTGTAATTTCATTGTGATTTATAACCCTTGAGAATCTTCTAGAAACGATAGGGAAACATTTTCCTTAAGGTTACTCTAAACAACCTTAGGAAATTGTCCTTATCATTTAGAAACAACTGGGATAGCAGCAAAGAAGGATGATCTGCCATTGGAATTTGCCTCAGACAATATTAAACACTACACGATGCTATACTAAGTAAGCGAACATGCTGAAATGAAGGTCTTATTTATATCAGCAATGTTGTAATAGCATAGTTGTAGCTGCTGCAATATGAGGCATTAAGTTAGCCTGCCAGCTTGTCCCTCCCTACTCCAGCTATATCAATTTGGTCTAAGGAAATGTATTTCTTTTCCCGGCAAATTCTGCATGCTGTAGATCAGTCATGCATTGGTTTCCTCCTATTTGCAACCACTAGCTGTATTTAATCATACAAGAAAGACTAATTCCCTGTAACTGTGGGATAGTTATATGCATTTCAACTTTTGAGATGAATTATGTACTTAGTCTTATGTGTTTTCATATCCTCTTTCTGAATCAGTTTGTACTTTCATGGCCACACAGATTGCTCTTTATGTATATCTTCTTTCTCGAGGAGTCTGTGGGGAGGCTTTGTAGTTCCACATCTGCTTTTACACATTCTGCTCTCTCTGTTTCTCTTTGGTGCCATAGGAATATATGTATGAAAAATAAATATATAAAAAAATAGTTCACGTCTTTTTCTCCCTCTCTTCTACCCCTTCCCTTCATTTAAGATTCAGAATTGTTACCATCCAAAAGACCAAAGCAGGTCAACCTCGGTTCTCAGGCAATTAACATACTTCATCTATTTGCGCCTTGATCTTGCTCAGATTTTGTAAAGACCCCAAATGCAAGAGATCAGGCTATGAAAGGAAGATGCAGTCTTATAGAAGAGGATCTACTGGAAAGCTGGCAGACGGCTTTTCTATGAACCTGCCTCTGCCAGCGAACACTAGTCCAGGACAGCAAGGATTCAGGCAATGTGACGGCATTGTTATGCCACAGTCCTGGTTTTCTTAGTAATGTTATAGATGCACCCAACCCCGGCTGCCTTTGTCTGAAAGCATTCCTGCATGATATTTCAACTACATTTTAGCTTGTGTTATGGCGGTTCCTGGTAGATTCCTTAGTCTCACAGGAAATAATATTTTATCTAACTTTTACTTTCTTTTCTAAAAAGAAAATCATAGAATCATAGAACGCTTAAGGTTGGAAGGGACCTCTAGAGATCATCCAGTCCAACCCCCCTGCACACGCAGGGTCACCTACAGCAGGTGGCTCAGGACTGCGTCCAAGCGGGTTTGGGAGATCTCCAGAGAAGGAGACTCCACAGCCTCCCTGGGCAGCCTGTGCCAGGGCTCTGGCACCCTCACTGGCAAGAAATTTTTCCTTAAGTTCCTGTGGAACTTTCGGTGCTTCAGTTTGTGGCCGTTTCCTCTAGTTCTGTCGGTGGCCACCACTGAGAAGAGGCTGCCCCATCCTCCTCACTGCCTCCCTTGAGGTCCTTATAGACACTGAGCAGGTCTCCTCTCAGCCTTCTCTTCTCCAGGCTGAACAGGCCCAGCTCTCTCAGCCTTTCCTCACAGGGCAGATGTTCCAGGCCCCGGATCATCCTCGTAGCCCTGCTCTGGACTCTCTCCAGCAGCTCCACATCCCTCTGGTACTGGGGAGCCCAGAACTGGACACAGTACTCCAGGTGTGGCCTCACCAGGGCTGAGTAGAGGGGCAGGATCCCCTCCCTCGACCTGCTGCAGACGCTCCTCCTAATGCACCCAGGATCCCATTGGCCTTCTTGGCCACGAGGGCACTGCTGCCTCATGGGCAACTTGTCGTCCACCATGACGCCCAGGTCCCTCTCAGCAGAGATGCTCTCCCAATCATCTTTATGGTTGTGGTTGTCAGTATCCTTTAGGAGACTCACCCCAAATCCTTTAAAGCCATTGATGATTTCAGAGCATTTTTGTTGTATAGGCTCTAAGTCAGGCAGCAGTTTTGCATGAGAGAGATGTGACTTTCCACCTGGAGCTATGCCTTTGCAAGGGAGGAGGTTTTCACCCAATGATTTGCTTCAGCATTTTATACTAGCAGATACAGGTGGCTCCCCAGACCTGTCTAAAAGGCAACAATTTCCATGCAGAGTCCAGGTTGCCAATGTGGATTCAGCCAGAAAGGACTTATTACCGAAGTCTATTTGAACTCCATTACAAATGCCTTTCTGTAACCATAGTCTTTCAGTTTTATGATAAGCATTTATTAATAAAAACATCTTTCCCACTTCTTGCTTTTTCACACGATGATTAATCATGTATTTGTGTCTGTTTATATATGCAGTAGCTAACAGTGTTCTTTGATAATGAAAAGTTCTTGACCTAGCAAAGCAAAGATAAAAATCATGAATCTTGACTGCAGAGCAATTCTGGGAAATATGCTAATATAAGTCATTTTATTCTTGGATAATGGCGAGAAAAGTGCTTAGAAAACAGGGAAATGAAAACATTGACCCAAAAAGCTGAATGAAAAGGTGAATACAAACTGTACATTTCTCCTCAGCATTATTTGATACAGTAATTTTCTTAAAACAGAACTGTTGTCTGTGTAATTTCCATGGCAGAAGCTGAACTAATGAAAATAAAGAACTGAACCGAAAGTTGAAAGTAACTGTGTGCATCCTCATGGTACTATTTTGTATTAATAGAATTCCACTAACTTAAACAGCTTTCCTGAAAAACTGTATTTCGAGCAGAAAACAGAAGAACCAGAGTGAATATTTCTTTGGGAGATATTTTCCTATTCTTGATAACAGGAATGGTGTTAAAAAAAAATAGTCATTTTCATTAAGGAATAAGAAGTGGTAAAAATGTTACTAAGATTAAATTGTGTAACTGTCAAAATCATGATCCCCATTTTGAATGGCTCCTTTAATGAGGACTATATATATATATATATATGTATTAAGCTCACCTTTCAATTGTGAATCTCGAGTTTAATACCATCATAAGGGCTAAGTGAAGAATAGTGAATATTTTGCCCCAAAGTTATCTCTCTAGCAGTGTGATCCGTGGCCAGCTATTTTTTCTCTTTTAGGTGATATGGGTACAACTTATCTTTTTTTATCAAAACATTGCTGTTTTGATACAGAGATTTCTATGAGCAAACTGTTATTGTTCTGACTCTACAAGCGGTTTTAAGGTTATAAGAAGATTTAAGTGGCTAGCCTGAAAATGAAAGGGTCATTTGGATCTCCCCAAAACCAGCTGAGCCAGGAAGGCTTGTGAATGGAGTCTGACGTTCTTGAGGTAGGATGACTAGGTGTGGTAATATAACTACAGCTTATGAACGACTGCGTATGGTAGTATAACTACAGTTTTTGTTGTGACAATGTAACTATGGGTTGTAGCTCCTGCAGATCTGAACAATACTCCCCCTGAGTCCCCAGAGTCGATCTAACTTAATCCAGGGAACTGTCAAGGAAACTCGTGATCTGAACCAGCAGAAGCAGGAGGAGGTCAAGAGGTTAGCTATTTCTGGAGGACACAGGCATTTTCTGTGGAATTTATCAGTTACATTTAAAACATCTCTTCCTGAGCCACAGAAACCCAGGCTGTCTCCACTGCCACAAATGTGGTTCAAGCCCATGAGAGGAAAGGGCCGCAGGTCAGAGGGGTCCTGCGGCCCAGAAGCCTTGAGGAGTCTCTCTGCTGATCTTAGACAGCTTGATTCAAGTCCTTGAGTTGATTTGGCAACAGTTTGTATCAGTTTCTTAATGTTATCTGTCATGCAGATCTGAATATGTAAACAAACAGGTCTGAAAAAATAGCAAATGGGATTAGGAAAATACATGCTGGGGTTATGTGCAGGAAGGGAGCATAGATGGATTTTTAGATTTTTGGAAGTCATTTTTAATCTATCCATTATATAACCCAGGATGTGGAAATAATGAGGGCAGGTTTGTGTACAGGTTCATATCATCCACACAAAAAGCATTTACATGCTGGTACATTTTCTCCTGAAAAACATCTGCAGACAAGCAATTATTGATTTTGTTCTCTCTTCTCTTAAAAAAAAAAAAGAAAAAAGAAAGAAAAAAAGGAAGAAATAGTTGGTATTAAGGCCAATAACTGGAAGAACAGTGTAGGAACTAGATAATGATGATGGTGTGAAGATAAAAATAAAGTACTGAGAAAAGAAAAAAAAAAGATTAATGGGACAAAAAAGGGAAAAAAAGACTCTCTGAAGTGGCTGGGAATTAACGCTACGCTGCATGGATCACACCAATATGGTAGAGATGATGTGCAACAGCCAGCTCAGATGACATACAAGGAGCAGGCCAGCAGGTGAGAGAAGTCTGATCCTGGATGGGTACCATTTTTTTTGACACATTAAATAGCATGGCCTAAGTGTCCCAGGGGTCACACATTGAACCTGTTTCTGTAGATTAATGTTCTGCTGTGCACCTTGAAACATGACAATTCACCCTCTATATATTTGCAGATGGAAAATTTGAAATGAATATCCTAGCTTAAGTCTTAACTGATGTGAAGTACCTGTTTTGCCATGCCAGTTTGTATATCCAAATCTCTGCTTATTCTTGTTGAAGCCAATACTCTAATTTCCATTCTTCAATAAAATGGTATTCCTTACCATATTTATTAGATACACCACTAAGGAATTTAGAAGAATAAATATGAAACAGGTGAATCTCATACACTTACAGCATTAACTCTATTTTCTAATCTCAGAAAATGTGTTCCTCTTTACTTTAGAAAGTACTATAATCACAGGTTCTAATTTACTCTCAAAATAATACATAGCTGTTCCCAAAGTTGAAGTACTATTTCCTTAAAGCCCGAGAAACCTTTTCCATTGGGAAATTACAGCTACTCTGAGAGGGCTGGAAAATAGCCATGAGAAAAGGGATTTTGGCACAGGCGATCTCAACATCTTACCAGACTCCAGTAGCTAATTGGCCTTTTTGCAGGCAATATAATGAGTAGCTGTTGCAAACAGCAGCCGAGAATCAGCTCTACACACAACAACTCATAATATGTGGCCTCTAATGAAATTTGTACTTTGTTCTCTTAAGTTAAACTAATTGCTCTTTGGATGTAATTCCAGATATGGTCAGCTGTTATCAACAGGATAATAATGTCTGGTATCAGTGCACTGAGTCACAGTCTAAAATCTATTCTCTATTTTGGTATTCCAGGTAATGAAAAGACAGGATGACAGGATCCAGGGGAAAAAAAAAAAAAAGAAGAAAAGAAGAAAAAAAAGAAAAGTAGTTTGGACTTGAAAGAAAGACAAAAAGGCCAAGAAAGTTTGCAAATCGGAAATGCCAAAGGCTTAGGTATGGTATGGCAGAGCCAATTCAAAATAAAAAAATACTTTTGAACTAGAAAAGTGGGAAGCATCATGAAATAGGACTGTAAGCACCTTGTTTAATTTTTCTTTATTTTGGAAAGTAAAAGAAAAAGCCTTTTGATAATGAGCAAAGCTTGAGCTCAGCTTCTTGCTCTAGAAGTTTCCACGTAAGATATGACTCCTTGAAGGGAATTCATATTAAAAATATATACATATTTCCATCACTCTTACTACAGTATTCCTGAAAATACTCTGGATCAATCACTTAAAAAGTAGATTATCATAAACTATACTAACTTAATTTATAAGCTACTAATTAATAGACATTTGTTTAAAAGAAATTTACCAAATGAACCTAATAAATTCATTAGTATTTCTATCAAATCTATTGATGTGTGAACTTCGGAGGTGAGGACATGCAAGTAACTTTGTCAGAGAGCCAGTTGCCACACGAGCCTGAAAACATGTAAAGGACAAAAACTCAGTCGAATTGAAGGACTTGGCAAAACAGAAGCTGCACTCCAGTTTTTATAAGTAGTAGAAGTGGAAGGCAATGGAGAATCAGGCCTTCCATCTTAACATGTATAAGTATTTTCTCATCCGGCATTCCCAGTAATTTGGGAGAGTGCTTTGAACTGGTTAAACAAATACACTGTACTTTAGATTTTAGCAGACGGGCGTTTATGGCTTTCATTGAAGTCAATAGCGTTTTTACACTGGCTTTCGGTATAAAATCCACGGACAGGACTGGGCTGTAAATAGCCCAGAGTTCTTGCTCCACAATGTCATGACATAATGTTCATCACAATGTTCTCCTCTACGCTGGCATTGCCGTTTCACAGCTTTGTGATTTTCCCCGCAAGCTGCAGGACAGTGCAGAGAGGAGCACGCCTGCCTGCCAGGCACTTAGGGCTGTCACTTTATTTCTTAAGACTTATGAATGAAGGTATCACTGAAACAAGCTGTGCCATGAAGATATTTAAGCTAGATATTACTGCCTGTGGCGTGTGTGCTCAAAACATTTTGAACACTGAAATTACCATTTGTAGAGGTGAAAAATGCAGGCTACATTTTTTCTAGTAGCACTTGAATTCAACTTATCGCTTCCTTAGTATTTTCTACAGTAACACTATTAGTCTTAGCCAGGTACTCATTTGGTTTTTAACCCTAATGAGTTTGTAGGAAATTAACAGTGTATATTTTTCTTTTCCTACATATAATGTTCACTGAAAATTTTACACTGAACTTAAAGACAATAAGAGCAACAGCAATATGTTTCCCAGATATTAATTGCATTTTCTTTTCTGATTTTTTTTTCTCCTAGAAAAAAAAAATTGTACTATTTAAAATAGACTTTGAGAAATGAAAACTAAACACACAGCCAATGGCAAAAGTCATTTACAAAACCTGAAATGACTGATGATGTAAATCACAGGTCTCCATTTAATTGCATCTGTATCTCCTATCTAGAGCACTAGTTGAAATATGGAAAAATTAGCTCTGAGGTCAAATGTCATCCAATTTCACAGGAACTGAAAACCCGCTGGTATTCTATCCAGCAGCTTACGCCCTATGTATTTTCAAGGTAGTGGTGCATAAGCTATGAGATGACTATGAAATGGGAAGGAATCCTTTCCACCACATCCCATAAATCACATTTTTTACAGTTCAGGAGCAATTCTAAATCAGCACAGCAGCAGGAAAGAAATAGCTGCAAACATTTTTCCGCAGACAGCACAAAGGAAAAATAAGACCATGTGTCAGCTAGAGAATTTGCAGCGTCGCTGTTCGGCAGGAGCTGGGAGTTCCTATTACAGCTGATCAACTGGGAAGTCCATAGGGGTTTAATGCAGAGATAGAGATTTCCAGGGCTGGTGGCGTTCGCTTGTCATTCAGCTGTTACACCACTCAGCACCAGCATCTGCTCCGATCATACTGAGAAGGAAAGTAAATGCTCTTTTACACCACGTTGTCCTCCACACTTTGCAAATGAAGAGTAGAACTGCTGCCCAATGAATTTCATGATTCTTCTTTCAGATCACTGAGCACCTGGCCAGTAGCAATACTAGGAGTGACTCCAAAATGGGACTACCATAAATCATTAAGGCAATATGTAAAAATATTATTAAGGCAATTATAATTGCAGTTTTTAAATGGATGTATAGGGATTATATGATTCAATAGCTTGCATTAATCTGTTTTATTTCTAACAGAACTTCTTAGTACTTTTCAAAGGAAAATGACTTTTCAATAAAATCAACATATTTATATTTACTAATTTACAATTCTATTTAGAAAATTTTAAAGAAAAAGTCATCAGAGACATAAAATACTTTTAATCTGCAGTCAGAAATAGTTTTTGTAGACGAATATTAATGTTTGTTTCCACACCTGCTCAAATATGCTGAAGTGATATTATTTCCTCCCACCTTTGTCATAACCTTTTTCTGGTTAAATATCATCAAGGTCTACCTCTGATGATTCATGTGCATAATATTCAGTGACTGATTTCAACACAGTGTTTTGCTAATCACTGTCATGCCATTTGTTTATTGTATCAATTTCAATTTGCTAAAAGTCTAATTGGAGATGGTATGAGAGTATTATATCCCAAACATGGGAATGCTAATTAAGGCACTTTTCCTAAAGCTTTTAATGCACTAGGGAGTTCTCATTCATGACAGGGAGTATTATATGAAAACAACTTTTACTTTGGGAAAAAAGCTGACTCCTGTTATACCTGCTGAGCAATGAGAAGAGATTTAGTCCTTTAAAACATGTTTTGACAAGGTACCTCTTGATATAAGCACCGTGCCTTGTGAAATGGCACATAGCAGAGACAGTAGAACTTGATCCCTGATGTCTCCCATATATGTTGTCTGTGATATATATATAAAAAAGCCCAGAAATATTACTTATTGTGATGATATGTAGACTGTTTCTTTAAAAGTTAAGCAAAAGACTGTTAAGAGAAACTGAAGAGGGACCCAAGTAGGAAAAGAGAAACATAACTTCTTTACTAGTAAGTGAAATTATTATGATTGAAAACTAAAGAAAGACAGTTTCTTTCTAAATTATACTCTGTTACTAGTGTATGATTTGTGCTCATTTCACAAAAGAAATGTGGAATGAGCAACATGAAGCCACAGTGTACATAACAAAAGAGATTTTTACTTGTAATGACCTCAGGAACATCATTTGATGCATTCAGAATCTTTTTACTTAGCAACTCAGAAAACAATAAAAAGAGAAATAATGTCTTATATGTATATAGTGCAATTGTTTTGTGAGTCTGTCTGAAATTTCCATGTTGTGACTGGTAAAATTGCATGGCCGTTTCTTGGCATATTACAAACTGAGCCAATTTTTTGCTACTGTTGCTCTTTTTTGCTATATTTCATATGTGTCCCAGACCAGGGACAACTGGGAATCATTAATGGGATTCGTTCACATGGGAGCATATTAAGGAATGGATTGGCTCCAGGTTTAGAGCAAGGAATTGGAACAATATATGTATTTTAGCAGAAAAAAAAAATATATATATATATATAAAAAAATCCTCTGCATAGTTTGCAACAGGTTGTCCCTTGCTAACTTGGAGAATTAAGCAGGGGACCAGAGATACCTACAGAAACTGCAGTCACTCAAAATGATGAAAGCTCTGGCTGGAATCTTTCCATGAAGCAAAAGCTTCAAAATATTATTGGGGGAGCTTTTCGAGACTGTAACACATGGAGGCCTGTAATTGCTAGAAAATGTTCACATACAGGTCATAGGAAAGTTCTTGTAGTGCATATTTTCAGCAGGATTTATAGTGGACTAGATGCTCACCTGAAACACAAGCATAATCGCATGTTTTGTACGTTTTTATTATATTGACTTCTATTTCTTGGCTTTCATTTGCATTGACTTCTGCTTCAGCTGCCGTCCTGTGGAACAAGTGTTTTTTAGCATCTTATTTAGCGGTAGAAATGAATGACAACATCAGCAAAATAGCCCGTCGCAATAAATTAAACATAAGCATGTAAACATGGGTGAATGTAGAGGCACAATTCTTCCCTCAGTACTATGTAGTTCTACTGGCATTAGTGAGACCTCATGGTTTCACTAACGATAAGTCATTTAAACAACAGGAACTGAGATAATGAAAAATATCTAGTTAGGTGGGATTTGGATCTCTGTGATTAGCAATAGGCCATATATATGTCTGTATATATATAGTGCTTATATGTATATATATTGCTTAGGAAAACTCTTCAGATGTGATCAAAAATATTAGTGTATTCTGTTACACATGTATTATGTTTCGGAGGCTCCAGTTCAATTCTCTCCTTGGAAGTATACAGAGTTAAAAAAAAAAAACTACAGAACAGTGAAACACTTCACAGTAAGGCTGGGCTCCTCATGTTTCTATCCAGGGGGCACAGAGTTTGCCTACTTTTGATGGTGGTAGCTCTATCACACAACAAGGGTTGATGGATCATTGAGCTCCTGAGTTCTCTAACTGATCTGTATCATCCTGATCAGTATCGGATAGTTTAAATCAGATTTTTTAAAGTTATTTTTCCCCTGTTTTGCCCTGGAGAATTCTCTCTATAGAACTGTCAACATAGCACCTGTCCAAACCCACAAGTCACATCATTTTTATTTGGAGAACAGATGAGTGAATCTATTTCTAGATGAAGGCTGTAGAGAAGAGAGTCTCCCTGTGCAGGAACAGACAAGAGAGGACAATATGAAATTCTTTAAAAATAGTCTTTTATAAGATCCTGTTATAATGATGCTGAATAGACTTGCGCGTATTATGAATGAACTATGCAATTTTCTCCTGCTGCGTTGGGTCATGAATGTAACTCTTGTTAGGACAGCACCATGAAAGCTAATTAATTACTAAAAATGCTAAATTAATAGCAAAAAGGAAAGCGAATTACAGCTTCTGTTGAAAACAACTGAAGATCAAAGTCATGAATAATAAAAGACTATTTCAGATAAAGGCAATTCTTGGCTCTATTACTTTCATGGCCTTCTTCCCTGGAGAGAATTCTGTATTAGAAACCTAAGTTCCCAGGCAATTCAGGGAGAAAGTAAGATTGACATTTAGAATACATACTGTGTGAATAGTTGTCGAGTGTTAAAAAACTGGGTGGGTGACTGAGTTATTTCTTCTGTCCCCAAGTCAAGCCAACTGACTCTTTTCCTGAAGACAAGTGTCTGCCTTAAAGAAATACAGTTGTATGAAGAACTTCAGAACATTTGGCCTAGAAATAGAGAAACCTTGGTATAATATTTCCTTATTTCCTCAAAGAATTCAAGCTCACAGATGTTTTTTCAAGAAATTCAACACTTTATGGGTATTAGACAGAACATGAAGCTGCAACCTACTAGTTTAGACACTAGTGTAAGAAAGTAAATGATCTAGAAGCAGCAAAGACTGTGTGTATAGGACTGGAAAATTTCTAAAAGCCCATCAAGGAAGCAAGTTTCTTGAGAAAATATCCTAGGTACTAAGTTACTGCAGCTTAGGTGTTTCCTCCATCATTTCCTATTCTTTCTCTAGTCATCTTCCTATAGAGAGAAAAGAAGGCCCATTGAAGCTGCCCAAGGAAAGGACTGTGCTAGAATTTTGCAACTTTCCAGGGTGAAGGGATATTGTGCTTTAAATGATTGCAGTTGCAGGTGCACTTGGGATGAACTTGAAAGATGAATGTGTATTAGCTATCCTTTATCTGTCTCTCAAGTTCCTTGGTGAACATGTGTAGGAAACTACATAATTTTGCAGTAAGCTAGCAGTATAAGAAAGGTGCGAGCTGCTTGTGAGCTGCTCAGCCTTGTCAATTCTAGGCATCTCTGGCATTTAGTTTTAAAAAAGTGAGTCAGCTCGGAAGTTTAGAAAGTAGCTCAGTAAGAATTCTTGGGTGTTGTTTGGACTTGATTTTAAAGCTATGTTGCACTCTAGGTGTTTCATTCCTTCACAGGACGGTGTTCGTTTGTATAGTATAATGAGAGTAAACATAGACCTGGATTCATCTGTGTATAAGACGCTGTACAAGGCAGCTTTTCTCTTAGGTTTTTAAGTTATATATACATATATTTTTTCTACCTAGTTCAGATTAGAAATGTATTGTGTCTTTGTATACACAGCAGACAGATATTGTAGACAGCACAGAAAGGGCATTGTTCCTGGCCTGTTTTTCTGTGTATCGTTAGAGCATGCCTCCAGATAACTTTCCTCCCTCCAATTAGGAATCTGGCATGTTTCAGAGATATGGAATGTACAATAATTATAATGATCAAGTAGTTGAGTGTTTGAATGTGTGCCTAAAATGTATGGATAATTGGTATAAAATGTGCAAATATTTGACTAAGTGAAATATTTGACTATGTGAAATACTCTTCTCTCAAAGACAACATTAGGGCACAGAGATCTCATGCAAATAACGCTTTGCTTTAATACACTTCTTTCTTATGTATTATGTACAGCTATATTTAAATAATTCACTGATTCAGTTTGCCCAAAGTAATTGCTTCCCCTGCTTTAGGAATATAATCTAATATATGAACATGAATTTGTACTGCACATGTCAACCTATTGCTCAGTTTGTTTATGGAGGTTATCTGTGTTGTGTTCTATGGGTCTGGAAGCAGCATAGCCGTGTTTGTGAGGTGCTTATCAAGAGATTCAAGAGGAACTACCTGACTTTCTTTTCTCCCTTAGCTCTTGCAATGCAGTCTTTCAGTCTAATATTTACCTCCCTTGCATTATCCATGTGTATTTTTCAGATTATTGAGATTATCACAACTAAAAATGATCCCATTTGAGAGTTAACTGGATGCAGCTTTCCCAGGTCTTGACTATTCTGCATAATCGTATTGTCCTACTCCTGCCAATGTCAGGTGCCATCTTACTTCAGAAAAAAATTTTTTTTTCCATTCCACTTACAACTGGAAAGTTGGCAGTACTAGAAGGAACACAGGGACTTTGAAGATGACAGACTGAGAAAGGGAAGGTAGATTAAAAAAATAGAAGGAAGGATGCTTCACTGATTAAAAACTTCAAGCTTATTAGTTTCTGATTCTGAATCTTTTCAAGGAGACAGCTCCAGAATTATTTACTTCTGAATTCTCACAACCCTTTAAATTGTATCAGGGTGGTTGGATCTATTTGCTTTGTATAAATAAAGCTTTAACTGTATTCCTTCCAAAACTTAAGACTCCTGAGGGAGAATCCCACTGTTATAGTAAATGCATACAAAATGTCTTGTGTTTTCAGAAGACATGCTGAAGTATTCTATGAAACTATGAGACATTTTTTTAAATTATCCATATTTCTAATCTGAGAACTGTAAAAATGAAATCACTTACATTCTCCCCAAATTATATCAAGCCAAGAAAATATTAACTCTCTTTTTATGTCATTATGCTTGGTGGATTTTTGTACAGGAGAGACAGCTAACTCTCTTTTTCGTATGGGTATCTTCCCCGCTGACTCCCAGCCATACATAGTTCACTAGCTATGTGGGTTTTTGTTTTGTTTTGTTTTTTCTTCCATGACACCGTCTGATGTTTGTAATTTAGAAAGAGAAAGGTTTTTGTGATAGTGTGCACATAGCATGACCATTTAGGAGGCTGTATCACAGTCTTACTTTGAACTTGCTATTGGCAGCATAATTCTATCTGGTTAAAAAAAGTTATTTGTGACCTATAAAAGTGTACATGACATCAGATTCAGCATGCTCTGAAAGCTACTTCCCTTAAGATCTGGATATTGAGTCCTCTGCGGCAGTACAGTGACAGGACAAGCTACTATTCGGTCATGAATCTTTATGAAATGAAAGAAAAATCTGTAACATTAAAAGCAAAGAATAAAATTCAATATATTGGTTATAACTATTGCCTCTAAAACAAACTCCGGAAAGGGAGCATGTGTTTACTGATTGTTGTCTCCCTTGAGGGTCCACAGAAAATAGGAAGTGTAGAGTAAAAGGAAAGAAGAAAACACAAGAGATTGAATGTCCTTGTAAAAGGAAAGAACAGAGTAAAGGAACATACATGTCAAAGTTAAATTCTCAGATTACATTCAAAGGGAGGTAAAAGGTGCTCAGGATAGGATCAGCTAAGTGCCAGAAATAAAAAGGTAACAGTGGTTGTAGTCGGACTGTGGGCGGTACAGGGCTGCAGTGATAACAGACAGCAGCAAAGACAAGAAGGTGATAAAACTGAATGAAAGAAACAGGATTAAGAGAGCTATAAATAAACTAGATTGACTGTAATCTTATTTTGCATCTGCCATTTAATTATATATAGTTATTTTAGTGATCATAAAGCTTGGAAAATTGCAACCATTTTCTACAAACCATGTTTGTTTAAAACAAACAAACAGACAACATGCACATGCGCAGCAGGACTATATTCTTACCGTTTTTTTGACCTGTCTGGAAATATTTTCTTCTCCATTCTAAAACTTTCACATGTTCACTAAAGGAAACAGCCATTCTGGAAAAGAAATCATATTGTGCCGCTCAAATAAATTCTATAACTAGAAAAGTCCCCAGAGAAAGTTGACTTAATCACGGAAGTCTTTTTTTTTTTTTTTCTGGCTTACATTGGCAATATACTAGGGCCATTTTTCTGAAAATCAGGTAGGGGGAATGTATCCACCAGCTGCGTAGGGTTTTAATATATATTTTATATTCATTATAATAAGATTCTAGCAGTGAGATTCATCTCAGATAATTTTAGTTGGTTGAATGAACATCTAGACTTACACAGTCTCCTTTTTTTCATTCAATGTGGGAGACCACTGTCTCCAGAGTGCAGTTTATCTACTCACTTCCACAAAGAAGGGGCCTTGACAGCTAATTTAATAATAATAAATAGCTGAAGTTAGGTGCAACAAACCAGCACACACTCTCGGTGCTTTCATTCCAGGATTAAAGCCTTAAGTTTGCATTTGTGGCCTCTGCTCTTCAAGAGCTCCAAATTTTCTGTGGAAAATAGTACAAAATCTAAATGCTATCCCAGTTGTATGAAAATAGGTTAGGTTATGTGAAATAAAGAGAAAATGACCGCTAATTCCGTCAGTGGTGTTTTATTAACACGAGATGTGAATGTCTGCAGCTCCGAGGGGAAAGGATTACCTAGGGGTCAGCCCTCAAGGTCAGCTACAGTCTGTGTACACAGGCCTCAGAAACTGCCTACTGAACACTAGAAGCACCTATCCCGATTTGTGATATCAAAAACTTTAACAGAAGACTCTAACTCCATGATCAGTAAATTCACTTATTCACGGTATTTTCATGAGTCAGATGCCACCGTGTGCTTGGAGGAGGAGGCACTGATTTCACAGGTGTCAAGGAGATGCACTTTAGTGCATCTTTCCATAGTATACTTTCAGTAAGATATCACACATTTTCCAAAGTTTTTCTCAAGATGCCTTTGCTACTCACTGTTCTCATGCTTTCTAAAAGTTTATTTTTCCATCCCTTTGTAATACACATCTACTCATGAAATATTATGCACAAAAAGGATAGACAAGAAGCTAAGTTATAATAATCTTCCAAGAAAATGATATAATATATCAGATGATCTGGCATCTCTTTAAAGTGTAACACTGTTCTAATCAAAAGCTCAACTAAATTATTAGGATGCCAATAAGCTTTAAAGAGGACCATAGTATATTTTGTTAACATGTTAACATGTTTAGTACTCAGTATTTTCATATTTAATTTGCTTGAAATCTCCATTTTAGTAGTATACTTGAGTGAGGAACAGGATCTCCATAAGCCAGATTGCTTCAGAAAACAGGCACAAAGATGGCTGCAAAATTCCTGTTGGATCAACCAGGGTCATTACCATAGGTTTACATCTAGCTTGCCATTGAATATATGGGATTGATTTGATTATTACAGAAAAAGATAGTTAAACCATCCAAAGAAAAGCCTGAATTGATGCGCCTATTCATGTTACCTCCTCCCAATATAACAACTTTAGCCTTTTAGCTATTTTGCTGGAAAAAGGAAAGCCTACAAAGCTAAAGATTTTAAGTCTGAATTAAGGAAACAGATATTACAGAGGAGCATTGATTTGCTATGAGGAGATAGAAAAGATTAGATTCTAACCACATATTTTGTGAATTAAGAGGGCAAAATACAACAGATATTGATCTCTGCACACAGGTAAACAGCAGTTACAAATACAAATTACTATTTCACAACACCATTCATACAGCATAAACCAAGGAGCGCTACTTGCTATCAATAAAAAAAAGAACAAAACTGCTGAACTAGATAAGCCTTAGAAAACAGATGTCTCTTAAGCAGTATTAAAGTCAGAAAGCCAGATACTTGGGCCCAGTAAGAGGCTGACGCAGGATCTGGGAAAGGGAAAAGCATCTGTCTTTAAGTCACAGACTTATCTAGGCTTGGTGAAAGCCAGGTAATGGTTCACTGCCAGTAAATACACTATCCTGGGAGGAGGAGTGAGACACATGGAACAAATCTCTCAGAGATTCTTCCATACTCCTCCCAATTTCTCCCAAGGGCAACATCTTTTTGTAGCTGCTAAACACCTAGGGGCTCTGGTATGGACCTGGAGGATCAATTCCAGGAGCCAGGGTGGAGCTAAGCACAGGTGCCTGGAGCTTGAACTCCCTTGAGAGGCAATGCTGGGTCCCAGGACTAAGCTACACCCAGCTGGCATTGCTTGGTATGATGTTTCTTTTGTACAAGAGGAGAGTTTTAACACCCCTGCTCCCAGGCATCATGATGCATCCCTCTCTGATGCATCATGAGCTTGTAGGAGTTTTACGTAATCTATTGAGCCAAGAGGAAAAGTGAGTGAGTATGTGAAGGATTTTGTTAGATTCAAGGGAGGATTTCCTAAAGCAAATGAAGTAGTAGGCTACATATCATATCACTGAGAATCAGCATGTCTGGTCTTCCTGTATTTTGACTGGTCTTCTGCCCTGCAGTGGTAATTTGTTCAATTCTGCTCCCTTCCTCACAGTTTCTTTAAATCACACCTGTCACTTTTGTCTTCTTTCCCCTTCTTTGTCCCCTTTATGTTCCTCCTTTCACATTACTTTCTATTGAGGATATTTTCTCTTAAGCAAACTTCACTTCTTATGAAATAAAGCATAAATACATAGAAACCAAGATGGAATTAATAGCATGTTGGCTGCTTTACTACTTATGTGTCTGTCACACTTATTTCTTCTTCTTGTGTTTATCTTAGGAGTTAGTTGAAAGCTATTGAAGACAGGACTATCTGTGATTACGTTTTTACAGTTCTGTGAGTACCATTTCTCAGCTGATCCTCAGCATTATATACTATGTTTATTTAGCTGTGTCTAATGGTGTGTCCCACAATTGGTATAATTAATAATTCTGAACATGGACAAGTAACAACTTTGCCTCAATAGTGCAAAGCGTGAAAAAAGGGAGATTATTTTATACGTAATATTATATTCCACATTAAAATGCTTAAAAAGAAGCCAGTAAAGTAGCGTTAGAAATACAGTAAAATGAATGAGTCAGGAAAGAATACCCTTTCCAGCAGCTATAGTGCATTCTGTATTTGGCAGAACACAAATTTTAGTAAAATATTAGGCAAATATTTAGTAAAATATATGATTATGAAACATTACATGGAAACAAATCTTTTAAATTTTATTTTATGAAAATGCAGCTAAACTATAATCAAATGCAATTCACAGCAAGAATATTTACGTAGTGTTGTGGTAGCTTCAAAAAAAGAAAAATCCTGTTAAATGCTATTTTTACCAAAGTATTTTATTCATACACCCTTTCTTCTAAGTGCAATGGAAAGTTATGACGTTTACAAGCCACTATACTATATGACAGCATCACACACTTTAATGTCCTCATCCTTGGAATTCTCACATCAAGTAGACACATCACATTTTATGTTTGCATTCCAGATACAAAATGAAAGACTTAGTGACCTATCCAAGATTCCTGAGTATTGTGCAGTGACATGAATATAACTTTCCTAATTTTCTGATTATTACCTTGTCTTTCTATGCGCTCTACAAATAACCTGCCATTTACACTGAAAGTTTAAATAGCATCTACAGTATTATCTGTTCTTCCCTTTTATTGATGAATGAAGTCCATTTATCTTTCATAACATGCAGAAGATTTTTGTGAGTAGCTCACTCCAGCTCATTAGCAACACAAGACCTCCATGCAGGCATCTGAAATCATTGACTTTTCCTGAACTTGTAGCAGTTTTGCATATGGGAGTGATGTGAGATGCAGAACTGGTAATCACATAGCCAGCTGATGTTATCTGGTAGGATAAATTATTTTTGATAGAATATTATGGTTTCTGTGAGTGTGTGAGGTTCCACAACTGATTGGTAACATCTGCTTTTTATGAGTCTATAGAACTCAATGACAGCATATTACATGCTGTGGATAGTTGTGCTTACATTTCTTGATAACTTCTCACATGCCAGCAATACTGAATCATCTAAGCAAGTACAAAACCAATGGAGGAAAAAACGATATATAAAACTTACCGAGAAATAGTATAAGAAAAACGTCTAATTAACTTGAACTAATCTCTCAAATTATATCACAGAGAGATACACCTTCTGATGTGTTCTCTCTTCTTACACTTACCCAATGCCAATCATTATCAATTTTGGCCTCTTAAATGACAGATAGCATTTAGAAATCATACACATAAAAGGCCTAGCAGCTTTGTTTTTTATTTTTATTATGGGAAAAAATTGCACCCATGACATTGCCCTTAAAAATGAATCAATGTTTTTTTAAAAAGGAAATAGTATTTGTTTGGTTGAGCTGCGATTATAGGTGCAGAATCAAAGCCTCCAAGACTTCAGATATAAGAATTACTGTGGAGATAAGCAACAAAACTATCAGGACCTGTTGTTTGTCCAGCTTTCCTAGATGGTGGGCCAGAAGTAAGGGCCAAGACAAGCAGGGCAGGCTGGAAGTGGGAGGAGGAGCAGTGTGCGGAAAAGAAGGCCAAGGAACAGGCTAAGAAGAGGGTCCAGCAAGGAGGAGAGCCTGTCGGTGACTTGCATGAGGTTGCATTGCACAGACAATGACTGTGTAGCCTGGAGGGTGTTATGTACTCGGCAGCTTCCAGAGCAGGAGCTTTGATAACTATTTCCAGCAGCTATGCCTGCGAATTGTGTCTGCTGAATGGTGATGAATCCTCCCACAGTGATGTGTGCCAAATGTCAGCACCGCTTGATCGCATTGCAAACATGTAGCAGGTTACTTGGATTAGGAAGTCAAAGGCATCCAGATACAAAATTGGTGTCCTCATTATGTTTTAGGTCCCCATATTTTTCACTTGTAGGTGATGATTTAGTTCATGTTAAGTTTTACAAATAGGAATCTGAAAAGATGAGCTAGTATCACAACTTTTGACTTAAAAAGCTTTCCCTTCCCTACTCCTCTCCCTCTCCCTCTCTCTCTCCCTCNAAAAAAGCCCTTGTGGACCACCTGCAGCAAATTTTTATTTTTGGATCAAAAAAAATCAAGATCTGTTCATAAAAACTGTCATAGGTGACTTTAAGGTAAATCTAATGAAGAAAGTATTTGAAAAGTCACCTGCTACTGGATGTATCACCTATTCAATCCCTTCATTCTTGCTACACATAGAAATTTCTTCGCCAGAAGGCAGAAGTGCTTTTGAGAAGACATGTTCAGGCATTGAATCTTTGCTTTTAAAGAATCTACTGAGATTCTAAGAAGCAGTTTTACATTAGCTGTGGTATTATCTTTGTTCTTTGTGGGTAAATGCAGAGATAATGCGGTTTTAATTGGCCTTTGAAAACAGTAGTTTTCAAATGGTAATCTCCTAGGAGGCCTGAAATCCTAAAAAACTGAAGGATGCTGATTTAATTATAATGGCAATCTGCTTGAAGAATTAATACAAGCTAAGCATTTGTCTAATTCAAGTGATTAAGCAATCACAAAATGGCCTCACTTAAAGTTTGCATTTTGTGTGGGAATCATGCATATTTTAAGAGACACTTTGAGTGGCCCCATAGAAATGAACAACAAGAAAGATTTCTCTTTTCATTACTCAATTCTATAGCCCCTTTCTACGATACGAAGAACTTCAATGATGAGAGCCAAAATATGGAAAAATTTCCTCACAATTGTTTCTACTTCAAAGATGACCATGTGTGGAAATGAGTGCTATATATTCTAAAAGGGGCAATGCTTTTTAGAAGTCTGCACAATATGCACATATTTTTATGCCGATATTTTTCTCTCAATGAAACTACAAGAATCGTAGAAATGACTAAAATATTTTTTAAAATAATATTTAGAGAAACATATCACAATATTATCGTGTTGCAATATCTAATTGTGGGAAACCAAAAAGAATTTTTCTGCAATGAATTACCATTGAAGGAAGACTTGGGCATTTTTCTGAGCTGAAAAAGACTCATAGCATCACACTGCAGCTGACAGAAATGAAAGAAAAAAAAAAAGTGCTCAGTGAAGCTCTGCCATGGCACTATTTTCATCATACTGATAGTTTTAATGCTTGTAAACAGATGAAAGAAACGCAGATTATTACCTCCGTGTATATATGATAGATTTTAGAAATTAAATATCATTTTGTTTAATTCAAGTACTTATTCAGAGTATTTATCTATACATATATCTGTGTGTGTGTGTGTGTGTATATGTATATGTGCATACATATATTGGTATATATATGCAGCACAATCTCCTCACAATTAAAATCTGTTTTTGGAAAATATTGTCAGACTGGACTAATCCAAAAAAGCTTCCTAAATAGGGTTGAAAATGTGTATGAAAATCTCTCTGTAAACACAAATGTAGTGATTATCACATAAGACAGGAATTTTCTATATTGCATTACCACCTAGCAGTATTTAGTATGGATGACAGTACAAAAAGAAAGTGCTCTTTTTAGAGATTCTTTTTTTTGTGTGTTTTATTTTTTGAACGTTGTTAGCATTCTGGTTAGAATTTCAGGTGGCAAATCTTCAGGCAGGCTGACACCTCTTTTTAAGCTATAAAAATACACTCACTTGCTATAGCTGCTCTCTCTTCATTCATTTTCTGTGGAAGCCCGCAATTCTACAGTTATTGATTTAAATAGCAGCATTTAAAGGCGGTGCAATTTGCAAACATTTCCGGCAGCTAAGTTAGGACCTGGAAAGCACGCTGCAAGCTGTAACAAAAATCCCTGATTTTCTCGTTCCCTATCGTGTTGTCACACTCTGCATTCTTCAGATGAACTCTGAAACATCATTATGCTGCCGTGATGATCTAGCTCCTATTTTCCTGGGAAGTGCCATCATTTTAACAGGCTTTTATCCTGTGCTATATTCTTCTCTCTTTTTTTTTAATTTATTTTATTTATTTATTTATTTTCCATCAAGGATTTACAAATGCTGCTGCCTGCAGAGTGGGGCAAGGAATAACCTGAACACACTAGTCCTCAGTGGAAACAAGATAAAAGAGCAGCTGGGCAAGGGCAGTAAATGCCTCTCTCTTACATGCAGGAGGAGAAATAGTCAGCTCACAGTGGCCAAAAACAAGCAGCAGAGGTGCAGGGAGCCCTCATTTTCTGCTCTCACGCAGTGCTGCTCGGTGGTGTGCAGGGCTGAAGTGCAAGGAAGAATCATAAAATCAAAGAATCATAGAATCATTATGGTTGGAAAAGACCTTCAAGATCATTGAGTCCAACGGTAAACTCCTCACGGTCATGCCTGTTGAACCATATTCCGAAGTGCCTCATCTGCACGGTTTCCTGAACGCTGGCAGGGACAGTGACTCCAGCACTTCCCTGGGCAGCCTGCTCCAATGCTTGACTACTCTTTCTGCGAAGAAATTTTTCCTAATATTTAAGTTTTGGTTTAGGCTAGTGCTGGCTCCTGTTGAAGGAAGGAGTGCCTGGTTGCTTCCCCAGGGACCGGTATGGGGATGAGGACAGGGACTCATCTTACATTTCAGGGCCTAGACCACAGCTGACCTTGTAGATGTGGCCCTGCTGCAAGGGCACCATGAACCATCTTGGGTGGTGAATGAACGAAGAAACCAACCTCTGTAACTAACTCAAGCAGAAAGGAGAAACAAAACAACAACAACAAACCCACCCTGTATTTCCCTAATTCACAACCAACATGGTGGCTTTTTAGCCAAAACAGGGACCTGGGTCCCTGCTGGGGAAGGAGGGAGGCCTGGGGCGCCCTCCGGGCCCTGAATAGGGTGATTGCTGACAGGCCTTCACTTCCCTTGGAAAAGACACAGCTCTAAATTTATGTAGTGAGTGAAGCTTCCGGCAGAGGTGTGCAATTATTGCATTTTTCTAATTTGCTGGGCTGTGAACCTCTGTGTCAGGGGGAGCACACTGATAAAAACTGGTGCCGTCACACGTGGGGCTTTGGGGCTGCAGAGTCTCCAAGTCCTGCTTGGCCTCAAAGTGTGCGCTGGTGTGCTAATAAATAAACTCATTTGCTTAAGTCACTTTTACAGAGAAAACACCTCACGTAGTTTTAAAATGTATTTAAAGGAGCGTAAGTACTGTTTGGAATAGTACAGGTTGTAAGTCAGTGGAGACAGGCGAATACCAGGAAACTTCTAGGAACTGTTCTCAGAATAATGTTTTGTTTTGACATTATTTATATTGCTTTGTAACAGCTTTTGCAAATTCTGTGCTGGGTTCAATTGCTGTTAAAAGATTGTTTTGGACTAGTGTTTTCTCAAACAAAGAGTGCAGAACACTTGTAGAGAATTAACTGTGAGCTTTATGGGCAAGCATTCACACTTAAAATTTACATTAAGCAGCGTGCTCATCTATCATAGAATAGAAAGAAACCTCTGTCCTCCTGATATCCATGAAAAAACGCTTGCATTTTGTGTGTTTAACTCTGATACCAAACCCCTCCTGAAGCTGCTACAGATGGGCTATAATTCACAAGAACAATATTCAATCACTAATTTTTTTAAAAAAGAAATGATTTTAGTCAAGCGGGAACTTCCTTAATAGGAAATTCGGTCAAAAGATAAAAAAAAAAAAAAAAAGCATCAAGCATTAAATTTTTACAAACAAATCAGCTGTTTGAGCGCATATATCTGAAATAATGCAAGTGCTTGTGTCCCATGTGCATGATGAAGCCCAAAACAAGAACTGACCGCAAAGTCCAAGACGAGCTCAGTCGTTCCTATGGAATATAGGACATTCATGTATCTTACTGAATTAAAGACGAAGTTTCAGTCTGGCGCCCATCCTTGCCAAAGTGCTGGGGGAGAAGGGAATTCAAGGTCAGGGATAGTGTTAAATCCCACTTAAGTAATTACAGATTTAAGGAGTGCCTCTCTCTTCCTGGCCGGTTCTGGAATTCCTTCCTCCCAGAGTCTTAGCATACACACAAAGGTATTTGTGAACAAGGTAGTCGGTTTTAGTAATCTCTGCTCTCTGTGAAATGTTTGCTGCAGAAGTCAGGCATCTGCTGTGCATTGCCACAACTGGTTTTAAATTGTGAGGATTTTGCCTGCGGATTTTGCCACTTTTGTCATGCTGCTTGCTGAAATAGTTAAGGAGGCATAACCACCACTTTAATGATTTTGAGAGATCCTACAATGAAGATTACATTATTGCTTGATTATTTGTCCTTATGGGGCAGAGAAGACAGAGAAAGGATGATGAGAATTTGATCCCATGTGCAACAAGAGCACAGGGAAGTACAATAGAATTGCTTGAAGTAGATATAATGTTTGGCAATTGCCACACTGGTTATAATATACAGAGAAAAGCACTATGTTTGTGCAACCTGATCTAAAAACTATGTGAACCCTCTTCTTGTGCCTGAAAGAAAAAGATCATGAAAAATATCTTAGAAAAATTAGTTAACAAGCAGCTGAGTACATTTGATAAATACTTAATCCAAATACTAGTCAGCATCATGATGTTTGGAGGGTAATGCTGTGCTCCATATAGTGCTCCAAAATAAAACAGTAAAGGAAATGATTACTTTAATTATTCTATCCCCACTAGACACAGAAGATATTAAGAGGGACTTAATGCTCTCTATCCAAACCGCAACAGATAACTACCCTATCAGATAGGGTCTCAAAAGATTAGAGGAACCTTTGAATCATAGAAAATGAATGACATCACCTTATTCTGGTTCCACATGATAGAAAAGGATTTGGGGAAAAGGAATGGGAAAACTGAGCAAAGCTGGACTGGAGGACTATGAGGTCTACAAGATTCGCTTGATTCTAAAACCTCTCTGTGGTTGGAAACGTCTATGTAAGACCACTGTGCAGTGACTATAATTTATTCTTCAGTATGAACCTTTCACAGATCCTGCTTCATATATTCAGTGTCCTTCATCACACCATTCCTGTCCAGGACATTCACTGCAAATTTTGAAAATGTACAATAATTCATTTTTGGTCTAGAAATTTTCTATTTCTTTAATCAAAAGCTTAAAACCGAAGGAATTTGAAAGACTTGCATGAAAATGATTGTAGATCTTGGAGATCTACAGTAAGCCTTCCTCACGTAAAACTTAGAAAGAGTTTCAGGCTTTTAAATTTGGTAAATAGAATTATAACATCTATTTTTGTTGCAAACCTTCTGTTTACTGAAGGGACAAAGGCAAGGTAATCTTTGAGACTTGAATCATAAGTGCCTGTCTTCACTGAAAAATAGCTTGCAATGTGTCATGCATTTTTCCTTTCCTTACTTGGTAGAATAATGCAATTCCTATGCAGTTGGCTATTAAATTGCTGGATAAACTCCTCTCGTTGACCCTTCTACTCACTATTTTCCACCTCCAGATGTGTAAACTAACCATGTCTGTGCTGAAGGACTGATTCAAACCCTGACAGCAGGGGTGGAATTTGATTATGAAGTCTTAAGAACAGATCATCAATGTAGTCGTTCTGTAAGGAAAAAATGTTGAATATTTATGGTGCCTGTTGTTCAGAAGCACCAATACACAAGTACCTATGAGGCTGTAAAAGGAAAATGGCCATTTCAAGCTGAGGAAGATCCCTCGATAATAAAATCTTTAGCTGTTCTCTTCTGTAAAAAAAAAGGCAACAGTATGCTCCAATTCTTACAGCTGTAAACAAAAAACAGAAATAGTCAAGCAAACTGCTGTATAGAATGAAATCACAGGCCACAAAAATTTCTAATGTTTTATATCCTGAGGGTAGTTGCATAAACAGAGTAAAGCTTTGCAATTATGCAATGCCTTTGAGCTGAGGATCCCAAAATGTTTTGCAAAGGTGGGTAAGACCGAAGCTTTTGAAAGATTTACAAACAGCAGTGGGGAGCCTTCTGTGCAGAGCTGTGTGAAAAAAATGATTATTTTCTGTATGATCATTTGTCTGAAATGAAAAAGCAAAACCAAAAAATCTGTTCGGGACAACTGAAAACCGCTTCTTCATTTTCTTGGTGAAGATGGAGGTCACACAAATACTTGTGCTGGTCTAAAAGAAAGAATTCTGCTTTATTATGCAAGCTGAATCCCCCTTCTAGAAGGTCCTTTATTCAAACTAAGTTTTAAAAACAACACAATAATATCCCTTTTTTAGAAATGTTGACATGATGTTTGACTTCCATTTTTTGCTCATTTTAATCTCTTTTTGAGATCTTCCTTGAATTTGCTATAAAATCATTAATTATTTCTGTTCTCCTCCATCCCAATTAATGTAGCACTGTTCCAGCCTCCTCCCATTTATGGCATTAATATCCCTTCATCCTGGATTTGCATCATTGACTGGTCCTACAGTGTGCTGTGATATAACAATTCAGTCTGAAAGTGGTGTCATGATGCCTGAAATACACTTAATTGCGCTGTAAGTAAAGCCAAGTTTGCAGGGCATGGATAGAGTTTCATGGCAAGCAGTAACTCCAGTTATTAAGAAGCCTTGAGTAATGAAGATAATAGATGCTATCCATACTGGGAATCATTCTGAATGTAAAATGAAGCAAGACAAATAATCCTCGATAAAGAATTCTTCTTAAAGCCTGACACGATTCAATTAAATAGAATGTGAGAGAGAAAAGTCTCTGAAAAATTCAACTGAGTACTGTTTCATTAGCTTCTGAAATTTCCAGCATGTTCACACCATCTGTAGAGTAGACTGGAAACTGGGACGGAAAAAAATAATGGGAAAATAAGCTCTTTGGCTTCTCCAGCTTCCAGGAAAGCATTGCAGTTAGCCTAAAAAAGCCTCAAGCACGTAAACGTGACCATTATTCTTCTATTGTACTTGGGGAGTACAGCATGTGCCCAGCTGTCATTGGAACACTCTCCACTTATAGAACCTTTAATGACAGACAGTCTGGAAATGAATTTGGCGTCATTGTGAGCAAAAGTTCCTAATTTTAGTTGCGGTCTCCTAATTTTAAATAAACTGCCATCTACTAGGATATTGCTTCTGATGGCTTATGTTCAAGCATGATGTCTGACCATATAGTGTTGTCCTTGGGTTATCCCCTCCAGGCCGGAGTTTTGGAACAATTAAAGACACTACTGTTGGGGAATTCATCGCAGCTTTTATGCAAGGCCTAGCGCCAGCCGTGAGACATTAGGAGTTTATTCTGGACAGGAATGATAGCTAATGACTTGGAAGTAGTTAGTGTTAAGTATAGGAAAGAGCACGAGAGAGGGAGAAAGGAAGGACCCTTAAAGGAGTCATCTGAAACAGGGAAAGTTTTCTTCTTTGGCTTTTAGCAATACTTGGACTGACACACATATAAATGTAAATATACACACAGGCATGCATTGTATTTGTACCCTGATTGGATTTTCAGATGTGGGCAGAGATCATCTTAACAATCTTTCTCCAAACCGAGAAACCTTTTAGTGCTTGGGCAGGAAGCAGCAAAAAATATAGGCATAAGCTATAAGGGATCAACTTCTCAGACACTCTAGCAAACAAATTGCTTGCCATCTAAATGTCATAAAGTCAAGACAGGTCTAGTGACTGTGACCAACCAGAGCCACCAAATACTATAAGCTGTTCTTATTTCTTCAGTCTAATAATGCTAAGACAGAAAGCTCTTCCATAGTATTTCTGGCTCCCCTCACTGTTTACACACACCTAAAAATGAGGAGAAAAATATTTTATTTTTAACTGTATGAACTGTATGAACTCTAAGGTTTGGTTTTGAGTTAAAGGTATTGCAAGGATGTTTTTATTGTGTAAGTTGCCTTTCTCATTATAACGTTTGGTATAAGAGCAATCGGATTTTTCTGTTTCCTCAGACTGATTGGTTCGTCTCCTTTATGAGAACTCATATCAGTAAACCATACTGCAGAATTTATTCTTTGTGACTACATGTATGAATAGGAAAGAATAGAATATGTTTCTTTGCTGATAGTCATGTTTCTGACTGCAGATCTATTCAAGATGCACTGCTTCACTGTTCTCTTTTGAAGGAAAGTATAATGTGTTAGTGGTTTAATATCCTCAGAAGATTTTTTCTTCTTTTTATAGCTTTGTTTCATATTTCCCACAGCCATGAAAGACCACACAAATAAAATATTCCTGTAAAAATGAGGACCACAGTATCACAGAAATTATCTTAGTTAATTTGAGCACAAAACAGTTGGCAAGCATTGTATTCGTTTTTAATGTGAAATATTTGTTGTCTTGTTTTCTCTTGTCCTCAAGAAGAAAATGAGATGGTGCTTTATTTTAAAAATTAAAAAGGAAATGCCAGTAACAATTCGTATCGCGGTGTATGGAACCAAAGTTCTTCTGCAATCCAATAGTAAAAATTGAGTTATTTACCTAAGAAATATGTACTGTCTTTATGTACTGGTCAGTGAATTATAGAGCACAATAAATACTATAAAAATTCCAAGTATATTCATGCATTTAAAAAAAAATAACATAGCTGCAATCACATTCTTTTTATATTCTTTTTCCATAAATATTCTAGCAACAGTGTTTTCTGGCAAGAACATATATAAAAAATAGTCAAATCTTAATGTGACTATTACAGAATGTATATGGAAAGTGAATTTTAATTTCAGTTTGTGAGCTTTTATATAAAAAATACATTTCCTGGACTCAATAAAGTACTTAAGCAGACGCTTAAGTCCCGTTATTTTCAAAATGGATACTAAGATATTCTTTTCTAGATACGAGAAATAGTTTTAAAGCATGATATTCCTCTAAAGCTTCATTCATTTGTTAGTATAGGTGAATTCCATATCTGTATGTAAAACTAGAACATAGAGAGTATTGCAGTGGAGGGAATAAACCATGGAAGGCAGGCATCACATGAACTATACATTTTCCTTTTGAAATTGCCTTAGATCTGAAAGCCAAAGTAGAATATCAGCTTGTAAAAGAGCTGCAAATCAAGATTTTTTTTAATGGAAATTACTCCGTTGGTAAGTTTAAAAGAATAATTTTTGACATGCTTGTAGTATTTGAACAGGAAAAAAAAATCAGATCAGTTATCCGTGTCTCTTTTTTTTTGCCTAATAGTTAGTAATTTATCTACTATAATGAACAGGGGGATTTCCTTCATTAATAAATGTTAGTACTTGTATTTTGTGTTTTTTAAATAAAACATTTATTAAAATTTTTAAAGATGTGTGTGCAGTTTAGATCAGGGCTTCCTTCTTTGGTAGTGGTGAGTCAAAGTTTTGCTTGAGGGCAACTGTTCTCTTGTTTAGATTCCTGATTAAGCACAATCTGTTTTTTTTTTTTTTTTTTGGATATTTCTGGTATTTTTATTACTGTCTTGTTCTCTGCTCTAAACAAAATGTTTCTGACTGTTACCAGACTCATCCTGGTGCTGGCCAACGGTGACCAGGGCCCACCCAGGCCTAGGCTACAAGTACTTAACATAACTCCCCTGGGCCCTTGTCAGGACCTGTCCAAGTCATGGGCCAGTCAATACTTGTTGAGATCAACAGAAAGTCTTCAGAGAGAGTTTGGCCATGTCCCTGAGAAAGGAGGATTTGTATTTTTCCGGGAATCATGACTGAATGGAGGACTAAAGTAGCTGGTGGGTGAGATAACTGTGATAACTTCCTCTTTCTCTGAAGTTCCTGCGTTCTTTAAGCAAGACTCACTTCTCTGATGAGTTCATTAATTTTCTTGGTAGATCAGATGCTTTTTTATTACAAACAAACAGTATTTTTAGTTATTTTATAAATGCATAAAAGTGACTAAAATATCTATTCACTCGTTCTTTTACACAGTCAATATTTGTGTCAGGCACATCTCAGTTCTCATATTTTTTAAAAAAGTCATTAATTTCTATAGTGTTATAGAAATGATCAGCCTCTCAGAGTTAGGCTCAGAGTCAGCACTAACATCACTAATTCCAGTGCTTTCTCTTTATGAATGTGTGCATACTACACAGACTTCTTAATCTCTTTTACTGAAGAAGGCAAATTGCAGTCTTACTCTTTCTTCTTTTTTTTATTTGACAATAACAACTATTGCTTCATATCTTTTTCATTTTTTAGTACTGAGTAATATGATACTGTTCCTGTGAAAGCAAATGGTTCTGCACATCTCAAAAACTGAAGTGCTTTTAAAATAACCAGTGATAAATCTCTTCATGTTTAGTTAACCATCAAAGTAAGGAAAACACAGCACAGGCTTTTTAAAGAAAAGCAAGTACACAAGCCATGGCCTTTGAGATATTTTCCCATGATTTGCTTGTACTGGAATTCTTAAGTCGAAATTCAAAAGCTGAGAATATCTCTTCTGACTTCCTGCTACTCAGAGCAGAGCAATAACTTTGTATATAAGCATTCTCAGTTCATGTATCAGTATCTCTCAAGGATGCTACCACATTCTAGAATTCCACAACATTATGGTTTTTCAGACTTTTTAAAATTTTTTTTGATGTTTTAGATTCTGAACAGTCCTAAAGGGTTTCAGCCATCATATAATTTAAGTCTGAGTCATTCCACATTCCTACAAGAAACCTTCTCTTCTGCATGATTATATATTGTGAAAATGGATAGGCTAATTTTGCAGCATGCTTTTTCTATGGTAGCTGTCCTGCTACTATTTTAGCAAGTTTTTAATCATATACTTTCTGCAACAGCCATCTCATTTATAATTACAATTCTCAAAAGTGACTAACTTTGGCTACAGTTATATACATCAACCCAAGCTCTCTCCTGCAGAAGAGTGTGCAAAGGAAAGTATAGATGCTTTTGTGTATTTGTAGATCTAAACAAAGATGTCTGAAAGAATGTGCCACACTGTAGGTACTACCATGACGGCAAAAATGAGAGGACTCTGACAGGCTTTTAGCAGTCAAGAGTTTCTCTCACTTTTGTTTCATTTTTAAAGGGGATGTGTGGTAGAACACAGCAGAACGGCTTTGCGTTTGTATAAGCCAAGTTGTGGGTCAAGAAGATACACCTGCTCCACAATAGCCAAGCTTCTGCTTTTATTGTTTGCTCTGCCTTAGCAGAAGGCATGCCTAAAGGAGGGAGGGTGGGGGAGAGGAAGAGGGATTTTGCTGTTGCTGTCAATTTAACAAGCATTTAAACAAAATTCAGCTTTTATCTTTGCCTTAACTGTTTGTGCTTTGTATCTCTCAGCCCTGTTCTGAAGGAGAACTTGACACTTGATAGTGATCTTCTGCTTGCTCAGCAAAATAGAAGGATACATTAATGGAGTCTGACAAAGTAAATCCTGAAACACTCATACAAGCCAGAAAAGGAAAAGGCATGTCAATGGGGACAGAAGATGCTGTACAACATAACCCTTAAAGATGCAGTGAAAAGGGTAAAGGTTCTTAAGAAACAGAGTCTCTTATCCTCGAATTCACAAGTAAGGCAGCACAAAGACTGCCACGCATTGAGGGGTAATAGTTGGAAGGAAGAGAAGTCAGGCAGGCAAAAGAGGTGCAAAAAGCTTCCATGTTGGAACTTCTTTTCTTTCTACAAAGGAACAGCTTTGGACCATCCCCATGGAGAGGATGATACAGATAAGAAGCTCACTGGTGGTAAGCATCTGGGATAGGAGGGAAGATCATAGGATGTTGTGGGATTCTCTTTGTTTCTTTCTTTAACTGTGTATGTCTGTGCTGTTTTTTGAAGCCTTTCCAAACCCCAAGGCTTTTGAGGTTCTTGCATCACTCATTTTAACATTTTTATTTCTCTTTTTAACAATGTCAGAGTAATGTGTGTGTATGTTAACATCGGAGAATATCAGTGTTGGGCCCCTAATTAGATTCAGATTCCTACTGAAATTTTAAAAAGACCCCAGCACAAATGAGTTATAATTACAATTGCTTCCCTCCTGATGAGAAAAGATCTTGAGCAGTAATTCCACTATGTGTTACTATTTCTGAGCCAAGAATATCCACAGATTCAAGTTTGATTGAAGCTCACATAGACTATGATATAATGAACTTGATTCTTAACTTCAAGGCTACCTTGAACAAACCATAGCGCTCCCACTCTATTTCAAAATGGGTCTTGGGAGATCCTTGGAAACTTGGGGTGTGTGTGCATGTATGTGTGTGTGTGTGGTGCTGTTTTCTGAAACTGAGTTACAGTCTTCAAATCAAAGGCTTTAGTACCAGAATATGTTGTATATTACTGGAGAGTGACCAAGTAAATATTGGAATGCTGCCATTTAAGTCAGAGAGAGAGAGAGAGAGAAACATGTTAATAGAGATGATTTGCTTCAAGGAACTACTTGGGAATAGTTTAGAGGGTGGGAGAAAAGAAAATTAGGGCACAAGAGAGCAAACCCAAACATGCCTTATATTTATTCAGCATTCTGTAGGCCATTTTCCAGTGGCCTTACCTTTAATGTTGAACATTTACTGATTTCTTGTTTGTCTACAAAAGATTGAATGTTCTACTTTCAAAGTCTGCCCATCCCACTCATGAAGTACTCTTTGATCGATGGGAAGTTGAACTAAAGGCAAGGCTTCAAGGTCTAATTCAGCAAGCTAGGTAATTTTATTTACATGAATAGAAATACCCAACTGTACAGTAATGGGTAGTGGCTGCATATGTAGGTATCTAAAAGATACTAGGAAGTTTTAACTTATGTGTATGTGAGGGCTGCTCAGATAATTGTTGATTTTAACAAGGTAGTAAAAGATACCTTAAGAAGGCAAACTACCTATCAGCGTGCATGGGGAATACATGAATCACACATCTGGCATCTTATTTGTGGGCAATTGATGTATTAATTTATTGAGTAGTAGATGAATATTATTTTCTTTTCTCATTTTTAGCTTAAGTGTTTTCTATCTAAACTATCGGATTTGAAGTCAGAATTCTCAATCCAAAGTTTTTCACATTAGCTTCCACAAGAATCCATGTGTTTCTCAGCCAATTGGTCTGACCTGCAGTCTGTTAAAATGACAGTTGCTGAAAAATGTGTTGTACCTACTCAGACATTAAAAGGCCTATATTTTCTGAAAAAGACTAATTAAGTGTAAAATTTTGAAATATGTTGGAGTATTCCTCTAACTTAATTTTGTACTGAGATGTGCATTTATAATATAATATATCTTCATAAAGTTTAAACAAAGACTGATAGATTAAATATAGAAGTGGTTTAGCACGTCTCATCAATCACCAAAGGGGAAAAAAGTCTTGCTAATTTATTAAGCCCAAATTTTGTACAAGAAGTCACCTGTGTAGACAATTATGTTCATAAAAGCTGCTTTTACTGGGCTGGTGATGAGCAAAATGTTCTCTGGATAAAGGCCCTTTGGTACGGTTGAAGACAAATGTCTGAGTTCAGCATAGGAGCATATTTCCATGGCCTGTGTTTTATATAGCAGTGTGAGCTAGGTGAGTATTGATACCTACAGATTTTCCTCCATCTCCATATTCTACTGATTTACATGCATTCTTCAATAACCCTACCATATGCCAGGAGGTGCTTTTCTATGTGCAGAAGTCAACTTCGGTGTCTCAAGACCTTTATTGCTTTGTTTATGCCTGCACTAGTAGAGGAGAGATGCAATGCTGGAACTCCTTCAGGATACAATTGTTTCAGTAGAAGTTGTTGCAACTTAATTCTAAGTTATTAGTTGTACTCATTTTCAAGCTATTACTTCCTCTTACTTCTCTGCCGGGCATAGATGTAATAACAGGTCATTTACTACGTGCAGTGACATGACTAAGTATCAAAGTGATCTTTCAAGATTTAAGGCTATATGCAGTGAAACTATAAGAAGTAGAAATTTAAGGGAATTATTATTATATATCTGTAAATGAATATAACTTACAAGTGAATGAATCATAATGGGTGATAGGAAACATCAGATTAATAAAAGGATGTAAATGAAATGCAAGATAAAATATAGAAGATCTGACACTTACCATTCCTGCTTGTTGGTGGGGCCACCTTCTGCTATTTTTATGATTTTTTTTTTCTCTCCAATTTCTTCTCATTTTGTCAGTTACACTATTTTGTTATGATATAAATGTATATCCCTATTTGTAATTTGGCAACTAATAGAATGTAGATGAGCCCAATCTCAAATTTTAGTTTCGGCATAGTAAATCTTGGTAAAAACTACTGTTATTTGCTCACTCACAGTCATTACTATAGTAAATATGCCTCCATATCTCATATAATAAATTGGTGTGTTTTAAAGGTTTTATTCTTATCTTATCTTTTTTTTTTTTTCCCCTCTCTGATAAGCAACACTTTTCAAATGGATGTTATTTGTAAGAAAAACTTGATATATTGAAAGGACACGCTTCACCATTTTTTTCAGTATGTTGTGAAACTTTTTCGCAGTAATGCTGTTGACTTTCTTTTGCTGAAAAGTGACCAGTCTCCTTTAGCCAGGACCTTTAAGAAAGGCCCAGTGGAGCTTAGAATGGGGAATGACATTCTGAAAACTGGACATAAATAAGTTGCTTTTTTAGGATTCCAAAGCTGTATTTTATCTTGGCAGCTACCCAGACCTGTTTCATTGGAAAATACTTTTGGCTGTGCATGCAAGGAAGAAAAATGCAACTGTGGACTAAATGAGGGTTTAGTGGTTTTTTTTTTTTTTTTTTTGTCCTCCCCTCTCTTCTGCTAGGTTTGGAGTGTGCTATGGAGCTTACACAAACTATTTTTACAAAATGCTTTGGCATTTATGGGTTTTCAAAAGAGCAGGTGCTTGCATAGAGGAAGGAGGATGCAGGTACAAAAAGAAACTTTTTGTTCTCAGAATTTCTTTGATTTGCTTAATCTGTAACCTACAGGGGAATACCATTCAGTGCATTGGCAGAGTTCATGTGATTCTATATATAATTACGTTGGTATTATAATTGCTGTGCGTAGATGCCTATGCTGGAAACAAGGTAAATTTCTGACCAGAGGGGATGTTTTTACATTATTGTATTATTCATGTTTAAAGCAAGTTAGTAAGGAGAATAATTGGAAAGAGAGAAAACAAAGAATTTAGATTAAAGCCCTTCAGAGTAAAAGGAATTTAGAGTTGGATTTTTTTTTTAATGGTAGAATTTAATCATTGTGAGGCAGATTAACAAGTTCCCCACCCTGCAGAATCATTATTTCTGCTCACACAAAAAAATCACTAATTGGGAGGATTTGGGTTTTGACCTTTTGAACACTTCCTGAAAATAATGTATCTTGGAACAAGACATGTGTGTCATTGTCAGAGCTTCCACATTTATGCAGTGTATTACATTATGAAATAACAACAATTTAGGGAATGAGATTATGAGATTAATCAGCATGCCATGTAGTTAGATGTGGTTACATTATTCTTATGAACCGGTCTCTCTCTGCTTTTTCTCAGAGGGAGGGGAATCTGCTTCTGTAAATTCCAGAGGAACGGTGGTAAAATTTGTAGGTTAGAAATTTAGCATATTCTACATATCCTAACTAGCTGAAATACCTTTTGTAGCTACTTTCATGTAAGCACATAATTTAAAAGAGCAAATTTATGCTGACTTTTCATCACCCTTTCTATTAAAGCTCGTATAGTGAATCATAAAAGTCTTATAACTGATCACAAGATGTTTTAATAAACAATAAATTACATGTTGTACAACTGATTAGTATGTTAATTCTCATCTGCAAAATCTCCTGTGCCAGCTTGATTATTTGTAACACCTGTATCTTTTGTCAATGACATAACTTTAAAAAATCCATCATTCAAATTCCGAAGTAACTTAAGGATTTACAGTAATTTAAAAACACTTCAGACATTGAATCCTGAGAGTTTAAGTGTTTTTTTTTCCTTTGTCTTTGTTTTTCTTTTTTTTTTTTCTGATTTACTACCTGCTTCATATATTATCTCTCTATGTAATCAGAAAGTTATCCAGTCTTTCAACTATTTTAAAATTAAATGCTGAAGACTGAAAATAAGAAAGAATACTGTACTGTAACCAGAATAAAACACATATATATTTAGTGTTAATTAAGGTAGGATATATTTTAGGAGTTTATGTCTCTGTGAAAGATACATTGCATTAGTTGCATGACCTCTCACAGCAAAGAAATCAAGAACTGAGGGGGAAAGGGAGGATCCTTGTCAGTCCTTGTAGTTCCTTGTCAGTCAACCATCATTGTTTAAGTGCCATGCAATCTTTTGAAGTAATGAAGACGGTGCTCTCTTCTATACATTAAATGCTTATTCTAGAATAAACCTAAGGGTTTGCGCGTAAGATTTCTCCTTTTTTTCTGCGTGTCCACAAGCAGGTGTCAATCATCTTTACTAACATAATTTATTTTTGCAAAAATTTCTTTTATGATGCAATTATGAACAGCCACTAGAGTACCTGATACTGAACATTTGATCTGTGTGAAGTTATTAGGATTGGTCAGATTTATGCTTTGGAGACACATAAAAAAAAATCACAAGGTCTTTATATCTCTCAGGAAGAAGTAACAATTTACAGTTGAAAAAAATTCACAGAATTTTATAATAGGTCTAATGCTTTGTTTCTTGGCTGCATTGGCTTAGCCCACAGCATCATTCCTGAATATATTAAGCTGCTGAAAGATTTAATGACTGAGTGCAGATTTTAGATTAAATTGTGTTTTATCACATTCATGTGTGTAATTGTGTGAGCATGCACAGCCTTGGTTGCAAAGAAGACCTCAAAACCATGACTGAGTCATCAAATGCCTTTGTATCAGGACTCTGGAATTTTTAAAAACAGCAGTCCTATTCTATGCAAAGTTATTAGATACTTTTTTTTTCCCCTCTTCTCTTTCTCCCTTTTCTCCTTTTACAATTTGATCATGGATCAGAAAACTGTTCTAACTTAAGACAGGAAACTACTTGCTGAATAAGAATATTCAGCAGCACTTATTCAAGAGGGCTGGTGTGAACTTGTGCAACAGCTTTGTAAGCTGGTTCTATACCTGAATATCCCTGCCTGAGAATTGTGTCCACCAGCTGCACTGACTGTTGACATAAAACAGCAACGTGCTTCTGCTTGGTCTGGGCTGCAAAATACATGTTCACATTCTTGTCTGGCTTATTTAGTTACTTCCAAAGATAGGATCTTCAAATTTTCAGAGGAAAACTTACCTTTGATTTTACTGATGAGCATATGCTACCACCAATGTGAATATTTGAAACATTAATTCAAGCCCCACTTCTTTGTAGACCAAGAGGGTGGAGCTCTTGGGAGTGACTGACAAGTCTCTGCTTCTTACTAACTGGTTGTAGTGGCTCTGTAGCTGAAGTAAATCTGAACAACTCCTATTTGTGCCAATTGCCTTTCTTTGCAATGGGTAATATGACATTAAAGAATTCCAGGAGAGGAGCATCCATTACCTTTTTTTTTCTTCTTACCCTGTCCTGCATCGCATGGTGTTTTAGTAGAGGTACTGGATGAAATTGCACTTGGTCCACTGCATTTTCTGTCCTTTGTATGCTGCAAGAGAGGTGTACAAGTGCAAAGAATCTGGTCTCATCTGAGTCACCTGAATGTTTCTAAAAAGTGAACAGGAAATGAATACAAAAGTAGACTGAGCTTGCCCAAGAGCAAATTGAAATACCCATGGAAATAGTTTTTGTGTTATTCTTCTAATTCAAGAGTTGTTTATATACTTACTGAAAAATTATTGAAGATTGAACTTTCTTCGCTAGTTTCTCAGCAAAGATTTCAGCATCCATATTGGTGGCTTCAATAATATTCATCATTAATTCAGTAATCCTTAAAGATGAAAAAAAAAGCAAATGAGCTTGAGATTATTTTTCCCTTTAATATAGAAAAAAAAGGAAGTATTTATTTGATGTTTTATTCACGAGTTAAATGTTATAAATTGCTTGCTATAATAATATAGTTTATATACCTTTCTATTTGGTTTCAGAAGCTTCCTTTATTTGTAATCATGACAGATAAAATATGATGCGGTAAATAAGGATGAATGATTAGCATAATGGACGTGCTGATCAAACTGTATCTTCTGAAATTTTCCCGCTTCACTACCGATGTCTATAGTATATATATATATATATATACACTATATATATATATATATACACTATATATATATATATATTTAATTCAAAGTAAGTCGAAACAGCAGAAAGTAAATCCCTTTGGTGGCTTTTGCATTTTGTTTCAAGTGAAATGTCTGATAATAAACAATGTTTCTCTCCTTTGTTCTTCCTCATTAGTTATAAGTGCCTTTTCAGACTTGCGATATTTCATGGTCATTCAAATGCTAATCTTTAAGTGGTTTAGAAAAGAAAAGACTTTCCTTAAATTTTTATTTTCCTGTAAAATATAAAACTTTAGAAGCTTTGTGGTTAATAAATGGTGAAGCTTTTCCTTTATGCTAAAGCATTTTTATTTTTTTTTTAAATGGCATAATAACACATCATGAGACAATCAAAATGGGTATTTAATAACTTTTTCAATATTAGCTTTATGAAATGAAAACTCAGCTTACAATTACCGTACTTATTCAAGTTGAATTCCTTTTATTCACTTTTACAATCTTTGTTTAGAGACTTAGAGCTTTAGAGTGTTTTTAATCTGGCACAAGCTGAATCCATTCCTATCAGTTTAAAAAGGGATGTAGAAAAGAAAACTCAGACTAGTGTTCCTGTTAAAACTTCATTTTCATTTAATCCTAATAGCTGATAAAATACACAAGGAAAAAATAACTTGCAAAAGATTCTTTCCTGTTGTGGATTTCACTTGCTAATTGTTTCCTATGGACACACAACACTGACTAATTTGCTGCATTCAAAATAATGCTTATGATATTCCAAAAAGAAAGTACAAGGCATAAAGTGTTTTATTTCCACTGTGGCTTAATTAAGAGGGACAGTTGATTTCTCCTGTTTGCCTTTAGTATCTCCTTTGTTCGTAGAGAACTGAAAATAAGTTACAATATCATTTTTCCCTGTAGCAGGCATAAGTTAACTAAAAAAAAAAAAAAAGGTCAAGGTAGAATCAGAGAGTCAAAATAGTATATAAAAAGAAGCAGGAGGTATTTTTTTTAGACAGACTTGCTTATCTTATAAAAATTAATCAAAGTTGGTTCCAGATTCTACAGAAGCATATTTATAGTCCCTTAATGTGGGCCTAATACTACTAACTTATATGTACTTCTTTTAAGTGAATGAAATTCCTTTCATGCAAACATATTACTTACTAGAAGCAAGAGTTTTGATATATTTTTTTAAAATCTGAGTGTATCCTTAAAGTTAATCCTTTTACCTCAAGGCTTTATGGATTGGAACAAGCTAGCATCTGGTCCTTGCATGTCAGTCTGCGCAGCATATTATACCATTCTGAGTTTTTGCAAAAGATATCTTTCATATTCTTTTTCAAAGATAAAGTTCATAAAGTTCATTTTTAGTGTCTGAATCTAACATGAGGATGAAAATCTTCTTGGATAAGTTAGCTGGCAACAAGCTTCTTCATGACATAGTTTCTCATTTGTCCTCCATTTTTTTTCTGATTTAACCTGGCTTAAGTTCAAATATCTCCTTCAGCATTTAGGTACCTTGAATATCCTGTCTTTGCAGGTAGGAAACTGTGTTTTGTTCTTCTGCCAAAAAGTATAAACAATCAGAGAGTGAGTAGGAATGTTGCCATCCTGCTAATGCTTATATTCCAGAGGAATAGGAAGACTTCCCATGATATTAATTTCTGCTAGCTGAACTGTGAATAAAATTCATAATCAGTTTAGCTCTTCAGTCTTCAGAATTTTTTTTACTGTAATTTTAATTGAAAAGCATAGTAGTATTAACTTGAACTCTTTATACCTTTCTTGTTGCTAAAGATTCTTCATGTTCATCAACAATCCCAGTTGAAATGGATAATTTTAAAATTGCTGTATTTCTGAAGTCCTCTGAAAGAGTACTACTGTATCAATACCGTCCAACAGCTAAGGCAGAGAGACTCATAAAGTCTAGATGCTTTTCTTAGGTTCAGTGCAGTCTCAGGCTGACTTTGGCCTATTTACTTTTCTCTCTGAGTCAGCTTTCTCATCTACAAGAATTTGTGATATGTCCTTTTTTGTGAAGTTCTTAGTAATCTACAAGGGATATAAATGACTGTTATCTAGTATATTCAGTGGTATATTCAGCAGTATATTCAATGGTTTAAAGTTACAGAACCACGTTTCAGACTTCATAATTGTCATCCAGCCCCATTCACAATATACCGTTTGTTTTCCAATCATGCATGCAAGATAGCTGATTTGAAGGTATTTCTCATAAACCACAAACACCTCCGATGAAAGATCCTTCATTATTTCCCACATTAACAGTGTTTTGAAATGGTATTTCAAAATGAAGACCACACAGCATCATGGTAAGAGAACGGGCAAAAGTACTCTGGTGAATCACAATCTGTAGAGCCTCGCTTTCCTGTCATAAAGTCATCCGGACTTTTTTCATGTTTCATTCTACATGCACACACACACACTACATACCTTAATGACGTATTTTGTAGACCGACGTGCTTTTTATAGGTATTTCCTTAGCATCATGATTACTTTTGAGATTTGAAGCACAAAGAACCAATGTTCACACAGCTTTGTCAGTAAGAGAAGTGCAATTTATCTTGTAGTTCACTCTGTATTTTGATTCACCTTCAAGGGAGACAGAGGAGAAATAGGTCATGTCCTTTGAAGAAAAAAGACATAAGGAGAAGAATCACCACAGATTCGGAGGCTATTTTTTGGTGGAAGAAGACCAAGGTTTGCACTGCAGAACTTAATGTTCCCTGTTAAGAGCTGGAAAACTCAGGGTGTATGTGAATACATTGGCCTTTCTCATAATGCTTACCTAAAGGACTTCCCTTAATGTGGCACATTTTTGGATTCCTTTTGCTGAGCTTTTCTACTTTTTGGGCTTTGAGTAGAGGTAAGACTCCTAAGGTGGAGTTCAAAAGCAGGTTGTGGTTCATCAGGTGTAGGACAGGACTCCTTCTGTGCTCATTTGGTGAGTCACACACATCTTTGCTTTGTTTCTGTTTTGTTGTTGTTGTATCTCCTCTTGGCCTCTTTTAGGGATCCAGGGGGCCTAAGTTCTTTAAATATGTTGGAGAGGAAATGTGGAGGGTCTCCATGTTGATGCATCTGGATACAACTTTCTACTAGTACCATAAGTTAGCCTGCATGTTCAGTACTTCTTGCATGACTTAGACTCATATCTTTACTAAGCAAAAGACACACCCTTTAAAATTGTACAGCGGAGGCTGAGCACAGGCCTGCAAAAGCCTACTCATCAGTCCTGTCTGGATTGGTGTGTAAGCAGAGGTTGTATTTCCTGCTTACTTTTCAAACAGGCTAGTAATTAAAGGTCATAATGGAAAAAAAAATAGATAAAAAAAAAAGGAAAAAAAAAGAGGATAATAAAATGCTTTGGCACTGTTTTCAACATAGGCAGAATTTTAGGTGGTTAGATCACAGTATTACTGGAAAGGCAGTGAGGAGGTCATTCAGTCAAAGTTCATCCCCTTATAGCAAAGCAAGATCAATTATATTCAGTGGATGCTGGCAGACATCTTTACAGCTTAGTCTTAGAAACTTCCAGTACTGGAAATGCCACAACTTCCCCTGGAAATTCAGTTAGCTTATCATTATCATTAATATGTTTTTTATTAACATATTGTTCCTTGTAATTTAATCCTATCAATGTTTTTAATCTTCATGATAATGAAGAGAATAGGTTAGATCCATCCCCTTTCATGATGTTTTTGTTTATTTGAATAGCTATTTTGTTCCCTCCGCCTCTCAATTTCTTTTCTTCAGACAAAACTCGTGCATATTCAATATTATGTAATTATGTATTTTATTCAATATTATGTAATTATGACAATTTAAAAAAAATCCAAGGACCTTTATTTCATACTGATTTGCAAAAAGGCTGATTCGGGGGAAATTTCCCTCTTTGTTTCTTTTGTAAATGTGGCCAACTTTGCCCCACACAGGCAGCAACTGCCAGGGTTTATGAAGTCTCTGTATGAGCTTCAGGTGTGGGGGAAACCATGCACAAGCCCCTTCTCAGGGAGAAAGGACAAGGATAGATGGGCTCGTGGAGGCCCCTTAGAATGCTGGAAACCTTCCTGTGTTCTAGGTCACAGATTCATGTATCATTGAGAAAATTATAGCATTTATAAAAGACTTGATTGGGGATTCAAAATATCTGCAAGATACTGCTCATCAATGTTTAAAAAATATGTGACAAAAAAACCCTAAAGTGACTTAACTTTTCAGAAACACAATGCTTTTTCTATATTCTTTGAAATGGAGGAGGCTAAACCAAAGTACATCAAAATAGCATGTGAGTTAACAGTGTCATTTTTCAAAACAGACATCTTCATGAGATCTGTTTAGGAATTAGATTGGTAATTATAGTAGAGGAATAAATGTGCATAGTTCACAAAATATTATTCTATTGTTTCATTTTGTGAAGTACTAGATTGACATTCATGGAAACTAAATCTATTTACAGAGTAGGCATGGCTATATACATTTTCTCACCATTGTTTTAAGAAATCTGTTTGGGTTTTAACAAAAATTCCAATAGTCCAAATAACAAACTGCTGTCTTCAGTTTCTAAACATGAAATATCGAATATAATTAAAAGCCTCGTATGCCTACATAAAATCTGTTAATCTATAGGTTCCCCACTCCACTGATCCCATATACCTAGGTACTTGAATTCACCCTCCTTTCAGCCCCAGCACTTTGTGATGATGATTACTTTAATTGGATCTCCAAATTGGCAGCATTTTGCATGGCCGTAGGTGTAGTATGCATGCTGGTGCATCATTTCTACTTTCTTCTTTGGGGTTACTTGGGAGTGGAGGGATATTCTCTGTTCCTATTTGCCTGTTTAGAGAAACATGAGAAGAATTGGTGCCCAGAGACAGCACTAACAAAAGAGCTCTCAGTAATTATGGGCTGTGATCAAAGTACAGCAGTTATTTTGCAGTTAGGGAGGGATGGGGATACTGAGTTTAGTATAAGCTTTCATATGAGTTGCTCCAACTGGAGAATCAGCAATAAAGTTAGTCTTAAATTGGGACACGTGTAAGATCATGATGGTGGGAAGAGGGGCAAAAGTTGTTTTATCCTTACAAATGCTGCTCTAGCAGGATTCTTATGCAGTAACTGGAAAAGGTCTGCCTATTTAGCACTCTTTTTGGTAGCAGAGTGGCACAAGAAGTAGGGCTGTTTTTCATGCTTTTATATGGGATTGATAAGTGTTCTGCTTATTTTACCCCTGCTGAGAATAAACATAAGCAACTCCATTGCAAACATTCCAGTTTATACAGAACATCAGAGGGGAAGTTAACAACATGTTTTTGAGAAATATGAGAGCCCTGTATGACCTTCCTGACATCTAAATGTTCCTGTGTGGGCACATAATTTGAATATGCCTCTTTTGCAAAAGTGAACATAGCTTATTATTTCCGTATTTGGAGACAGGCTAGGAAAATAATTATTTTGAAATGACTGTTTTGTAGTGCAACCAAAATGAGGGAATGGACAAGTTTACCCTGCAGACTTCCGGTTATAGACTTGACTCTTAAAGCGATGCTGAAAACCAAGCACTTGAGTTGAACTCAGTGTTGAAAGGAGGTGTGGGCAGCCATTTTTATGGCTGGATTCTAACATCTTCCAACAATGAGGTCAAAGTTTAGCCCTTCTCTCAGGTAGCTGAAGGGAACTCACTGACACTAGTCAGTGATTTAATGCCTGGATGGGTTAACTCTTTAAGTTCTATTGTTGCTCAATTATTAGTCTTACAACAGCAGAAGAATTTTCCGAGTGTAGTGGTAGTTTTCCCTGTACCAATGAATTACAAAGAGTTCATTATCAAAGCTATCAAGTCTATTTCCCCTTGTGCCATTTGGTGATGAAGTCAAAACCCCCTATATTTTTTAATTAGGGAATTAAAACTCTAAAGACAGAATGTGAGGTCCTCTACTTTTTTGTCCTTCAGGTGAGAAAATTACATTTCTGCTCCATTTTAATTACAGATATAGTGAATGGTACTTCTTGATTTGGTGCTAGAAATCAATTAAATATGGTATAGCATGGATTAATTTTTGTGATGGTAACTGCGATAATATTTTATAATATATGTATTCTTTAATTTTATACAGTGATGTCAACATGACCTATCTTCTCAAGAAAGAAGGCTTTTAAAAGGCTGAAGATCAGTTAAGTCATGTAGAAGGCAGGTTTAGAGATTTTTGAAAGGCATAATTTGTATAGGATTAGTTTTGACCTACATACTAAGTAATTAAATATCACAAATTTTATACCATCATGATACAAGTATGATATAAACTTGCTAAAGATATTCCAATCTGGGACACTTCTGCATTTTAAAGAACACATAACTTCCTCTATTTCTTTATGAAATTGCTAAATTCAACAGTATGTTACCACCATCTTATTACTATCTTTTATGATATAGATTTTCTTTTGCTCTAACTATAAATAATCTCTTTAGGATTTTGTTTTTGTTTCCTTCTTTTATTAGCAGGCATCTTTTGATATCTTGTTGCAGTTTAAGAAGGTATTAATTCTGAAGAAAGAAGTGAAGTATGAGGAGATCAATGAACATAAAAAATTAAAGTCTGGTGACCAGGCAGCTGAGAACAGGAGTAGAAGAGCAAAATAGAAAGCAAACAAACAAATGAAAACACTTTGCTAGATAGGAGCTGGAGCCTTCAGAGTTTGGTTTGTTTTTACACTCCCATATTTTCTTCCAATATTTTTCACTTTTCATACTTGATAAATTTTTATCTTGTCCTACAGGAGAAATAGCATTCCAAGTTGGGGGGAGCTGATTTTCTTCCTTTTCCTCTTCCTACAGAAGTAATCTATAATTATTCTGAAATCCACCATATCTAATACTTGCAGAATAATTTCACCCACTAAAGATAGAGACAATTTTCGAGAAGATACTGAACTTACTCATGTTCAGTCTTCTGAATACTTTTAAGACTGACTCAATGTTCCTCTGTCAAGCTTGCTTGTCTTATTTTCAATCCTGTATGTACCTAATGTAGATAACATAAGATTTATATTCATCTTACACTGTATACAAAATCTTTATATGTGTAGGTGTGTGTGTATGTTATATATATCTATAATTTTATAAAATTTCCTGAGGGAAGATATTTTTGAGAGATCCCTCTAGAGTAAGAGAGTGATTCTATTCACAGCATTCATTGTCTCTCTAGTTCTATTGTGTTTTTCTTTATTCCCCAGTACCATAATGCTGGCTTCATAGCCATGATTCAGAGCATTTTGAGGACACTGCCTTCTCTTACAATAGTTGTAATGCAGCCTCAGTAAATATCATCTTTCATTTGTTAACCTCCACTTTAGATGAAGAAATGGAAGAGCCACTTGATCCTGGAAGTTGTGATCCTCCTAAATTGAGTGACATGATATGGAGTGTCAGGAGAAGGCGAGGTTTCTTTGACCTTTCAATAGCGATTGACTTTTTTTGTGGGAATCACTGGAATGACTGCTAGTTAGCTCATTGCTTTTGGATTCCTTTAACCTGCTGCCAGATTACTGACTGCTCACAACTGTCTCATTTTATTAGAATATAATGAATAAAAGATCTTCTCTAAGGTCCTCTTGAGGGGCTAGAAACTCTCTTTGACCTTGATTTGTGCTGTAATGCTACAAAATACCTATCTTTGTATTATTCATGGCTGGATGCAAGGGAAACCACTCTATGCTTGCCATTTCCAGGAAGAGCCATACATGAAGATGTGGAAATCCTCAGCTAAATATGTTGCTGATGTTAAACCACAGTGGTATTTCCTGACAATTAAAAGATGCTTTTTTGGGGGAGGGCCCCGATTTCAAAGCCAACTATTGAACAGCTCAAGAAATGTAGGATACATGTCTGGGAAATCTTCAACTTTCAGTCACAATTTTAATGTCTGTATTGATATGAACATGCAACTTGTGTGCACTCACATAATTCTATATATACTACAGATATTTGGACATGCTTTGTGTGCTTACACAAACCTGTATATGCTTGTGCATGAGCCAGCAGATTGGTGTATCTTGCAATGTAGCTATTCCCTCTGTGTGTATTGCTAGGATTCTTGACAAAATTTGGCATTTGGAACATGTGCTATATTCTTGCAGTTATGAAGCTCACTTCTCCTGGAAAGCTCAGCTGACTTTTTTGTGAGGTTTTCGTCAGTCACAGTGGGAGCAGATGGACAGATCCAATGGAGAAGAAGCGCAGTCCTGAGCACTTCTGCCAAAAACACTGAAATGACACTTGTCTTCTTTCACGTATGAGCTGAGTGCACTGTCATTAAAGGATTCATTGGTGGAACAGAAATCAGAAGGCTAACCTTTTGAGATCAAAACTTAAAATTAAAAAATTTATGCCCATACCCAAGAGCTCAAAAATGCATAGTGTCAAAATTATGATACAAATAATAATAATAAAAAGCTAGTAGAGAAATTTAGTTGACTTAAGTATTACCAGACTGCAAAATCTGCTAAGTAGGTATAATAATGCTAGTTAGCAGATAGTTTATAATTATTTGCATATGTGAATATGCAATTTAATATTATAGTTTCTAACCCTACTCACTTTTGTTGTGCACAACTGCTATATAGCAAAGTCTGTATGCAACCACCCCATGGAAGGGACCAGAGAAAGAAAACAGTCAGTTAATAGAACAGGCCTTTAGCTAAAGGTCAGACAAAAATGTACTAGAAACCTTGGGGATTCTCTCAAGCCGTTTCTAAGAGATGTTGCCTTTTGAGATGATGTTTACTACAGGTTTTTCTTGCCTTTGTACACAACCAGTGTAGGATTTGGAGGTCACTTAGAGCAAATTCCACATGAGAGGTCTTTCCACTCTGGATATTTGCAATAGCTTATACTCAGAAAAATAGTGATCTCTCAAGAGGTGACAAGTCACCCAGACCGTTGCAGTTACAGAAACTCCAGATGTACTTAAAATAACTTCAGCAGTGTGACTTTATTTGAAAGGCTGCAATAGTTTAGAAGCAGCTAGTTAAAAAAAAAAAAAAAAAAGTTTTCTCCTCTGTCTTATACATCAACTTCAGTTTTTCTGTTGATCAGTAAAATTCTTGTAGGCCAGGTGGACACTTGGGCACATCATAATCAATTACATTAAGCAAAGCTACTGAAGTTCTCTAAATCCTTTTCATTCCCCTCCCTCTTCCCAGCTGAACTCTTTGTCTAATATTTAAGCTTTATTTTTCTTCTGTGCAATATTTTTTTAATGCAGTAGCCTCTACGTTTGATATGAACTGGAATGTATTTCCCTGTCTTGATCTATGAGTGTAACAGATGGACTAATAACTAGGCTACAAGTAGATGCCTGTGAATCAGACGGTAACAATCTTACTGTAATGACTCTTTTGAGTCTCTGGTCTTTCTGGCATTTGATCACAATAGATTTTAGTTAAGTATGTCAACAGCTTAAAGCAGTCTTTTCATAAAAGAGTTCTTTTGATAAAAATAAAACATTAGATTCCTGTAAGGCAGTTGATGCTGCTCAATTGTGATGAAAAAAAATTGCCATGATTATTGCTGCTTCCGTTGCCTTTAGGAAATTTTATAATGAGAGTATAGTTTACAATAGTGTTAAAATCTAGAGTATATACTGGGTTGGTCTTGATTTCACCTGAATGCTTTTCTGTGCAATTTAAGCTATGATGTGATGGCTTCTTATTTCATGCTGGATTTCCCAGACGTTGCTTGAAGACAATTTCTTTTGTGCCCCATCTTTCTGTGCCTTTGTTGTCCTGATTCTACAATAAGACTAGATTTTTTTTTCAGAAAAAAAAAGAGAGAAAGAGAGGAATTAACCATTTCTAGAGCAGTTCAACAAAGTGTTGTTACTTAGGAACGCCTAATGCACAATCATTAGGCACATCCTTTTCACTGAAACAGAGGTATGAACTAGATTTTTGAAGACATTTGCCTGAGTTTCTCTTGCTTTTAAAGTCATTAATGTTCTGTCATATAGTATATGTCCTAGCATCTATTCTGTAATGAGGATTTTTCTTTATGGTTTCTGTGATTTTGTTACCGTGAGGACAAGGCATGAGGAGATATTAAATAAAATACTGTTGCAGGGCTGGATTTATGATGTCTATGACCCTGTTCTTTCCATTCTTACACAGGCAAAACAGAAGCTAACACAGATGGGATTTTTTCTGAATATATGCCACAGAATCAACCTATTTGTGCAGACTTGGACTTCAAGGCTTTCCATAATTTGTATGCTTATTGCAGCTTGTATATTTGTTACTTGGTATCCATTCTGGATGGTAATACAGTAAATTGTCGTTCCGTGCCTTCAGATGAATAATTGAAAAAAAAAAAAATAAGACAAGCTAAAAGACATCCTTATGCTAAACTTCATAACTGGAGGGCAACACAAATTTTGAATAGCCCTTTTGGTTGAAGATGAATTAAGCAATTTAGCTTTTTGTGTATACTGGTCCCCAGATGAAAGCAACCTTAGGAACTTGCAAGCAATCACTGGGCCAGCGTGTACTTTTTGCAGGTTGTGTAAAGCTAATTTTAATTGGAATGACCTACAGTATTTTGTCACACTAATAACAAATGACTTCGTATTATGTTTATGCCCTGGCTCCTGGCTCAAAAAATTGTAATTCCACAAGCAAAAAAAGTATGAAGTTGGTGTTCAGACATTTTTTTTAAGCACTCTTTCTACCCTTATCATTCCCTTTCATACCCCAAACATGGCCTTTGTGCCAAGGTTTGAAGAGGTTCTTGTCTTCAGAGCTCATTTAGGATATCAAGTTGTGCTTTTTAGGATGCATATGAGATTTTTAAGTCTGTTTTATACTACTTTGTTCTTTTTCAGGAGGTACAAGAACCAAAAAAGTGACAGCATAACACAGGGACAGAATAGGGATTAAAAGAAATAACTGTCTCAAAGTGTGCTTAAGCAACTAGTGGAACAATTTATTTTGTTAGAGCATAGGTATGTGTCTGCAGATCAATTAATCACGATATTAGGATATTTTCCCATCTTTGAGTGAGGTGTGATAACATTAAGAAGGAAGAAGCTTTTCTCCTTCCTAATTAGTGAAAATGTGTGACTGGAGGATCCTGAAAAAGCTACTGGCTTATCCTATGTTACAATGTATTAATTGATATATTTTGGATGTTTACCACTCCATGGCATTATGTTAACAAATGATGGTATAGTATTCCAATAAAGAAATATTTAAATATGTGCCTAAAAATACTCATACAAGGCTGCTCACAATAGTATCAGAACACCTTAAAAAGGCTGTTTCAAGTGAAGCTAATTAAGCAAGTAATTATTTTCAGCTTTGTCAGAATAAAGTGCTTTATAAACTGCAATTTGGAATCTAGGTAAGTTTATTAAAAACTCATTGTATTTTACTTTTGAAGTTCTGTTTACTTGGCATTGTTCCCTTGCCATTGATGTTTGCTGCTGGCTTTGGACTTACCTCACCCAGTTCAAGACAAAATTCCCAATAGAGTGAGATTGATGGGCTGTTGAAGTCTGTACATTAATTTCCCTATGGGGTAGTTTAGACCAAAGTCTGAAACTGAGAGCCATGTACTACACCTGACAGAAGTCTGCTATTCCCACACAGGAAACTGTGAGAGCAAATGTTATCAACATATATTTTTTTGGTAAGACTTTATCTTATTGTAAGCCTTTCAGATGTGTCAGTCCTTCTTCGCTAGTCTTACAATGTAGGTCTTATGTAAAAATATTTAAGCAGAGGTATTAAAATCAGTGATGTTACACTGATGATGGAGAGGGGGACCATGTCTATTTTGAAAAGCCAGAAAGTAGGAGTATGCTGGAAGCAAGTGGTAAATACTGAAGATTCTCTTTATCTCAAGGTTATAGATGTAAAGATGGTATATCTTGTTGCAGTTTTATGGCTGAAAACCAAGTATTTCAAATTTATACAAGCTACACTGAGATCTTCACTGATCTGAAGAAAAGATTTAGTTACAGCAGTAACTCTGAAGTGGATCCAAACAATACAGGCCTTAATTTTTTTTTTATTTTTTTCTACCTTATACACACTTATCATACTTTTTATGGAGAGGGGAGAGGAAGTAGAAATAGACTCTTTATATTTAAATGGATGCTTTATATTATTTATAGTCTAATATAGTCTAATATAGTCTAATATTTTTCTCCTAAAATACTGGCTGAAATCAAAGATAGTTAAATAAGGAGTAACTAATTTAGGAATCTTTTTGAAAGGAATATTGGCTTTTTTACAGCGGCTAAAAGAAGTGATGGTGTAAATGTCATTCAGTCTCATCTCCCACATAACCTCCATCTTGAACATGTAATAATATGCTGACATATGAAGAAATACAAATCATCTTTTACAAACTGAAAAGACCTCTCAAAATGTGAAATGAGATGCTGACTCCTTGCCTTATTCTACAGCTGATGATTTCAAATGATGACACAAATACCTGAGTAGCCAGCTTCATTTCCTGATCTCTTTGCTTTTGATGTAAGGGTAGATGAGGCATTAATGTAGAGACTTGGTCACTGAGCTAGAAATGCTCTAAGTTAATCCAGGGTATTACCTTAAAAAGCAAGTCATAATCAGACAAGTTTAGAGCTGACATTTGCTCTTTTTTTTGTCATCTTTCCTGACTTCCTAATCCAAGCCAAATATAAGTAAATGTAATGTGGATTGAGTTCAATATCTTTTCATTTTCAATAACATTTGTGCTGTTGCTTTTAATTCTGAATATGATTTCTACATTATAGAACACTATTATTAAAAAGCAAATGCCTATGTGCACATCAATGCTTGTACCTAATAGATTGAGTAAGGTATATCACAATGCAGTATGTATGTAGTAACAGTGGCAGGAACAAAATAAGACAAGGCACAGAAACTGCTTAGATATGCAGAGCTTGTCACAAAACTTTATAGTACCCAGCAGTTTTCAATGATCAAAGAAATATACTTTATTCAAAGCAGAAATGAAGGAACCGTCACTGTAGCATGAAGGCAACTCTGTATAACTGGTTGCTACGCTATAATAATAATAAAAAAAAACCCACAACACTCTGGGGGATTTTTAAATTAACAGCTTGTCTGATGCTAAATGTTCCAAGTACACCCAGTCGCTGAGCAGATCTGTAATAATATACCATTGATCATAACAATAGGTGATGGCAATACAGTGTGCAGTGAGTGGTTTAAAAAAGCCACCAGCTGTCAATTGCTTTATTTGTAGTTTCTAGCTTTTATGGTCCTGTTTGAGTTTCTCAGAAACACAGTAATTAATTTGTTTTTCTTCTGCTGTTTTCTTTTTTTCTTATTTGTCAAGCATTTTTTTCTCATCTAATTCTAACTCCCAGTGCAACTTAATTTAACATCATTCTGCTTCTTACACATCCTTATTTGTACAGAAAAGTCAGTGATGTTAGAAAGCCTTTTGGAAAACAAAGCTTTTAAAAGCAAGTGTTAAGCTCCTACATAGTGCTTTCTTGATTATTTAGAAACAATTGCTATTTGTTTATCATAAATAATTCAGAAAAATCTTAAAAGTTAACGATTTACATTATGCTCCCAAAATTGCTAGAGCATTTTAGATTGACTGCAGTTGTAACACATTAAATTACTTTAGAGTAAATGTATGTTCGGGATTCTAAATTGAAGAGCTATTGTTTTTCTGAGGTGATGACCTTAGCAGGATTGCAGTACTGCAATGAATATAATTGAGGAAACAAGTTTCCTTCCAACTCACAAATAACAGATTTTTCACACTGAAGTTCAACAGTCCTGATTGCTGCTACTATATGAATAAACTGGTATAGGGTAACAAAACTCCCATTGAAACAATTTATACTGAATGAATGACTTCACAAAAAAGGTCAAATAGGTCTTGTTTCTATTGAAGGAGCTCATTGCTCCAAGCAGTTATAATTTTCTTCCTTAACTGCTTGAAAACTCTTCTAAAAACTTTTGACTGCCCCCAGTTTAACTTAGATTTTTCATTCTTGTGCTATCATCTCAGTCTTGCAAAATATTATTTTCCAGTTATGTGGATCACCTTCTATTAGGTCCTTAGATAAGTTCTTGCATTTTCAAAACTTCTTTTATCCTCATTTATGGGATTCTGCCTCATTCCTGCTGTGAATCGTGATTGAAATGATGTCTGATAGATTCAGATATGGGCCCACTTTGAACAACACATGCTTCCCACATAAGAAAAAACTTTGCAGACAGTTTCCTGAATCTATTTCCATAGACATTGTGGCTCCCTTCAAAAATGTAAGGCCTTCAGAATATTGGAGATATCAAGCCAAAACTTTGTTTTTACTATGTCAAATTTAACTACTTAAAAAAAATAGCTTGTGTTATTACTGCTCGAAAAGTTTTAAGCACTCGCTACACATCTGTCAAACAGATTGGAATATTTGTTTTGAAAAAAATATAGCCTGATGGATAGTGATTTACAATGTAGGAATCTTTGAGTCAGGTCTATGATCTTTCGTGTTCAGGATAAGCACTCCTTTGCACAGAAGATATGCATGTAAGTCACTGTCATCTTTGATCCTGTCTCCGTAAGACTTTATGTTAGGGCACTGAAAGTGCCAGCTCGCCCTAAAGAAATGGGGAGCATTTGCATGTGGGACCTCTCTGGCCAGAGCCCCGTGCTGCAGCGAGGTGAGCAGGGCAGGCTGGGGGGGACAGCTGGAGTCCCAATCTCCAGGCAATGTCCATGATAATGAGGTAGGACCTGGGCCAGAGGAAATGAGGATCTGCTCCAAAAATAAGTATTTTGAAAGAATTGCTATTAGAAAGATAAATACTGGCTTTGCTTTAAAAGTTATTGCAATATAAGTTTAATATTCAGTTTTGACTTTAAACATGGGAACTTATCATAATTCAGCGGAACTGGATAACTACAAGGATGATACTGAGACTGCTGTACTCCTTCACTGGAAAGGAATATATCTACCTGTTTGCTCTTCTTTGGCCTGCTCAAAGTGTGCAGCTTTTCTCCCTTACCTGAACTCATACACTGTTAATATATATACATTCCTCTCTGCCTTGCTTGTTATTTATTGCCTATGTGTCTGATGTAAGATACATATTGAAGACTTACTGAGGCCTTCCCGGTAACAGGAGTTATTGCATTTACAGCAAGCCTTGGTGGACGATAAGTTGCCCATGAGGCAGCAGGGTGCCCTCGTGGCCAAAAAGGCCAATGGGATCCTGGGCTGCATTAGGAGGAGCGTCTCCAGCAGGTCGAGGGAGGGGATCCTGCCCCTCTACTCAGCCCTGGGGAGGCCACACCTGGAGTACTGGGTCCAGTTCTGGGCTCCCCAGTACCAGAGGGATGTGGAGCTGCTGGAGAGAGTCCAGCGCAGGGCTACG
>VZSV01000017.1:2015837-2075902 GCA_013398735.1 Nothocercus julius
CAGAGCCCTGGCACAGGCTGCCCAGAGAGGCTGTGGAGTCTCCTTCTCTGGAGACCTTTAAGACCCGCTTGGACGCAGTCCTGAGCCACATGCTGTAGGTGACCCTGCGTGTGCAGGGGGGTTGGACTAGATGATCTCTAGAGGTCCCTTCCAACCTTAATGATTCTATGATTCTATGATTGCTTGATTTGGTTCTGCAGTCTTATATTTAGTGCATTTCTAAGTACCAATGCTTAGATAAGGAAAAGAGAATGTCCAGTAGAAATTGTTCTTCGTTTTCACTTAGGTGTTATATATACACACATACAACTGTATGTATGTATGTATGTGTGTGTGCATATATATTCATGTACATGCACATATATTTAATACAAGGTTCATATTTGATGTGATTGACAGATATTTTACCAACTGCTTCCTGATACATCTATCAGGAATCTATCTATCCACAATGTCCATCTTTGTCAGCTTTGTCAAGGAGATGGTCAGAAAGACACATACCAGCAAGTAAGTTTTTGTAACAAAAGAAGGTAAAAGTACATATATAGAATAAATTTTTTCATAACTGTTTCCCTAACCTTTATTGAACAGGATAAGAAAAAGTGATATGAAATGAAACACTCTTATATATCCATTTCACACTTTTTGCCTTTACACTTTGTACCTCTTAAATGCAAAAACGTAGAACAGATGTCTTATGAATTATGTATATTACATAACAGAAGTAAACTGTCACATGTGTATTTTGATGCTGAATAATTCATGACTAATCTGCTACATCTGCAGTAGGACTGATCCACTTCTTATTGTAAGAGACATTTAGATGAACAAAATTAACTGAATTAATTTTGGTTTTCCTTTGAGATATTTTAGGCACGCAGAATGCTAAGGATACTGCCTTCAAAAATCACCAGAAACAGCAGATTTCTTCAATAAAAATTTCAGGGATTTCTTATGCTATCACGCAGCCCAAGGATTTTCCATATTTTTCTTCAAAACTGCAGTTTTGGGGAAATTTTATGTAGGTAAACTCTTCATACCCTTCAATTTAAGACATAAACACTGTGTAGTAGTATTCCTGAGTGTCATATACTTGACAAATATCAAAACAAATCTTAGAAAGTTAAAAAAATGCAGATGCCAGAAAGCTGTTTCTGTCAGTAACTTAGAAGAAACCCTGGCAGACAAGTGGGACACGTGTTTGAAGTTATATCTGTCAGATATAAGAGAATATGAAGTTGTTAACGCAGTCCCTTGAGAACAAAAAAGGAAATGACCAATGTAATAGAACAGGTATTTTAAAGAAAATGCAACTCTCAGGAATAGCAATGCTACTATAAATGACATGTTACTGAGTTGATAAATGTTTTATACATTATATGTATAAATACATACATACTTATATCTGAATAATTATCAGAAGGAAAATTATAAATTTAGGGCATCTACAGATTATCAGAAATGATTGTCAGCTGATGTAAGGAAGTCACTTAAAGGATTTGTTGTGCCTTAATTTACAATATTGGCCATATTACTCTTGTTGCTAAGTAAAAATGAAATAGCTGGAATCATTGTGACCTCAGACACAATGTTACTTACCAATGGGAACAGTTCAGAGTGTGCTCAGGCATGCAGCGACTCCATTACTAGATATAAAATTAAAAAAAAAAAAGGTAAATGACAGACAGACAAGACTTGTTTTATTCTGTATTTGCCTCTAAATATATTACAAAGAAGTGTATCCACAAACAAGCTGAGTAACAGCGGCGCAGTAAAAAAAGATAAATTTTGCCACAGAATGTAACTTGCAATATAGAGTCTACAGAAATACAGGATCAAATTAATTCATGAATTTATAGTGTGCAATTAATCAAGCAGTTTTATTTTCTAGTATAAAAACCAGGACAGAAAAGATACTAAGACAAGGACTGACATGAATATTAACTTTCCAGCCAATGACCAGCATCTATAGTGAAGGCAATTGCTTTTCATCTGGCAGAGTGTGCCCTGATATCCAAACTTCTCTGTACCAAAATATAGCAACTTTACAGTTTTTAGAAACAAATCATTCTGTTGCCAGGACTTTAATAACATTGAGATCTTTCATTCAGACTTTGACATGCAATAAAAATAAAAACAAAGTTTTGAAGTAAAAAATGGACTTTATTCTGCAAAGGCTGTGTAGAGTTTTCACAAGGCTGTATAATTTTTCACAATAAAAACTTTTTTTCTTTTAAACCAATCATTATCATTCATCTGATTTTCAGTACATATCAATCAATACTATCTAATAATTTTCTAATACCTTTTCAGATTGGAATAAATAATCTTCCTAATGCTACCAGTCTCTTGTCGAGGTAGCAGTAATGCTACATAAAAAACATATTTTATAACTACCTTTAAGACTTAATCACAAAGAACAGTAGAAGACATCTACATAAAACAATGAAATCTGGCATTTTCTTTAATGGAGAGATTGAACACTAATCACAGTCCTCTTGTTTCAGTGACTTGCTCTGGTTGGCAAATCTTTTTCAACATTCATCCAAGCCATTGTAAGAGAAACTAGTGAGCAACTACAACTTTAAGGGAAGAAAAAAAAATTAAAAAAAGATTGTTGAAGTTCAGGAACAATAATGACTCATATATATCCAAAATATTGTTCTCCATCTTCCAAGCATGATCCAAAGCTTAGAAAGAAGAGGATATAGTGAGGAGGACTGAAGCAAATCCACTTAAGACTAGAGAATATCCTAAAACCTTTGACATTACTGTGGTGGGATTTGTTTTATCTCTGAGAATTGTACCTGGAGGGAAACCAAATCAAAAACTAAAATTAATATGAGCAATTCAAAAATAAAAACAGCTGTCATTCACCTGGTCAAAACTAGTTGCCAAAACAATAAACACAGGCATATAAAAGATTTGAAATAGGGCAAATATAATAGTAAGATAGTATAAAGTAATGGGGACATTTTTAAAATCTCTTTTTAAAAAGTGCTAAAAGAAGTCCTTAAGGAGAGAGGAAAAGAAGAGAGGAGAGGAGAGGAGAGGAGAGGAGAGGAGAGGAGAAAATAGTTAGACAGAAAGATTACTCTATTTGGCCAGAACCAGAAATCTCTCAGATGATGACTCAGTGTTCAAGTATTCAGTATTCAATTTACCGAAAAAAAAAAAAAAAAAAAGGCGTTTGAAGAGTTCTAGGCATTTCTTTTTCTAAGCAAAAATATGTATGCTCCTAAGCCACCGCTGCTAATGGCTCTCATTATAGCAAGGCTGAAGAATTTGCTGTCTCATACTTCAGGCCATTTTTATTTTTGTTCTCTGTGAATGGTTCTCCATCTTTTTATTAATAATGATGAGAAAACTATCATAAGAAATGAGCAATATTGTGTATTTTGTATCCTGCAAGTCCTCATTTTGAGTCTCCTAAACAACAAGCTATAGGCAAGATAGCAGAAGGGAAAATATTCCATCTGTCCTGTAAGACATATGCAATTATGGAATCAAGAAAGAAAATTTTTTCAGAGAGAGAACAGTCATTTATTGCTCTCAGAAATGATCATGCATTTTAAATTATAGAGTCACATAAAAATGCAGAATTGGACATGGAAGCAGAGATCCAGGAACACTTACTCACAAAGACACAGAATAGCTGAAGTCAGAAGGGACCCCTGGAGATCTTTAGCCCAATCACCATGCTCAGAGCAGGGTCAGCTAGAACATGGTGCTCAGAGCTACATCCGGATCGGTTTGGACTTTCGCTGAGGATGGCGACTCCACAGTCTCCCTGGGCTATCTGTCCCAGGGTTTGATCACATTCACAGGAAGAGTTTTTTCTTATGCCAAAAAGGAATTTGCTGTGTTTCAGTGAGTGCCTGCTGCCTCTTTCTCTTTCACTGGGTACCGCTGAGAGGGGTTTGGCTCTGTCTTCTTTATCAGATATTTATGTACATTTACAAGATCCCCCCCGAGCCTTTCCTTCTCCAAACTGAACTATGCCCACTCTTCCATCCTTTTCATGTCTGGTAGATGCTCCAGTCCTGCAACCATCTTTGTGGCCCTTCTTTGGCCTTGTTCCGGGATGTCCATGTCTCTCCTGTCCCGGGAAGCATGGGACTGAACCCAGAACGCCAGGTATGCTAAGGAGAGGATCAAAGTTTCAGCACCCTCAACCTACTGGCGATGCTCTTTTACTGTAGCCCGCGATGCCGCTGGCCATTTCTGCTGTGAGTTCATGTTGCTCTCTCATAGTTGACTTATTATCCACCGGAAGCCCTGGCCCTTCTCTGCAGAGTGGAATTTGCATTTGAACGGGAGATTCAAGTCAAGTATTTCCAAAAATGTTCATCATTCTTATTACTTTTACATAATTACATGTATCTTACTAATCTCCTTTCCTCTTCCATTCCCCCAATTTTATTAAAACAATATTTACTTTAATGCAGAATCTTTCTATTTCAGGGTTTTTTTTAGGGGAAAAGATAGATCTTTAGCCCTAAAAATAAGGACCTCCCAGATTAATCTGAGCTTTTAATGAGTTTGCAGATGACAATATTATTCTCTCTTCCATATTATCCATGCTGGCTTTTCCCTTTTTTTCAAGATACAGAACCAGGACAGCACTTTAATCACTTTAATATGAAAAAAAAATATGTCTGTGTTATAGATTGGTGTTTTTACAGTGTTATATAAAGAAGTACTTGATAATATACAGTACCACATAATCATTTCCAAAACATGAAATTTTTGCTTCATCTCCAGTGAAACTATATTATAATCTTTTAATTTACAATGGCTATTTGCTAATCCTAATATGATCATGAAGAGTTTATAAGTAACCTGAATTTAAATTATATTTCTATCTAGGGAAATAACACCCCTTTTTTTTTTTTTTTTTTGGTGTTAATTATGATTAGTCTTCCTAAACAGAAACAAAAATGGAGACTTCAGAAATGCTGAGGCAAAAGCTTAATTCTGACCACCTGTAAATAGTTTAATCGACTCTTATGTTCAGCTATGTGTTGATAAATATTTATTTTCAAAAACGACAAAAATCAGTGCAATGCTTGCATTTGTGTTCAAAAATAGAAAATTGGAATGACATAATTTCTGCTTAGTGCTGATGATCTCCCCTGACCTGTAGTAGTGTGTCTGGCAGTTCTGCTAGTCCTGAGTGAAAAGTAGATGTTACATGTCTAGAGGCTGTAAGAAGGAAAGAAAGCAACATGGAACGGAGACAAGGAAGAGAAGGGTTTTGTTTGCTCTATATTTATTCCTATTAGAACGGACATTATCAGACTTCAGCAGGTTTTTCTGCTGTTCCTCTCTCTTTGCAGAAACAATCTCTAGTGCTTGGAGTCACTTATATACATATACATTATATATGTACAGAGAGTGCTTTCCACAGTCCAGTCTTTCAAATCTTTACAGGCCCTTCCTTAAAAGGATCAGGAACAGACCCCTTCATGAAATGAATAGATGAACTGACTCAGTGCCAGTTCTTACTGTCCTGATCTACTGTTCTACTTCTCACTGGGAGAAGAAGAATACTGGCAAAGGAAATTAACTGGATCTCATATCTCCAATTTCCATAAACTGTCTAGGCAGAAAAAAAAATTAAAAAATGTTTATGGTGGAGAAACTGCATTTTGTTCTTCTGCAAAAGTGAAACAATTTTTTTTTTTTAACTTAGGGTTTTTGAGGATGTAAAACCCAAATAGTGAAGAATTTAACTCATATGAAATTGAGATATCAAATTTGTGCATATTTTTAGGAAACAATGCACAAAGTAAAAATATGTTGAGAATTCACAAATTGTGTTTTGAATGCAACTACATTTGAAGAAATAAGGAAGTGTCTGTAGATGATATATACACTGCTATATATATATACTATACTATATATACTATACTATATACTGATATATATATAGTATATATATATAGTATATATATATAGTATATATATATACACTCTCTCTCTATATATATACTATATATACTATACTATGTACTGATATATATACTATATATACTATACTATATACTATATATATACTGATATATATACTGCTTATAGAGAAAAACAATGAATACTGTTTCTTCTTAAAGAGACATAATTGTTGTTAAGCATCAGAGAATGTGCCATAATTTGCTTATTCTTCAGGAGCTGTACTTTTCCTTAGAAGAAATGTGGCCACTTATCAAGCTGACCTGTAAGGTAGCTCTTAGTTTTTATTCTTATTTAGAATAGAGAGACCAGCTAAACTTTCAAATGACTTCTAATGAAAATTCCATAACAACATTGTCAATCTTTGGAACAACAGCTTTTAAAGATGTTATAGATTAAAAAAAAAAAAAAAAAAAAAAAAAAAGTAGCTATTGTCACTCATTTTATTCCATCTTTTTCTCTGGATTGGGGCATTCTGAACTGAAAGTTGTACTGTATAGTGATAGACGAAATAATGTGTGGAATTTGTGAAGAAGTGACATAGCTTAGTAGTGTTAAGTGTCAAAGCTATCACTATTAACTTGTCACCTTAGGAAAGGAATTCCTTTCACAGCCAGAATAGGAAAGTGGACAGAGGAAAGAATAGTGACAGCAGCTCTTGGAGAGCCACCTGAGCTTTTTCTTTAAAGTATAGCATAGTAATGATTTTACTCTCTTAGATGATACCTTTAAAATGTAAATGAGTTGCTTTTTCTAAAGATACCTTCCAAACTTCAGAATATGCAACACTGTCACTTTACATGTTACTAAACAGCTGAACTGCAGATAACTTTTCATCTCCTTTCCTCAGTATTCAGATGACAGTATCTAGATATTTGGCAATTTATCCTGATAGTCAAAATAATGGAACTTCGTAACGTGCTGTGAAATTTCAATAAAATCTATTATAATTGCTTTTAATGAGAATATTATAATGACTAAGAAAATCCAAAATATACTTTGAATCTACCAAAAATGAGGGCAACATTAATTTCTTTTTCTCTCTTCTCTGACTATTTTTGCTTCTAGCTCACTTCGGGGATAGGAAACTAATCCTGCTAGTGATCGGACAGAACTGACTGATCGGACAGCATGCTCCTTGAGGTAAGGCATTATGAAGCCAAAACCATGTCTCAGTTATATCCTCATTCATTTTATTATGCTTCCCTGCAACACCACTATTTTAAAGTTCCTTTTATTTTAAGGTTCAGTGCACCATTTAGAATTTTGTTCATAAGCAGTATTATAGCTAAATGAAACAGGATTATATACCATGTTTTACAGGTTTTCATTTTCTAGGGCTTTTTAAGAGTTTTAAGGAAAACAAAAGTGTTGGAAGTTCCTTTCCTTATTATAAACTGTATAATATATAATATAAAATTAAAATATAATGCTAATCTACATACTACTAATAGATATATAATAGAACAATTGTCTACGGAAAAGCTTTCAAAACATGAGAGCGAGAGCAAGTAGATATAAAGTCAGGTATATATTGCACTTAGGTGAAAAAATATCTATTGGTCAGGTGATACACCAGAGAATGAGTATGATGAAAACTACTTATTTAGATTCTGTTAAATTTTCAAGAGCCCTTATGGTCTTGTCCCACACTAGTTACCATGGTTTAAAGGGCAACATATGTAAAACAACAGAATGTTTTTCCAGAAAAAGTATTGCCTGGTGACATCACTATTTATCAAAATTCAATGTAAAAATCCACTTGATCTCAGTAGGCCTTGATTTAACTGTTTCTTTAAGAGCTTGGATTGTACTTACATAATATGAAGCACATACTCCCTGAAAGGAGCTGGAAGAACAGCTCGTGTTTGGCCTGGAGAAGAGAGGTCCTTAGGAGAATCTAATAGCAGCAGTCAATGCCTATGAGTTGGTTACTGAGAAGATGTGGCCAAGCTCTTCATAGTGGTGTATGGTGGGAGGGTGAGATACAGTGGACATAAACTGAAACAAGAGAGGTTAAGACTGAATATAAGAAAAAGCTTTTTCATTATGACGCAGTCAGTGGAAGAGCTTGCCAGAGAGGTTGTGCTGTCCCCATCCTTGGCGGTTTTTCACTTGACTGCCTAAAAGCCTAAGAAACATGCCCTGATCTTGTAATTGGTTCTGCTTGGAGCCAGAAGTTGGATTAGAGACCTGAGGTCGCTCCCAGCAGAGCTATCCTATGATCCTAAGAACCAGTAATAGTTATTTCCTCAAACAGGCAATTAATCACAGAAAGAGTCTTCTATAATAAAAAATATCAGAAGAGAGAAATTAAATTCTTCCTAGATTTTATAAATCCTGGAGTTACAACATGCACTATTCTAATATGGATTTAAATAATAAGCCAGAATAATTTTTATGCTTGTGAACATTTAGCCTTTTCTCTACAGGAAGTCTCATATTAAAGTAGCTAATATAGAAATATTTAAATTCTAAAAATCCTGTCTTTCTATGCCAGAAAAGCCTTCATTAGTACATCCCAAGCAATGTGCCATGGAATTATTGTGGGAAGGAAAGCTTGCTTTATTTTTCCTCAGCTAAAGTAGTTAATCTACGAAAAGTTACTACCTCTCCCTCCTTTGCTTATATTCTCAGACCATCACAGCTAAGGACACACCACTGCTGGTACTACTAGTTTTTCCTGAGTTCAAAGACTATTTGTTATGATCTTTTGAAACACAAAATGTGTTTCAGAGTTTCTGCTTGATTACTTTAATGAAGTATAAGGTATAAAAACATATTTCATTAATCAGTTGCGTGCTAGGCAAAGTACATAGATTTACATCTGGTATTTGCTACTACAGACCTCAAAAGCAAGTGATTTTTTTTTTTTTTTAGTTTTGGTATTCTTAAAAGAACCTATCTATCTAAGGGGAATTCCAGTTCTCTACGAGAAAGGAATTTTGTAATTGAAGAAACAAAACAGAACTGGCAAGAATGAATAATTAAAAAACCCCTCTCCTAATTAGATAGCGTACACTGTCTTAACTTTGTTAAAATTTAGAACTCACTTTGTGAAGTGTAGGCTAAACAACGTAGGGTTGCATAAACACAGTAAATGTTATAGCCTGCTATATCCAGAACATTGGCAGCAAGCCCTGTGGCAAGCAGCCTCTGTAGAAGTCTGACAGCAAGAAGCTGCAAAAAAAAGGGGCTCAGGTAATTTTTTTTTTTTTTTTTTTCAATAGAGCATAAGAACATCTGTGCTGGCTCAAATATGTAATCCTGCTTTAGACAGCGAGCAATAATAGGAATAGACTTTAGGACACAGGACAAAGTGAAATGTTTGTGTCCTTATTTGCCCTGTTTTCTGGCAATCAGCCTTCCTGCCACAGAAGTTGCTCCCAGATCAGTGCATTTAGTAGTCAGCAACGGAACTATCTTTCTGAACACATTTATACTTTTGGACAAAAAAGTTTCCTGTGACAATGAATTATCTTGTAAAAATCTGAAATAGTCTAGCGGTAAGATCCAGAGCTATTTACTTTAAATCTAGTCCTAGAAATGGAAATAGATCTTAGGGAGTCATGCACGATGTCATTTGCCATTGGACAATGACTCTGTTCTTCTCTAAATGAATAACGTGGGCCAGGGATGAAATATGTTTTAATTCATTTTGTTTCATCAGCTCAAACATTCTGGAGAGATCCAAATTCTAAACTGAGTTATGCTTCATTGTATTGTATTTTGAAACAAAACATCCTCCTTCCAGATGGAAAGGTTCCCACCAGAAAAGGAGGAAAAGGAACCTGACAAAAAATACAAGAAGGGCAACATTCATAGATGTAACAGGCCATAGAACAAAATCCTTGGAGGAGAAGAGAACTAATAATGACAGTCTGAGACACAGGCATGAGAAAAATAATGACCATGACAGAGCTGGAGACGCCTAGGATAAAGTCAATAGCCTAAAAGCTTTCTTGAGGGAGAAAACAAAGCCTTAGAAAAGCTGTGGAGAAGATATATGCTTTTAGAATTGAGTGACAAATTGCATGCAAATAGAGTAATCTAAAAATTTAATAGAAATACTTTGTGGCACCGAGAAATGATAAAGTACAAACACAATCATCTGCATTTTCAAATGTATATTTCTGGTCGCTATTCGCTGAAGTTAATGCCTTAGAGGAAACAGGTTCTATTTTCTATAAGATGAAGGAAGAACAGAACTTCAGGATGACATGAATCCTAATGTTGGAATAATATATATATATATTAGAGAGAGAAAAAGCAATTTTAAATCTTAAAAAATAAGACAGTACATCTAAGAAAAATTACACTAGTGTTCCTGTGGTTGATACGGTCTATCTGAAGAACAAAAATGTCTGTCCTTAGCACTTTTCTTAGCAAGGACAACTTTTCCGTTTTTCTTTGATGTTTCTAGCTCATCACAAAACAATTAATTTTCTTTTGTTGTTAGTAAGAGAGAGAGAGGTCAACATCTGCTCTGCAGGGTTGTAGTGCCTGGAAGAGGGCACTTACAGCATCCTCATACCCTACTGCACACTTATGCATAAAATCTGAGATGGAGGAGACCCAGTAGTTCCACATAGTCCAGTCAAACCCATGTGGCTGTACTGGCTAAAATTTGAAAATATTCTTAGCAGATCATTTAACCAGTTAAGATTCAGAGATTTCTTTACTTCTTTTCTTAGAATAACCTACTGACTATTGAAGGAAAATGAAAAACTCAGCTTTCTTGTAAGTCACTTCGATATTTAGTGACAAAAAGTGATCTGTAAGAACCTGACATTGTAGTCATTATTCCATTAAGTTGTTATAATAACTGCCTCTGTGTTGGATAAACAACATAGGTTTTTGCTTTTCTGTAGCAAACATTTCTTCTGCATGTATAATTACACAATGGTTATCTCAACCCAACTCATATCTAATTATGTAAATAAGTTCATATGCCTTCCAACTGCTTTTTGCATACTGCTCTGACCTAGGAATCATGCCTTTACTTGCTCATATTCTTGGCTTAGAGCTGTTGGCCCAAAGCTTCTTTATAAGTAGGTTTATAAATAAATATCTCACAGAAGTCTTATTCTCTTTTAAAATTATTTTTGCTTTCTTTCAAATATGAATTACTGGCAAATCGAAAGTGATTAAGGTGGCGAGAAAACTAAAAATACTGCAGTGCTGAAATTTCTTTCTTTTTGTACTGGAATTCAAACATGTCTTTTGGAATTTTACAGAAACTGAGTTACAACAAAGGAGACACGCACATATTTGTTTTAGAGCTCGGTGGGTAAGAAGCTGGCATGTCAAAACAAAGATTTCTGCTTGTGTGAGAACATTGTTTCATTCAAAAATCACTCTAGAGCAGGCTGTTCCTGTGGGTCGTCTCCTCCCCAGACCACTAACTATGTTGTCTGTGTGTGTTTTCTGTGCTTGATTTCTTTCCCGGTAAAATATTAATAGGTCTAATCAACCCTCTTGTCTTTCTTTTCCCACTTCCCTTTTCCTTAGCTGCCCCAAAAAGAAAATTCCCTAGCAAAAGATTTATGAAAAAAAAAAGGTTTTTGAGAAATGATTAGTCTCAGTAAAATAGAATATTTTAGAAATATTTAGAAATCTTTTACTGGTTCTCTTTATAGCGTATTAACCACAACAATGTGATCTGTCTCTGTGATTGAGTGGCACCTGGAAAAGTTTTGGTGCTTACTGACTTAAAAATTGTATTAATTAATGGAGCCCATTCCTTGATATGGCTTTAAGTCGGTCAGACAACAGAAAGTAATATGCATTATCCTTGCTTATACGACCACAGAATTGTCTTTGTTACTCCCTCGTTGTGGCCTTTCCAGCATGTGCATGTCCCTCCTGTCCCGGCGAGCACAGGACTCCAGGGATGGCCTCAGTCATGCAGAGGAGAGGGGCAGGATCAGAGACTCCCACAGTGTGCAGTCTGCTCTCTTACGGGTCCTCAACATGTCTGACTCAGATTCTCCTGCCCCTAGTCACATAAACTAGCATTTTGTCCTACAAATTGGCAAGCAAATGAGTTCTGAATGAAGTCAAGCAGAGTATATATTGTAAAACAGATTTTCTGTTTTACAAATAAAGTAGTGCATGTGATGTGGTACAAATATTTTAACAACTGAAAAAACCCTGCTCACTAAACTGCAGCCTAAGGTTCAGTTCAAGCACCAAGACTTGTAAACCCATACTATTTCTTGGTCTGTCTGACATATAGAACAGGATCCTGTGTTTTGCAGGATCCTGACCCAAATGGAAAGCCTGGATTTCTTACAGAGAGCTCATATCCCAACACTGTTCCTATTTAAATAACTGGAAAATATTCCAGAATATCTTCCTTCCTCCATAGGCACATGCTATGGCTTGATTCAGCTAAAATCTCTGGCATTTTTTGCAGCTGTGGGTGGCCTTGCAGCTTCGAGTGTGGCACTCATGCAAATAAGAGCAGATTCTTTGCCTAAATCACATAACATTTGACAAGGATTTGTAGAATAACAGGTGCTTTTATTTTGGTTCTGATCCAAAAAGGATCAGGTGTTCTATTAAGATTAATAATCTATTTTTCTTAGTCACAAACAAACAAAACAAAACAGAAACCATAAACATTTGGCAATGCTCAACCCTTCCTTCAGAATTCCACACAGAAGTGATTTGTGATGATAGTTATGAAAAATGACATTCCTAGAGATGGATGGAGATTTGTTTGCTTCCACAATCCCAGCTTTTTTTTTCAGACTGTACAATTTCCAGCTGCCTCAAGGTTTGAATGATAAAACAGGTGATCATTCTCCGTTATTTTCAATGTGTGTATATGACACATTGTTTATGACGCTTTCATGATATTTAGAAGGTCATAAACTATCAAAAGCCAAAATGAAACTTTGCTATAAAAATAATTCATGACAAAACAAAGCTGTTAGAGGACACTCAATTATAAATTAGATAAAAACAGTAAGGTTTATATTGACCTATACTTCATGCAATCATGTTTGGCATTGACTTTATTTTAAATTCTTATTCCCTCAGTAAAAGATTACAGCAAAAATAGCTTTCTTTGAGTTTTGTGAATGCTAAGACACCATGAGGTAGACATTATTTTTAATCTGGCTCTCTCATAACACAGGGGTATAGCCATTTCAAATCAAATTATTTTTTTTAAAAAAAGGAATTTAATGGCATTGATTTAAAGTAAGAGTCTACCAGGCATTCTTTTATAATTAACAAAGGAATTATAATTCAGGATTTCAAGGGTCCTTCAGCAAAGGCAGACTCCATTGGCCAGCAAGAGGACTGTCTTGGCACATGAAAAGTAAAGTATTTAGTGATTCTACCATACTTGAAGAGATGGATTGCAGTAGGTCAACTGCAGCCAGTCAAAATACAACAATGAATGGACCTCATTAACACCTACTAACAGATTAATTTTTCATTTGTAATGAGTTACAATTCAGTGAAAACTGATATATTTTGCTGACAAGGTAGAATCTGAACATGGAAATCTTTGATCTCTAAGTTTTACAGACTGAGCAGAGCTTTTATATATTTTTATATACAAAACTTTATGAGAAGAGGTCATCTACATTTTAATTGTGGATTAGCCAACACAGAATTACCTCAATATTTATGACTTAGTTTTGTATAAGCTGATTACTGCCGATAAAAAAAAGATGGTGAAAAAGTTATCAAATATATTAAAGAAAACTGAGCTTTATGAGCTACATTCTCATAAATAAGAAAAGTATTTTTTCTTTACTATAAAAAATGAGAATCTCCTTTATTCATGAAAAGATTTTATGTGGTACCAGATTTTTTTTTTCCCCCACAAGAATGTTTTTATAGAGATTTTACCTTCATTTTTTGCTTCTTTCCAAAAATGTAACACAGGAAAACCTAAGTAGAAATGAAAATAAAAATAGTAACACCTAATTTGCTGATTTAGTTTAAAACTCATTCAAGCTAGGAAGCATAATCACCACAGTTGCTTTAAAGAATTTGAAAGGAATGGTTCCTCTTTCTAGAAATAATGCTCAATCCCAAGCAGAAGTTCCTCCTCAAAACAAAAAAAGAAACAGCCTAGGCAATCAAAATAACAGTGGGAGCACAGCCCTGGCAAAGAATCTAATAGCATGGGTAGAAGCAGAAGGCAGACAGAAGGGTAAGCCGGAAGGGTAGGAACTGTGAAGGCTATCCTTCCTTTTTTTGGCAATCCTATATGCAAAGAAACAAGATTTTGTCTATTTTCTGTAAATGAAAAGGATTACGTAAACTCCGTATCAGTTTCCTTTCTCATATGGAATCACTTTCAGGTCTCCTACATTACTATCTAGATGACACAAAAGAGATAAAGCATGATAGATAAAAGAAAGATAAAACATGATGGGAAAGTACAACACAGCACTAAACTTCTGACCCATGGTTCAACTCTTCAGCCTGGGAAGTTTTGAAGATGATTTTTTTTTGTTTTTGTTTTTCAAACGAGCCACCAGTCTGAAGTAAGTTTTTCAAACCATGGCTAACTGGGAGAGCAAATAGACAGTCAGCAACGTGTTGTTTCTTGGGCCTGTTACACAGATGGCGATATATTTCATAATGGCGATATATTTCATTAATGGTTTATCAGGTGCTTTGTAGCTCATACCCATTGACCATCACACAGACACAGAAGCTGACTGATTCTCTTGGAACACAGTGGTTTGTCATATTATATAGTATATATTAAAATATCTCTACTTTTACTCAACAATAAATAATCTTCCTGTGTTCTGCTTTTGATATGAGATCATCAGAAACAGCTTAGGTTCTCTTAATCAGCTTTCTTCCTCCCATGCCTGCTTAATCTTTAGCTAGATTAGTGAATCATTTGCATGACAGCAATATGTTTTAGCCTGGAAAGAGAAGCCTTCAGAGACAGTTAACCAGACTCTAGAGATTTTCTTCAGGCTAATTACCCGAGGAGCAGAACGGATTTTCTATTTGATTTCAATGCCTAAAGGGATTATTGTCCACTTCTTCTACAGACAAGGAAAAGAAATATCCATTGCATGCACGTAGCATAAAAGTGATTAATTGAATCTGCGCTATATAGCTTCTAAATAATAACTGAAGCCCTTAATCTATCGAGAAAGATCTAAAAATCTATGATGAAATGCTAAGTGGACAGTTAAAATATTTTTGTATTATATTCAAACTTATGACTTCTTTTTTCTAAGATTTACATCAAACAGTTGAAAGACCAGGTGGAAGAATCCATGTAAAGAGATCTTTGCTTTGCTTCTGAGTTATTACTCTATTCTCTTTCTTCCTTTGGATACTTTGCTAATTAATATACCTTTTCGAAAACAGAACAACTATTTTTTTGTTCTTTTAGTCATAATTTTAACAAGATTGTTTATAACTAATGCATTATAATAATTTTTTACTGACTAGAGAGAAAGAACAGTAATCTCCAGGACCAATCAACTAAAAGCAACGTTCCTTCAGGTCATATGGTAATGGCTTCTGACCTGGTGTTCAAAGTCCCATTTTCAGCCTCATTTGACAAAAACAAAATAGCAATGGGAATTGCACTATATTCTGCACCCTGAACTTCTAAACTGAATTAGTCTAAGCAATTTCCTGATCTTATTGCTGTTACCTTGACTTACTTTACTCGTTCATACGACTTCTTTGCTGCATCACATTTTGATTAAGTTATGAACTCATAAAAGATTATCTCTTTTAGGTCCTATGGCTGTAGGATTATTGGCCTGATTGTTAATGAACTCCTAACATGTGAATTTTTCTTCTTTCAGTACTTTGAAAACTGAAAGTAAAGACAGGAATAGGGGCACTGATAGTTCTTAGGGGCACTGATTATTCGAAGGTTGTGCCTTTTTGAAGTAAATAAAACAATGTTTTTTGATTTAGATTTGAAGTGAGCCATTGGAGAATATCTGTGTTTCTCTACCATTTTTCATAAAGATTAATAAGCAACAGAAAACTCCTAGATGAAAGTATATTCACTACCATGTCATCTAGTAATGAATTCATTGGAATGGAATGTTTAAATTCCTTCTGTGGGTTTCTCTTGCACTGCTCATTTCTATATAAAATAATTAACTTATTAAAAAGTACTGTTCACCACAAGGTTGTGTGGAAAAATCCTGTGGTGTTGATTGCATCAAATAACAGTTGTCCTGGTTGCTTCAGATCATCTTCATACCCTTGAAAGGGAAAACCTTAGGTTGAAAAGAAAGAGTAAGTGTAGTCATAAATTTAGGCTACTATTGGTGACAGTGCCCCTGAGAAACTTGGCCGCATTTGCAGGATTGGTGTCTTCACCAGTGCTTTCGACCACTGCAACATAACAACCATATCAAATACTCTCTGCTTGCCCTTTTCATTACTGGTGTGCTAGCTGTGCTTTTCAACTTTCAAAATGAAGCACACAACCAGCTGTATTCTTCATAATAAAGATTAAGATTTTACCAACACCACAGTTGCATTGTTTTATTAGGTAATCCCATTTTGGATCAACAAAGAAACGTTTTTTATATTTTCACTTCATAACAACGCTTCTTGTTGGAATATTTCAAAATGTTCTGTGTGTGACTCAATACTGGTATTTTCTGTATTCTCTGATGGAATATAGACAATAAGAGGCTGAGAGAAATAAGAAAACATGTGACCTTCAAGGAGTTTGTTAACTTGAAGAATGAACTGAATTTGTGATTTTTTTGTATCTTATCTTACTTACATTGACTATTCATTTGGTCTATATTAAAAAAGACATAAAGGTAATTATGTAAAAATACTAAAACTAGTATTATAGTTCAAGAGAAAAAGTGATATGCCTGCATTAATACTGACAAAAATAGTTAGAAAATACTTAACAGTATTTATCTATTTCAGTGCTAAAGCTGAGATAATGTGCCCGGAGTACAAAGAACATTATATTCTGAACAGTATATTCATAGGTACAAATCATCAATTAGTCAATGAGACCATTAAATCTATTATTAATTTAGTCTTAGGAATGGAAGATGACTAATTTCCACACTGTTATCAATTAATATGCAAAATAACTCAGTATAAGTGAACATAATCTTTATTTTAAAAAATCCTACATTTATGCATTATTTTGTATGATGTACGATTTGATATCCATAAATGCCATAGATTTCTTTTGAGTATAATTCACAGTAGCTAAAAGTGCAAGTAAATTGTCTCTTACAGTTCCAAAAACACAGGTGTGAACTGAATCTCTGCTCCAAGAAAGATGATTCTGCTACTAATATAGCTTAGAACAGTAATCTAATTGGAACAGCCAAGATAAAAGAGAAGAAGCTGCCTTGTATGGTTTCTTTCCATCCTCCTAAAAATTTAATGTATGTTAAACAAAGCCAGCTTCCATGAATACTTATTTATAAACTAGTGCTTACTGTGGAGCCAATATTCTCTTGGCTTTTCTTTCATCAATAAACAGCATAGCTGTAATGTGAGACAGCCAAGAACTAAAACATAAACTCTCTTGCATGCTTGGACATTTCTTCCTAATTATGAGTGTACATATTCCAAAATTCATACTGTTGAAGCAATGAGAAGTTTACAAGAGGAAGAGTCGGGCCAGGAACAGTGTGAAGAAGCAGCTGTTTTGCTCATTGTTCTCTTGAAACTACTTTACTTTTTCCTGTCCTCTTCAGGCAACTACAGATGCATCGGCTAATAGCATCTGTCATCCAAAATTATTAGCTTGCTAAGGAGGAATGTAACAAAAGGTATGAGATAGACATACACAAATATTTACATATAAATGTATATATGCATATATAGACTTATACATGCATACAAATATATGTGTGTGTATGTGTATATGTATATGTGTATGGACTTAGACATACACATAAATGTTTGAGACCAGAGAGGAATTAGCATCCTATAACCTGACATTCATATTTCATGAAAGAATGGAATTTCACACAGAATTTGCACTTCTGCTGCATGCTCTGTAATTTATTGCTGACTCTGAGTATATTCATTCATGTTCAAATGGTATAGATAAGTGCTATAACAGGAAGACAGAATATGGACAATTTACCTTTAAATGAAGACATTTCTCATTTTCATATGCTGGATCTTCAAAACCCGAAAGCATTCTTTTTGCAAGTTGTTTTGCTTTCTATCATTGTATACACATTTGAGAAAAGTGTGCATTAATGCTTTTGTGAATGACACATAGAAGGAAAAAAAAAGATTTTCTTGAAATAGAACAGGTCAATCATAGAGGAAATTTTATATTTGATAAAATCCATGTCTTCATTTCAAGGAAAAGCAATAGAGCATGACCTGAAGCATTTATGACTCAAATATTTGGTTTGGCAGATGCATCAATTCATCTTGCCTTATATCACAGTCACAGAGCTGTATGTATTTGAAGTGCAAGAATTAATTTGTTCCCCACCCAGACAGTATGGCAAAAAATCTGATATGGCAGAAAATAGAATATCAGCTAAAGGAGAAAATTAATATAGAGATCTAATATACTTCCACAATGACTTACTAACCTATGATACTCCACAACTTCCACAGGCCTTCCACATTTTTCAGAACATGATGCAAAAAAACAAGTGCTTTGAAATTATGTGATTTTCTCAGGCAGATCATTATCAAGTGCTAAGATGAAATGGGATGGAAAAGAAAGAAAAAAGATCAGAAGAGAATATGTTATTATTATTATTATTTTGTAGGGCACCTCTCATATTTTAAGTACCTTGAAGTGCTTTACAAAGTAACAAGTTAGCTACTGCTAGAGAAGCAACCATTATGAAAAGAGTAGCTATTATTTGCCAGCATTTCAAACAGGTCCTAGCAAGTCCGCTAAATTTCCAGGCTGGTTGTTCGGTTATGTTGTTTGTAGTCAGGAGTAATTGTACTTGGAAAGTTGCAGGTGCAAATAAATCTAACTCCAAAAGCAAAACCCAAATTTACATTTCTTTTGAAAGCTGTTTTAATCTACGATCTTTTCATAGTTCAAGCTTTTTAAAGCACAACCTTCGGAATTGAGGGATTGAGGAGTTCAATTAGTTTTGCTCAAAGTTGAGTTTTTTTGGGGGGAGAAAGGTGGAGGAGGAGTAAAAACCTATTGCTGGTGTTTGTCAGGGGCAGGCATTGAGAGGGAGGGAATGTATCAACCCGTTGGAGGGTTAAGTTTTAAAACTCAGTTTAAAAGAATTAGAAGCAGAGAAAGAACTGAAAGAGTAGAAGAAGATGCAATATTTCATCTCTTCAGTTTGCAGTCTAAAATTATACTCAGAGTGGAATTAATGATTTGGAAGAGGCTGTATTAGAGGAGATATCAAGGCTCTTGTTCAAATTTTGATTAATAGATTTATCTACATTAAGTCTTCATTAGGGGAAATGGGTGTACAAATTTCTCTAAATGTTTATCAAGTTGGGAAACTAAAGTCAGACTTCCATAAAGCTTCTCTAAAAAATAAATTATGTTCTTTCCTCCTACAAGCAATCTTGAATCTGGGTTTTCTAAATATGGTTCCTATGTATAAAATAAACAAACAAAGAAAGGAAAAGTGAAAGAGAAAAGGTAAAAAGAAGACGTTACAGTTATTTAAACTGCAAAATTTTCTTGGTCTTAAGAAAGGAGTGACTTTAAACACTGATTACTGAGAAGCTTTCTAAAATTGCATAAATCTTCATTTTTGAAGTCACCTAAATGCTGTAACTCTGAAAGGGTAGGAACATCTATCAAAAATATTTTTGAAATTACAGAAGCATGGGCATACAATATCCAGAGTTTAACAGACTTTTAAAAAGTTAATCGGAATAGCTTGTCTGGTGACACTTCACTACATCTATGCATAGTAAGTTTTGGCTGTTAACCAGGGACTTGTCAGAGAGATTAGACAACGTAACAGCCAGCTGCCATAGAGGTGCTGCTTTAACATAGACAGACTAATGGAATTAACCATTTAAAATATGTTCAGGAAAATGTACTTATGTATCTTAAACATAACATGTTCAAGATATTATATCCTCTCAGGATGAAAGCAAATGATTACAATATGTGGCCTAACATTTACAATTAAAAATTGAATATTCACATGAAATTGTGATAATGAATTATTCTGCTACTAGTTAGAACTACTCTAATAATTCTATATGTCTTTTACTAGTCTTTTTAATCCAGAGATAATCCCTTCATGTAATACATTTTAAAAGGTACTTTGAAAATTTCCTCCATTTTTGTTCCAAACTGTATGCCTGTTCCTTATGTTAGGGGTCTGCTCAGAGAAAAACAAAACATATGCCCAGTCTAAATCAGGAATTCCCAAAACAGATTTGCCTGAGAATTATGCTAGGCTTCAGTTAGTGGCAGAAATTTCTGGCCTGAACAAAGCCTTAAAAGGATACATTCAGTTTATTCAGAAGCATTTTAGTACTGCTTTGAAGTACATTCCTGTAGCAAGATTTTATAACCGCTGGTGTAGCTGAATTCAGCAGAGTGAATTCACACAAATTTGATAATTATTTTGAATTTATCAGTAATCAGATCAATTTAATGTAAAATACTCATTCAATATATAAACAAAAAATGGGGTTTTGAAACAGTGTATATCCATTTTTTTTTCTCTTCTTAAACTAGCTGGCTGGTTTATGCATATACTGGCTATGCATGACTTACAAAAACACTAGAGTAAGAAAAGTAATGGGTAGTTTTGTACTCTATTAGTTATGAAATTTCTCATAGCATTTTTCTTCTGATTAAGGAGACTGTTTAATAACAAAATTATTTAAATTAAAAAAAAATAGTTAATTTGATAGATATTATTAATAAAAATGACCAAGGAGCAGAGACACTCTGTAGCATCTCCATTTTGGATTATCTCAAGAAAATAATGCCACGGTCTTGTCTTTAAGCAAATCTGGGTGGTTCTTTAGAATCTGTGAGCACCAGAAGACAGTGGCTATCTATGTGCATAGATGTATAATAGAAACTGACTTCTTTTTCTTTAGGATATACTTACAAAATATGTTGATTCCACTACCTAAATTAGGAATAGCATACTGAAGTAGGTAAAATTTCAGAGAATGAGACACAAACATGGAGGCAAAGTCAGGATTCTCAGATTTTAGTTCGATTGATTTTTAGCTGGATTAACATACTCGTCATTGTAGTCTTTGTGATTGATTTGACATTTTATTTGAAATCTTGCGGGAAAACACTTAAGGAAATTGCCAATCTGTACAACATTATCTTAGATTTTAGAATGGTAAAGACCTTAAGCACTGCATATTCTTGTGAGATGCTGTTGCTGCCTTATACACTTTTACCCTTACCAGTATTCTTTTAGTGAAACGAAGCTACCCTGTATTAAATTGCTCAACAGTTCTCTTGGACTTTGCATGTGAGAGTGGGAACTCCAGCGAGCACAATAAATGAAAAGCGGTTGTGCAAAAAAAATTTGGCAGAATATGGGGGAAAAGGAGTAACAGAAATAAAATGGAGAAAAGGGAGCATAGTCATGAGGAAGAGAAGAAAACTATCTGGACTTTTCCCTCATGGAGATGTCATTTCTTTTATCACTACCTCTTTATCTAATGCTCCATTAGTTCTGTTGACTTCTCCAACCGCAAATGTCATTTCAGGAGCATCACAAAGTTTGGTAATTCTGGAGACTAAGGTGTACAGAGGAAGAAGGAAATTAATATGAGGACAGGACATCCCCAGGACAGGAGGGATATGGAACTACATGCTTTCTCATGCTTCAGGAACTTAGTGAGAAACCAAAAAGTGCTTTATGCATATATTCTCAGTCGAATATATATTTATGCTTAACTGCCTAATGCTTTAGAATAGTACAACATAAAATTTTACATTGAATATTTTGGATTTTCTCCAGAAAGCACAGAATAAAGAAGGCAATGAGTCTTATTGAGGTACTGTATAGAGGAATGATTCTTAGTTCATATGGTCTTGTAAGCGAGCACAAGCCTCTGAGATGGCCCCAGTGTTAGAGGAAGTAGAGTCTGAGGAATTAAAGAAAACCAGTCCCTCCCAATTGGTTCTCAAAATTAATGGGGAGGAAAACTGCAAACACTCTTTGGTCTACCCTTTCTGGGAGAGATGGTGAAGTCTTTTAACTTAGTAGGTAGATGTGTCTTAGCGCTTACCAGGTATTTGACTATACGCTGTGGCTTATATTTACAGTAGCTACCCTTTTTAATGTGATGCCCTTGCTTTTACCTTCAGTCTAATGCAGCCAAGATAGAAAAAAGATGGGAGATGTGAGGGGCACAAGGAAGCATCTGGAGCTGTGCCCATGGCTGTGTCCCCTGCTGCAGTCACCAGCACCCCAGAGAACAACACGGTGGAGTCAAATAAATGTAATGATGCAGATAAGAGATAACTATTGAAATTACTTAGCTCCTGTCATTGTGACAGTGCAGGAATACTCCTTAAGCAAAATTTCTTATGCTATGCCCAAACTATAAACTAATTAAAAACCCTGGGCAATCAAGCTTCATCACTTCCCTCAATTTTTACTCTTTCAAGCAGCATTAATTTTAAGAGCTTTTATAATGCTGTTCTTACATAGTCTGTGAGAAGAATGCAAAGTACTGAGGGATCTTTTCAGAAAGATGAGAGTCACCAATGCAGAAAAGAAGGTGAAAACCTCTGCAAAGTAGTGTTATATCAGTTATAGAGCAGTTAGCAACTAGATTTCAAATTTAAGGCTTGATTTTGCTGTTATTGAAGTAAACAATAAAATGCAAGTATGTTACCATTCCACTTAGAAACCAAAAGTAAAGGTCTCACTTTTGCAGGAAAAGCCTTAGTATTATCTTTTCAGAAAATTCCTACTGGAATTAATACATTTTCTATGGAACAGCCTGTAGAATTTAATAGAAATCGTATGTTGGTTATAAAATTCTGTGGAACGGATAAAGCCCTAATAGAAAAGAAATCATTCTCTGTTAATAAATGCTGCAAGATTTTGACTGATTTTTGTAAAATCATATCCCATTTCTATAGATTGGTGGTTTCATTAACTCTTGTAAGATATTTCTATATGAGAGCTGTTTAAAATGGCTTGTGAAAATAGATAGCCATAAACACCTACACCAGATTTTTCTAGTTCTACTACCACCATTTCTATTTTACGATATTTCTGTATTTTTCTATTTTTATTTATAACTGCATTCTTAGGCTATGAAATAATACAACATTTTTCCTAGTCAATTTAATTGCCACTATTGTTCAGAAAGATACATGAATATCCAATTATTTGGTATTTTATAAAGTAGCATAAGGATTTTCATTACTAAATATATTGTTTCAAGTTCTTTCTATTTTGAACTTTTGTCTGCTGAGTTATTTTACATTTGCAGCTACCGTGTGGGTAACTTAACCTATTTTGCTACACACTTGTTTAGTACCCAAAGGCTGAATATGCCGGGCAAATAGACAATATACCTGTCCCAACAATTAAAATGGTAAAATTTCACAAAAGTAATATTCCTGAAATCCGACACTCATATAGAAAAGGAGGTAAGTTATACCAAGTGCTTGGCAAAGAAAATGCTTCATTATACTAACTAGCAGGTCAACAAACTCTGATTGCTGAGTAAATTGCAGAAGAGAGAAAAAGAGATGTGGAAAATTCTGTGTGGGTTTAGAGCTGTATATACAAAAGCTTTCAGTAATGTCAGCTATTATATCAATTAAGCAGTAATTACCACATTTAAGTGCATTTCCTGGAGAATAATGAATGATGAAAAGAACTAATGGTCCAAAGTGAATATAAGACCCATTAACCCAATTGGTCATTAATTCCTTAAGAAATGCACAGGGATAATCTTTATGTTTGTTACAAAATAAACTCTGTACTTAAAAAGAAACAGAAATATTCTCCATATATCTTTCTGTCACAATTTTTCCTATGCATGCACGACACACACACTTTCACTTGGCTAGGCATATAAAGATAGTCACTGCCTATGTCTTTCTTCAGCCAGATCTGTGTTTACTTTTTTTTTAACCTCCTTTTCCAGGATAGAACTTTCATACTTTATTATATTTATATATTTATTAACTTATTCCCACTGCACAAGTGAATAAATCTGGCTCATACAGTTGTAATAATTTATAAAAAACATTCCACATTGATATATAATGTGCTATGGCTATGACAGCTTAGGATGACTCTGGTAATTACATAGATTATTTGGGCTATTTCATATTTTGTATGTTTCTGTACAAGTATAAAAGAATACCATGTCTTGCTTCTACTAGTTGAAAATGATGCAAGGTTAAATACATATATATATATTACTTTTTTTTTTTTAATACAAACTGCATAGAAAAGTCTATAGTATTTATAGTTGGAAGATGAAATAAAATTATTCCTACAAGGCTGAAGAATGAATTAGATTATGGTATTTCTCCATTTTTTTAACATAACTTGATAGCATTACACTGTTATTTTGTTTCTTCTAAAATACTTAAATAAGACATTATGGAAAGGACATTATTATCCATTGTTTTGTACGTGTAGTCCAAGATTCATGCTTTATTATATGCCTGTCTTTCACGATGAAGAAAATAAATCCTATAGAGAAATTAGATTATTCTTGAAGAATACAATACTATGTGTGAGAGGACAAGACAGAATGAAGGTGAAATTAAATGAAAGTTACACATTTTGAAGTATTGCCCTATGGCTGCAAAGCGGAGACGAAAAAAAAAAAGAGAATAAAAAGAAAGGACATGATGAAAAAGGGCAAGTATTTTTAGTGACTTAAGTAAGTCTTTATAGAACTATATCTACTTACACATATATTAATAAATTATTCAAAAGAACCTCATGAAATTCAAGAGAAAATATTATGCTGTAATGAAAATGAAATAACTAAGAATTCATGAAGAATCCATTAAAATGAAATGTGAAATGAAGTATAGTTCTGTTCTGTGTCAGAAGCAGTGGAAGAAAGGAGATGTATTATATTCCATACAGTATACCTAACAGTGGAACCCTAGAATGAAGTTGAAAACAACTTATGAGACTGAAATCCATGCCAGGTAGAAAGAAAGAGGGTGCAAAATTTATCATCAATGAAAATAGAAGTAAAACATGCAGAGTTTTAGTTCTCTGACTCACTTTCGGTCTCTGTTTTGGATATGGATGATGGTCCACAAATAAATTAGTCAGGTTTCTTATTCCCTTCCTAGTTCATAACATAACTAAAGCAGAATACAAAGGGAACATAAAAAGCTCATATTAGTATTCTCTTTTGCAAAATGGAATAAAACATAGAGAACTACTGCTTTTCCCATACAGATGAGCAGGGAGTACACTGAGGAGAATTGAAAAGTGCAGAGTCTTGTACATCTCTGCATTGATATAAGTGGGCACTTAAATGGAGTAATCTTCTGGTAGTAGGCAATAACATATTACTTCTATTGCTTGCACTGCTCCCAAGGGAGTGGAGGTGTATGTTGCCCCTTATTTAAATCTAGAATGAAAGTGACAGTCTAGCCTGTGTAATTTGAATTCTTCTGATATAGTGATCCATGTGCTTTCATCTTCTTGTCACTGCAAAAGATTAGGAATAAATAAAAGTATGTCTTGAGTTTCTAGTTTTACATATGCCCATATTTTTCTTCACAAGCCAAAAGTGAGTCAAGGCACAACAAAATTGCAGCCTGTTTAGAATGAGCTTCTTTCTTTAAAATTTTAAGACTGCTGTTTCCATACTGCATGCTTTTTTTTTCTTACCTTACTGTACACAAATCATGTAAACAGAAAACCGACATGAAGTTTATTGTACCGTAGGGGCAAGCATCTGCCATTTTGAGTAAAACATAAGTAAGATCCTTTCTGATAAGTGGTTACAATCTAGAAATAACTCAAACTGTGAAATATCTGTATGTTACGTTCTTACTTATATAATATATATTTAATACAATGCTGGATTTTAATCACCTAAATGTAGTGCACTGAATGTTGTGAGTCACATGCTTTCATAATTTATCTCTGTAATAAGCTGCAGACTTTAGGTGACAGTGAAATTGGTCAGAAATAATTCAGTGTAATCATTTTCATGACAGAGAGCCCTGTCTGCTCAAAGTCTGTTGCAAAGTCTTGTTGGTATTTTCCCTTGCGATAGAATAGGCTGATATAAAGAGAAAAAGTCCGTAATTATATATTCTTATATATATAATGAGAGAGAATCAGAAAAAGAAATAAAGCTTGGTATAAGTGCATTAGATTTAGCATTATATTTCTAAAGTCTTCATCAGTCAATGAGTGAATCCTAATTCTTAACAACAATCAGGTTTTTACAGCATTGTTTTCTGTAAGGAGAATCACTAATCTTCTCTAAAATGGGAATCTGAAGCAAATGGTCAACTAAAATAGTCAGCTGAAAACACAAGTTTTGTGGAACTTAAGTAGCAACTGGTCGTCTAATTCCACAAGCAAACAGTAAAAGCAGGTTACCATAGCCTATGGAATAACCCTACAGCACTTGAGACACAATAATTTTCTAGAAACTCTCAGCTATCTGAAAAGGCAAAGTAAAATGATTTGGCTTAACCCAGGAAGAAAGGAGGCTATGCTGATTTTGTATTACCAAGCACATGCCTTGGGCATGAGAACATACGAGAACAGTTGTACTGGCATTTATGTGGAGAATTATTTCAGCTGAATAGTTTTTGAGCTTGGTGGCGTACCCAGGCTCAAGACAGTAATTCATGGATGTCGCACTTCATCATCCAGGCAACTAAAAACCACTTTCATTCAAAAACATGTTGCTGGAACCTCATCTCTTTTAATAATGGAGTAAGAATTATGTTTGCTCTAGACCGCCTAGTCAGGAAGAAGAAATAGATGAGGCCTTCAGAAAACTGGGCAGAGCGTCACCTTTGCAGGGCCTGGTCCTCATGGGGTCTCGAACCACCCTGGTTATCTGCTGAAGGCACAGCACAACAGGGCCCAAGCAGCAGGTTTCTGGTGTGCGTTGGTGATAACTTCCTAACTCAGGTGATCAGGGGGATCCCTGGCGAGAGAAAGAGCACAAGGGAGCTGCAGCCACAGCCAATAGATATTTCACAATGTTAGGTGGTATTAATTCCAGGCAGAGTTTTTCCAGAGAGCATGATTGCTGAGTAAACAAAAGCATTGTCTTGGAAGCAAACAGAGATTTGCAGAATGGAGTGATTTTTTTTTTTCTAACAGTGTAAAATGACAATTTGAAAAAATAATTCTCCTAACAGAAATTCTGAGACTTTCCAAAACGGTCCTGTTATATCTTGTACTGTTTGCCTCTAAGAATCACTCCCACTTTTTCCATCAAAAAAATGAAAGCTTGACACATTTATGTTCTCGATATTTCCTTTACTCGTACTGCTTGAATGTTAATGCCATGAGATTTTTATATATTTGGTTCATGTCAAATGAAACAGATAAATGTCGAAGCTTTATCTCACCTCATAATCTGAAAAAATAACAATTTAAACTGTGACTGAATACAACTACAAAGATCTGGACTTGGGAGGAGGATTTTCTGACTACTACTTGCTACAAGATGCACTATAATAAACAGAAATTGGAGTATCACTATCTACACACTTGAACATCCTAGGACAGCTGTCAAGACAAATATATGTTCAGCACCCAAAGATTTTCACAGCTGGTTTCAGAGTAAAAATGTGAGGGCTACCTGCAGGGTGGTCCATTCCCTGTGCGCTTGGAAAGACCTGAAGTTTAACTGAATGTGTAAGCATGTCTTTAGGCTAAATGGAAATAAGATTTCAAATGCTGTAAAAGACGTAACAGTAGGTGCTCACATTCCTCAGGAAATTTAACCCAGTGGAAACATTTTCAAAAACCTCTCTTCTCTGTCTGTGCAGATAAAAGCAAACACACGGTATGTGGCTGATTTGTCACATTCTTTATTCAGTGGCTCTTTTAAAAATGTGACAGATAAGCACTCTGTGTTGTGGACCAAGTTAATGCACAATTTCATCTCATTTACTTTAGTATTTAAGGCCTTCCAAAAGGTCAGACATGTTCACTCTTTTGTGTACATTTTGAATAAGTTGTGCTGAAGCTGGGATTTATATCACACAACTTTCTAATAATCAGACAGGCCTGAACCTCACTTGCAGAAGCAGTTGCTCTAGCTGGGAGAAATGCTAAGAGTCTATAATTCCAACACATTCAAGTCTTGTGCCGGATGCAGACAATCCTTTTAGACAATACAAGAGAAATGGGCTTCACAGGGTGAATAATCCAGAGTGATCCAGCAGCAGACAGAGAGGATAAGTAGCAGTTTTTCCAAGCTACAGTGAAGTAGCTAATAGTGAATTTCATTGTTAAGAAATAATTTTGATCAGGCATTTTATGCTGTCATATTGTTCTCAAAGTGCTGGAATCTTTTGTTTGCTTCTACTGTATCAAGTAAAATAATGATTAACCTCTTAAGCTTTTCTAGAGAGAAATGTGATTGATATGTAAACAATGTAATCTGATTAGGAGATTCATTGTACATAACCATAGATGTCTACCAAATCTGAGCTTCAAGTTTCCTTTTATAGTCAATGCAAAGTAGAAGAGAATGTAAAGGAGAACACATTTTAGGATACAATTTACCTGACTTGTCTCAGAGTAGTATGATAGATATGAATTTTATTCTTTCTTCCTATGGAGGCAGTAAATCCGTGACATGGCCACCCAGTCAGACACCTTCTTGCAAAGCTCTGAGGATTTTCTGCATTTAAAATGTCTATTTTACACTTTCTTAGAAGTACAAATATAGGAAATGGTGATTCTATAATCAGCATCGTGGAAATATTGGTCTCTTGATAAATGATAACTAATATCCTTATTAGTAAGAATAGTGTGAAATGTCGCTGAAAAGACAATAAACTTTCTAATCATTGTTTCTTCATTGCTTTGGAAACTTATTCTGTGTTGGGAATATTTTATCATTCAATATCCAAAGACTGTGCTCAAGTTAAGATGCCATATTTAAATATGAGGAAGCTGGTGCCAGAGAACCCCTGGTATCCAATTCTCATTTTGAAAGTCATCTTCTCTGGATAGAAGTTTTGATTCTATAAGGCTGGGAACATATCAATGCCTTATTATCCAGCTAGAGGTTTGGGCACTACAGGGAGAACAGGTAATCCCAGAGAGTAAAGCTGAAATAAAATGAAGAAATAAAACCTTTTATAGCTGAAGAGTTGTCTACTGCATAATAAAGAAAATGAAAAAAGCGCTAAAAGGCAAATAAGTAAGGCAAAATAAAAATGCATAATAAACCAAGGGAAAAGAAAGAATATACATATTATGAAAAAAAAATGAAACTGAGCAATTTGCTGTAAACCATTGTCCAGTTTCTGTAGGAAAAGCAGTACAGAGAAATAGTTAACTTGCCTTATTGTGATTCTCAGGAGTCAAATCAACAAATCTTTTTTCCCTGGGAAAGAATAAGTGGTAAGTTTAGGTAATTCTCCTTTATAGAGAATTTATAATTTTTAACATCTTAAGAAATTATTGAAGATATTACTGGAATTTAACTACAGAAATTACCTTTCAAAGCAGCAACAAGAAACTTAATTTTAGAAGGAATAAAACTGCTAAAAGAATATTTACTTGTGTAAATATATGAAGTTTCAGTGAACATGTACTTGTGTTTTATAGTAAATAACTATAAATTATTAATATGACAGAATCTCTCACCTGAAGATTATTCACTGATCATTAATACTATAGTTCATGAACTTCTATAAGTAAAGCCTCAAATGCTTAACAAAATATGAGAAGTTTTCATTTCCTAGAGCTGTGAAAGGTTTTCAGATGAAGTCTTTCATCATACATAGTGATATTTTTGGAAATATATTGTGATTTAAATTAACATATTTCCCTGTCATTTTCCAGAATTTTAAATATGATACCCATAGTAAAATATTTTTCAGCACTTTGTCATCTGTATTATCAGAGCAACTACTCTGTTAGTGATAAAGTCCCCATAATTTGTTAGTGATAATGTCCCCATAATCTCATAAATGCTTGTCATCGAAGCTTTGAACATGGATGTCTTTTGTCTAATTTATACAAGTATACAAATTGTAAGTCCAATTCCTACTCTGTGTCACACAGGACTCTACAATGCCAAGATATTTAAGGTCTTTCCAGAGAGTGAAGCAATAAAGCAGCAGATTTCAACTCATGCTGCAACTGCTTCCCATAGCTTATCATGGTTGCTATAATATCATTCAAAGCTGGTGGTGCAATGTTGCCTGAAATTCTTTTGTTTTCTCTCTTTTATAGGTTTAGCATTGAATATCTAGAGTGAATAATTTGGTGCTACCTACAGTGTCACTGTTCTCTCTTGATGCTATGAAAAGAGTTGTAAATTTGAATGTAATACATAATATCTCAGTTAGCTTTCCGCATGCTTATTATCAGATATTACAGATAACCTTATATGGTTTACTCATACTAGCATAAACAAGCACCTGCTAAAGAAATGACTGTTGTGAGTAAATGTGGATTAGCTACTTCAGAAAGCTATTCAGTAAAATAACCTTCCATACACGTTTATCTTTAATTATCATCAAATAGAAATACTTTAGTTAATCAGTCCTAAAATGTACTTCTTACTTTCAGTCCTATACATACAAAAAAGCATACACAGAACTAACATTTTTGGTCAGGCTCTTGATTAGTGCTTAAGTAATAATAACAATATTGGTCTCATTCAGTACGTAGAACTTTTTTTGATTGCCACTTAAATCCTACAGTAGGACCAAGGGTGATGCAGAGCAGAGCACTGCAGTTTCTTGACCAATGTTCTGTAGGTTTACCCAAATGCAAAGCACATACCATCCCCAGGACGAGATCATGTGAAGGACTGTGTGTAAAGAGATTAAAATGGGACACAAGTAGATAATTGAATCTGTGTAACTATCACGTGAGAGACACATTGTATTTCTATACCTATATAGTTTGTATAGGTAATTGGAGGCTTAATTTGATTAAAATCCAGTCTTAATGAAGCAGCACCAAAATGCTTATGCAGATGCCTTCAATAGTGTAAATCATAGCAGTCTCCTTCGCACTATAATTTATTTTAAATTCTCATAGTTGCAAAGTATTTTTTTTCCTCTATAAAATATTTAAAGTAACAAATAGCTCACTGATTTAGGCTATTTTAAACTTACCAAGTAAAATACTTCACTTTTTTTTTTTTTTTTTTTTTTTTTTTTTCCCATAGCATGTTCTCCAGTCATTTGGGGAAATACATTTTTTAAGAAAAGAAGCACACTGAAACAATTCAAATACTTCAGAGCCTTAGGGTGCCTGCCAGAACTTGTTTTAATGTATGTGTTTTGTTAAATTTAAACAAGGGACAAAATATATATGTCTATCCCATCACTATGCAATTTGCTTTTTTAAAAATGATTCTCGGGGCTAGATATTTTCAGAACCATAAAAATGTTTATACGTTAGATTATAAATTAATATTTTAAATTCAGGCTTGCTCAACGCACAGGACTGGAAGTCATAAGAACACAGGCTTTGCTATGACTTTGCTAATGCCACAGTGGGAGTGCCTTTCTGCAATATTTATACATTCATAGAAAAAGGAGGGCAATATGTCAGTAGGGAGGATGGGACATGCAATTAGATATATCCCTTTCAAACAGCTATATCCCCTGCAAACTACAATTAATCCTCCTCTGCCCTGTGGTTCACCACGCTCTGCGGAGTTCCTTCTGGGAAGGAACAAGAGCTGGAAACTGGAGTTGAATACCTTCTTCAGCAACCACCCCAAGGCAAGGACTCTGGCAGAGATCTGCCCGGTCTTCGTGTCGCATGAGGACTACTCAGCCCAAGACTTCACCGCCGAGTCAAACTCGCTAGCACCAGTTTTATTTTCTCTTCTCTTTCTTTCCTGAAGATACAGACCCAGCAGGTAATGATAACATAATAGCAATCCTTGGTTGAGCAAACCAAGCTCTCTTTAGGATTCCTGTGTTGTTCCATAGGCTGACACCAACATAGAGATGTGTCAATGAATTAGGTTGATGAAACATGGCTCTATCCTGGGATGTCTAATCCTGCTGTGTTTGCTTCCTGTCTGAGACTTCCTTAAGTGAGACTGACTACTTGGAGTCTAGGTTTATTTGGGATTTGAAAATATTGCCTATGTTTTTCACCCCAAACAACCACATGACTACAACATTACTGTCGAAAATGAGTTATGCTACACATAAAGCAAATCACAATCTATGCAAACTGCTTCCAACAAGGGAGACTGAATGTGCACAGCTGTGTGCTGTTTTCTGAAGGCATCAAGCAGATAAATGTACTTATTTCTTGCTATTAAATCTCTGCATTTTCAGTGTGTAGGTCGTTGTACTCACTAAAGGCTTTCATTATAGACCACCCTGTCCTTTTTCTTATTTAATTCTTTTTGGTCCTCACAGAGCAAAGGATTCTTTGTTCCTCTTATTAAAAACAAGCAGGTTGCTCCCTGTCATCTGCTTCTGCTGCACATACCTGAAAATGGCACCCTCAAGAACACACCGTTTCTGCAGAGTATGATTAAACTGACTGGCCTGTGGATCCCTGCATCCTCCTTCTCATGTTCTTGAAGATGAGCATGACTTTTGCTTTCTTCTCTGCAATCAGGAACCTCCCTGATCATCAAGAACTGGTAAAAAATGATATATAGCTGTCATTCCTGGCAGGATAGAGCCTTTGGCCACTGCCTTTCCTCTTTGTGGTACTGACTCTGATACACTGGTCAGACAGGTGCCTCCCTGAGAAGGAAACAAAGTGTGTCAAGAAAACATATAAAAGTAATCACAGCTGTCCTCAAGTCTGAGAAGGAAGTCAGCACTAACTTCATGCTCTGTCTGACTATGAGGAGGAAAAAAAAATGCCAGGAACTTGTCCAATCAAAGCCCTCAAGATGATGATGACTTGTCATAAACATGTACCCCACATTTGCTCAAGGGAACTGAGTTTTCATCTTTGGACCCAGAAGATCATCAGCAAGGGCAGTGGACACTTTTTATTAGGATTTTTTTTTTTTTTATATGGTGAATTTAGCTGTATTATAAACAAAGCTTTTCTGTATTAATTTGGACTATAAGTGTTAGCATTATATAATTTTTACTACTAAACTTAAAACCTAAATTGGAGGAACAATAAATTCTTAAATCTGGTGCCTCCAGCCAGTGCAGAGGACTGTGTCCTGTGCTGCCCCGGCACCATCACTACACCAAATTTAGCAGTCCTGTGCATCATCAAGGGCCCCCCGGGGGTTGTCTTCTATGTTAGATGTGATTATTGGTTGTTTTTTATCTTCTTATAGCAAGCATTTCCGGTAATTTTACTCCTGTAACAAGTCTGAAAAACCAGTTTAGGCCAAGCAACCTGCTTTACTGAGTTTATGAATTCTACATGAGTAGCATTTTACAGCATGAGCTACTGCATGATATAACAAACTGATAAAATGGTATCTCTCAAGACCTTCTTCGAGGTACAATTTTTCCATGGAGAATTGAGCTATTTTCAGCCTAGGATAGACCTAAGAGGATAAGAGGATAAATCAACTATACTCCTAATTTCAATAGTGATGTATAGACAGAGGTATCCCAAACCAGCCTCCTGTAATCTGCAAGTGCAGGGAGACCCAGAAGCTGTAAAGGCAGTGGCACATAATGATTTTTTCTGATGAAGATTTATTAAAATAATGACTTTCTTGCAGATCCCACATATAAGCTATGATGTCTGACTGAATATACCTATAGTGACTTCATAGCTGTGAAGAAACAATGAAATCATTATTCCTAAGTTCAGTATAACGTATTAAACATATATGCCTATATACATGTATAGATATGCATACAAACACACACACAGACTGTGTGCACAAAAAGTGCATAGAGAAAACAGCTCAATAGTTTTAGTACTGAGCATTAGCTTTGTTAAAAAGATTTAAAATTAAATACCGTATAAAAAAGAAACACATTTTCTTTATAAGAAACATGATTCAGAGTTAATGCTTGCTTTGTTTGCTGCTTCTTATTTTTTTTTAAAAGACTAGCATCACAAAATGATATATTTTACCATAAAATCCAGTGCTAATTTTGATTCTTATTTTTTGAGTCCAGCATATGTAGCTGAAGTATAAGAGGAATTTTCTTAAAAAGTGAAAGTCCTTGAAGAGCGCTTCAGAACCACAGGTGTGCACTTCCAATAATAATTGCATCTTTTCTTTTTTAAAATACACGTATGATTACAGAACAATATGTCTTTTCAAACAGTTGTTACCTAGTAAGTTACCTAGTTGTTACGAAGGACAGATTCACATTTGGGGGATTTTACAGAATGAAACTCCTCAGACACAGAGGTATTATTTCTCACACATACTTGTATGGCCTTTTGGCATTAATAAACCAACTTCTCTTGAAGATCTTGTATACACTGCCAGTCTCACAGACATTTTCATGTAGAGCTCATTAAAGTATAATTTTTTTTCAAGGTATGACTATTCAAATATCATATATTTCAGAGATTTAATAGCAAAAATTATGACCATTAGAGGTATTTCAAGCACTAGTTTGAAAGACTTCCCATGGATTACAAAATTATACTTCTATTTTTATTCATATTCTTGATTTTCCATTTTCTCCATATATCTATGCAAGCCCTTGAAAGTGTACAAGTGCCTTTGCACTAAGATGCTGTCTAAAAAGAGACAGGGACAGCCCAGGTAGTGCAGTACTAACTGGACTGAAGTTACAGATATCACTTCACTTTGCTGATGAAAACATGTGTGTGTTTTACTGATCAACTATCTGCTCACAGCCATGATGTGAGCTCTCAAGGGTATTATATAATCCTCTTCTCACACTACAGACAAAAAATATGTGACTAGGCCAGAGGTGAAGCCAATTAGAATACTTACCACTTGATATCAGTTTCTGTGCTGGGGGTTGCTGTGTCCTTAACAGGGATGGCTGGCTTGGTTAGATGGGCATTATTGAACTTCTTTTGCCTATATGCCGGCATATTAGCATGGCGGGAAATCGATATCCTTTTTACCTTAATATACTGAGTTATAAACTGCAGGAGTCCAGGAACGATTTAGTGAGTCCTCCAAAGGTCCTTTTTTTTTTTTGCATAACCAGGTGGTAACAAACAAAATGATTAAAAGCCCTTCCAAAACTGACATTTATGGACCAGAGGGACCCTGATTCTGGAACTCAGGGTGTTTCCCAGGTATACAGAAACTTACATGACTTTTTTTTTTTTTTTTTTTTTTTAAAGTTAAAAGACCTTTTGTAAAGGGTACCCAAGGATGATAAAAAATGTAGCCTGCTCAACCACATGATGAGTGAAATGAGATTTGTTTCACTTGAACATGGGCTAGCTAATAATATAATAAATATTATATTATGTCTATAATGTAGTCAAACAGACAGCTAGCATCATATAAGAGCAGAGAATTATGCTTATACTTTAGTACTTTTGCATGTAATATAGGAACAAACTTTCCATCACATAAAACTTAAAAAGGGAATGCTTGATTAAAACTGCAACCTGAGCTGCCTCTGAATCATGAGATTTTGGTAACTTAGGGATAAAATATAGCCCTTGTCATCTTACCCATGTCTATGGCAGCCTCAGCAACATTTAATATGAATAAACAGCTTTCACTACAAAATGAATTTCAATACGACAGGGATAAGAAACATATAATGCAACTAGAAGGGATCCTGTGAGTCAGTCAGCCCTATGCTTCTAACATCATAAATTATATTTGTTAGCAAAAGGACTCTGTAAAAAGTTTAAACATGCCCTATAAATGATGGATCTGGTCCCCTCAGAATGCTGACTGAGATTTGGCTTTGGACACTAAGAAAAAACATTAAGTTTGAAATATCAATATATGTCAGACTCACACTTTGTAAGATAGAAGATGTGTAATTCTTATTGTCATAATGACTGGAGGTTTAAAAGTCCTATCTCCAAGCAATATTATCCTGCTTTTGACATCTACCAGGATTCTGTGTACTCTGCAAAACCAAACAGGCATTTCATTAACAAAGATGTTCAGACAAAAAAAAAAAAAAAAAAGGTTTCAGCAATTCAACACTCCAAGAAACTATATGCTAGAATCATTCCTGGGCTTGCTAATGAAACAGCACGCCTGCTACCTGAATGCTATGTGAATGTCATCCATTAGGCACTCTGCAATCAGAAGCAAGACTGTCCCAAAACATTTCCACATGAAAGAGAAGGCACAAGTGTGTGAGGGAAAGAGAAGGAATATATAAGAGAATGAATTAACTTACATAATTTTTGGTAGTTTACATTGGTATTTAAAAGTATTTCTGCTTATCATAGGAAATTACAGAAATGAATGGAAAAGTTGTGAGAAGGAAGGGAAGCAAGACTAGAATCCAGGAATGATATATATATAGAATACAGGAACACTATAGTCAGGGAATAGCATCATTTATAACTAAAAAATAATAGACATACTTTTAAATTATATTTATTACATTATTTAACCAATTTGGGGTAAGGAGGAGGAGAAAGATGGAGCCAACCACCAGGCAGCAGAAAATGCAGGAATCAGTCTGATAATATAGTCCATTTTAACCCTGTTGTCCCTTGCTGTTTGGGACTATCTCTCCCCTCAGCTGAGATCGCAGAAGGGATGGATGCGGGAGGTGGAGTGGGAAAATGTGGAAGTACTGCTGTGTGTTTATGCAAGTAAGCAGGAAGGAGAAGAAAGAAAAAAAAATGAACATTTTAGGTCTTGATCATGGAAGAGCTATTTGATTTATAATTTGTTTTGCCCCTTCCCTAATCTTCTTTGTCTGGATTATACCTGATTTTCCCATATTTTTACACTGAAATAAGAAAATTAATTAAGTAAATGTGGTAATTCTCAGTGCAATGTAGCACTATTTTTGTGACTTTGTGGTCTCTGTTGGTCTATTGGAGCCTTTTCTGCTTTTGACTGCACTGAGCCACTTCTGTATTCCACAACTGTGTGTCCCTCCTATCGCAACCCCTCAAAATTAGGAGTGTTCTCAAAATCCTTGCATATTAGAGAAACAAAAAGCAGGCAATTTTGTTTTGTTTGAAAAGCCTGTATCTGCTTCTCTGGTCTGCTCTGTATTTCCTTGGAGGATCAGGATTTTTGCTGATTGCAGAGCAGCCAATGTCAGCCATAGTCTATACGGGTTAGCTTTGCTTAGGCTTGGAGATGTGGCTTTACATCTCAGACAGTAGCTCATTGTCTCAATGCTGTCTGTAACAATCCTTAGTTATTCGTTTTGAGACCTGGCTTGTATTGTTTACTAAACTGCTAATTCACTCATTTACTGAATTACTAGTCCAACGTAATTTGAGGAAAAAAATACAATGATTTTTCAGCTACTCGCTTACTCTTGTCATTCTAAGGTTCATTGCCATCTGTTAAAAGGTGATATAGCCCAGATTCTTGATTATTAGAATTGCTCCACCGACTGGATAGAAATTCTAAAGCCTGATTCTACTAAGATATTTCTGTTGTAAACATGAATCTATAAGAAGAACCAAAGTGTTACAAAATTTCAATCAAAAGAGGCATTGCCGTTGTCTGGAACAGAAAGAGTGACACGACAAAATAAACAGGACTTAAAAAATACTGTTTTTTCATTAAAATAGCAACATTAAGTCCAAATGAACCGTTTCAAACTATGGCTTTATATGCTATTAAATGATATATATTAAGCAACTTCAAAAATCAGCAGGAAACCTAGAATATCTTTGCAGTAGCTGCTTCTATTTACATTTACAACACAGAAGCAAATAATCCAGGCTTTCTTACAACATCACCATGGTCCTGACCTTTCTTGCTGACACTTCTGAATGCATTTACTGAATTTTCAAGACTGATCCTTTTGTCACTCAGGTCTATGACAAAACTTCTGTTTACTAAAATAGGAAAAAAGGTATACATAATGGGAGACATATGACTGCACAGGAATCCTTTTCCCCCCACACACTTCCCCTTTTCTCCTCCTTTCAGCCCCTCCAAAAATCCTGATTTTCTGCTTCCTAAGCAACAGCAATAGCAGAGGCAGCAACAATTGGTTAGATGCAGCCGTATTTACTACTAGGCTACCTCTGTTTACCACTTTTCCACATTTAGCACTTCTCCTGAAGGGTGCCCATGACATCTGTAACTGCGCCAGGGCTGTGGCTCTGAAGATAGCATCAGCTTTTAGGAATGCAAATGAATATTTATTTTATTAGTACTAATAATTCTCAACAAACACTGTCAGACTATGAGCCATTTGCTAAAAAAGAGCACGGGATACTGAATCCCTACTCCATACATGTCTGTTTCTATTCAGAGATGACTTGTACTGGAGTTGTAGAAGCTCTGTAGCTTAATTGGTAACAGCTATTATGTTATTTTATGAGCCTTCAGTCTGGAAGGTCTGATGTCCATAGACACTTGACTCGCATACATATAATTTGCAGACATCTTGTCAATGTGGTGAGTACAGAGTTGCAAGTCACATAAAATTATGGGATTTGTAGTGTTGTCTTTTTCATAAATGCTTAGGGAACTAGAAGTTGCAACTCTTTAAAATTTGCATGCAAATCAACTACTTTTCAAGGGTAAGAGAAAAATGACTTTTTTTTTCTGTAATTTGCCTGTGCTCTTATTGCAAGATGAGTTCTTTAGGAATCAGCAGGCCATTCACTGCAGTGTACGAGACTGCTACTGATCCTACCAGCAAAGGGTAGAGGGAAAGAGATAGAAGCAAGTAAAAAATCTTTGCTCTGAAAAATGAGCTGTCACTTCACAGGCTACTGCTATCTTCAAGAACCACTCATGTCCAAGGTACATCCTCTTAAATTATCTTTAGGGTCTAGGTAGGCTCAGGTACTAAAGAACATAGCTGGATTTTGAGATGCAGTACAGTCAGCCAAGGTCTCTCTTCCTAGGGCAGTTTCATACTACTGCTGGTATATAAAATAAAATTTTCTTGCCCAATTTGTAGTTAATGATGAATGCAAGCCAGAACAACTTCAATAAAAGAACCATCATTTGGCGGGAACAGTCTCAGGAGAGGTGAGAGATCTCCTTTCATTCCCCTCTAGAAGTTTTTTAATTTACTTAAAGCCTAGTTATTATCACCATTGTTTAGAGTGTTTTAACCACTTGGATATAGTGTTAGACACATTTTTGTGTCTGTTGGGGGGTTTTGGTAATTCTCTCGGTCAGAGATGATTGCCCTTGAACTGGCCAACATAAGCTCCTTTCCTAGTGTTTTCTTCTGTCTAGCTTCATCAGACAGCTACAATCCCTGTGCATTTTATTTGGATCCTATGCAGGCTTGTTAATGCGACAGGCTCCCTGAACTTAGACTTTGCATTGCACAACTTCTATTTAAATATAGCTGGCAGGTTGTTTGTACCACAGATCATCCCTGTCTTATAGGGTAAATGACCTGTTTTATCTTGTGTTTATTTTGGTTGTTTACACATAGATTCTACTGCTGCTTTGCAATGTTAAGTAGTTTATTAATTAGTTTTGAACACACCTTTCAATTTACCCTTTAAAGAGTTAGTAGTATCTGCTTTTCCACTACTTCTCTGTTTTTCCTATTCCAATAAACCCTTTGCATTTATCTTTTCAAAATTACAGTATTTGTTTCAGTTTTTTTACAGCTTACTAGATATCCCTTGAGCAGAACACATACTGTTTGTGAATGGTTGACATTTCTTATCTTTACTTACTGGATAACATTGATTTTATTTGTTTTATATTATTCTGCGCAGAATAGTGATCACTATATTTTTCTGTGTCAATATCCTATGAAAAGACAGCAGAATAATTAGCTGTATCAAGACTGTGTTAGTGACATTGTTTCTCACCTTGTCAATACTGGATTTCTGTAGCTTAGAAGGAGATAAACTTCTGAGAACAATAGTAAAAGTAATATTGCAGGGATTTAAATTCTTGGTTTTTTTGGTCATAATGCCTTAAGACTGTAACAAAAAGCTTTCTGCGGCTGTAATAATCAGTGTCTAAGATTAACATTATGGGTCAGTTGATGAATAGATACATTCACAAATGAAAGAGAAGATCTGTTCTGACTGTAAAAAATGCACTTTGGGAGTATATGCTTACCATTATCATTGATTTTTTTTTTTTTCAAAAGGAAATAAAGAATGACACTGATTGCATTCTGCAAATCTCCTGTGACTTGCAGCTGCCACAGTGTTTAAGTAATTTTGGGAAAAAGGTGCATTTTGAAATGATAATGAACATATTTAGGATCCATTCTATGAGATGTGTTTGCTTGAACAAAAGGTGATAGTTAGTCAAGTCTTTACCTTCTTTGGGAATCTTCATAGAAGAATCTTATGTTTTAATTTTATAAAATCACTTAAACAAAATAGCAATTTATTTGTGCAAAATGGCAATGGAGTAAGACCAAAGGTATATGCACAGAATATGTTTCTGTATTTAAACCTTGGTTCTTCTTCAGGCAGCGTTTACCATGAGGAAGAAGCATGACTTCTCCACAGGTATTCATTTTTGAAATATGAAATAATTAGAAAACTAACTTTTCACATTTTTCTTTCAAGGAAAACTTTTCCTTTCTGCATCTCATGTCACAGATTAATTACTCAAAAATTTGAGAGGAGTGGCAGAAATGATAAATGAGAGTCCTCAGGTTCATGAAATGCTTAAGAGAAATGTTTCCTCAGTCAATGTTTATCAGTCTTTAGCAAAAGAGAGTATAAAATGAACATTGAGACGGCAAAATATGATAGATGGTGTGCTCCAAAGCCTGAGAAAGGAATTGGAGTGTACAGAAGTTGTGTTTTCTTACATACGCACTTCAAATGGGCCATGGAAGTGTACTTAATATAGCACAATTTTCTTCCATCTGAAGTCTTAGTCGCAAATAGGTCCCTGTAAAGAATCAAGGTAAAGGAAGACAAAGACATTTTTGAACAGAAACTGTCAGGCAAAATCTGGAACAGCAACAGCAAATTGATTCGTGACCTGAGTAGCACCCTGAGTTACTTCATTTAAGACAGATACTTTGACACGCACAGTCAGCTGTGCACTCAAACTGTTTAACTTGCTATTTTCAGCTATATGATTGTGCCATCATCCTCAACTGTCATGGATACACAATGATGATATTCTCCAAATTTTCCTGTATTTCAAGAAAAGTTGCCTTAAATTTATCTGAGTAATAAAGTTTATAATTTTATTAGCTAATAGAAGAGTTGTTCACAATGAGGATGGATTCAAAATGCTCGTAAATTAACACTCAAAACAACTGTGTTTCTTTAACCATCATGGGATTTCCAGCATAAAGCAACACATTGTTTAGTCTCCATAAGCTTTTTATTCTTTTTTTTTTTTTTTTTTCTGAAACCTATGAAGATTTTACCTCAGTTTTCCTTTTGCCTTCTCTGTGATGACAATCTATAGGCTGAGGAAGATAAACGAATTTTTATTTTATCTTATGTGATGCTCCTGCTCCAGAGAGTTTATAATTTCAGCTTTACATATTCTAAACAGGAGACTATATAATCTAACCACGTATGGAGAAACGGAGAAGAAATGACTAGTAATAAAAATATATATTTTTGAATGAGTTATAAAATCCATACAGTAGTTTTTAATTAATTAGGATATATCACATGATTTCTGTGTAGCACTTACCACTTGCTTGGCTTTATCCATTTGATTACTAAGAGTAAATTTTTTGGCCTGATTTATGATGAATTTTAGCATACTAAGTCCAGATTCCCTTGCTAGTTTATCAAGATTTTCTGGCATTCTGAACCTGTTCTCTGGAGTTATTCTACCACTCTTACTGTTGCCTAAAAATTTTATAAGGAAGCTCACTTCTGAAGCCACTAATGAGACATAAAGTAGAGCTCTGCATGAAAATACTGACAAAGTCTTTAGCTGTGATTATAAACCAGATGCTAACTTTCTTTTGAATATGTTTCTTCAGAGATTTGTAGTTTGTTCAAGCCTCATTTGCCTAGGTTTTGGGACTTCCTTTTTCTATTTTTTGCTAAAGAATGTTGGATGTAGTTACATCTAATATCACTGATGTAAAGATTAAATGCTAAATGTTTTACCCTTTTCACAAAGCCAGTTATTCTCTGAAAGAATGACATGTTTTTCAGTGAATCCTTTTTATCACTCAATCTCCTAAATAATTATAAATTCCTTTTTTTAAAAAAAAAAAAACATTTTTTTAGCTTCAAAGTCATGCTGACTAGTATATAATTCCCTAGATTCTGCTTTTTAAAAATAGGTAGATTGTTCACTCTTTCTTCAGTCTATTAGGATTTTACCTGTCATTGAGTTCTCAAAGATAACCACTAATGTTTCTGAAATTGCTTTGTCCAGTTTCTTAAATTCTATAGAGAAATTGAATACATGCCATTGACTTAACTTTCAACTTACCTTAATCACATTTTTTTTTCTCCACACTGCATTCCTAGTTCTTGTGCTATACCCTTGCACACAACTTACTTGCCCACTTATGTTTGGATTTTATCCTGAAAACTGAAGGAAAAAGCATTGCAATTTTTTTTTGCATCATCCATATTTTATTTTAAAGAACAAATGTGTGGGAAATTGTCAGCTAATGCATGTAGCCATCCACATATTTGAAGCAAGAAATATTTTCAAACTCTGAAAGTTTCATGTAATGTCGACATTTTAAATTTTGAGAAAAACCATCTTTTTAAGATCAATTTATTTTAGTTTGCTTAATTATACTTATTGCCAAGGTTAGAAGAAGAAGATAAAATGTAAGATAAATGGTCTGAAAATAAAAAGAATGTGAATAGGCCTTGAACCTTGTCCTTCCAATTCGACTGAAGAAAATACCTCCTAGAATAACCATTAAGACTGTTTTCATTTGGAGACTGCTAATGAGACTGAATCTCAACCTGTGGGATAAAACAAGCAAACAGGATCTGTTACTCCGACGAGCTAATTCTGCTATGGAAGCTGCAGCTGAAGTGTGTCTCATACAACACTTAACTTTGGCATAGAGGAAGGAGAAGTTTGCATAAGTTATTATTGACTTTTGACTTTTGAGTTCACTACAAATTATCTAGCTTTGTAAGCTGAATTTGTTTGAAATTCTAACCCATGGAATTTTAATGGAGTTCAACAACTCCAATGGAGTCCCATTAGAGAATATAAAGCTATATTCTTCAGCACAATGCAAGGTGACAGTCATCAGCATTGAATGAGTTAAAATTTTAATTTATGAAGTATCACCCTACCTGTTCTAGGAATTCAGTTGTTGCAATTTAGTAAATTTTAATCTAATCTAAAAATTAATCTAATCTAATCCATCTAATTTCAAGGTTTGAGTGATTCAAATGTAGTAATTTACTTCATTTGATGTATCTGTTTGATTAAAAAAGCATTATAGAAATCTTAAACACCTTTCCAATGTCTAATTAGTAACTTTAATGCTGTCTTATTTTGAAATACAGTTCAATCTCTTGTTCAGAGATGTTTTAAGATAATTACCTTCTCATTAGTACTTTTGTTTTAGTTGTATCATCCTATAAGGAGGAATTAACAGCATTAACTGCTTAGAGAACTGAAGCTATTTTGCACATTTTTTGTCTTTAGAATGCCTTTATAGGACCGTTAGCTCTGAAATAGAAGTTTGAATGTCTTCTTAAATTTGAAGCGCATACTTCATGCTTATTTCTTAAAGACTGTAGAGCTGTTAAATAAAACTGATAATTATTAAAGAGCTTCTTTCTTCTCTTCTAGTGATTTCTATGTTTTTGTTCCTGTTTTCCTAGATAAAAAATAGCACACATAAATATGTACATTTTATTAGTCTCAGTAAGCTCTCAGATGTGACTCAAGTGCTCCCAAATGTGGCTCTCTGTTACAGTGGTATAGAAGGTCAGTCTAAAAATGGAACCAAATGAAAGAGTTCCCATGGCACTAGATTGAACTGTAGCTGGCTCATATCAGTACTTCATTTTCATCAACTTGAAACCCTTCCCATATATTAAGCAGTAGCCAAAACAAGTTGCAAGTTCTGCTGTGAATAACATATTAGTTCCACACTGAACCCTTACAAATCTATCATGCTTATTACGTGTTATATGCACTTTAGTGCTCAGCAGAGTGAAATATGAGTTTATAATCCTTTACCATGTAGATGAGCATAGGTCAGATGTATTTTTGTTTAACTTTTGTTGCCCTCTGAGTTATGATACTATTTAGATGGCAGATGTACATGATGAGATGTACTTGATGAGTGTGTGACTCAGGTTAAGAAGAAGAAAAAAGCAAGTGACATATCCTCCAAATTATCTTTCAGCTTCCTGGAACTGGCGGGTGAAGAACTTATTTGGGATATCTGTATTGAAGAGTCCTTGAAGGTTTATTTCCTCATATTCTTCTTTTTTCAGTCTTCTCTCCATAAACTTTGTTCCCCATTTTTTTACTTATACTAATTTTAGCTGTATTATCCACAAAAATATATTAAAAAATGATTCAGTGTTTAAAAGGCTGGTCAGTTTTCAAAATCCATCTCAGAATTTTAGATATATCAAAACCACTGTTGCACATACAGCCTTCTCTTTATCACTTGCCTTGGAAGAGCTTGCTTGGGGTATGCTGGGTTGTGCACTATGTATGTTTCAGCAATATCTCCTCGTGAGCGAGATTAAAAAATACTTAATATAGAGAGAACCTTTGGCTAGCTTGGGTAATTATCTTTAATAATTTCTGCTTTAATAATTTCTACTGTAGATAAGTTGAATAGTATGTTTTTCAAGGATGTACGGACACTACTTTGACAAATCATTGTGGGAATAAATTCAAGCATAGGACTGACAGGTGACTGTCATGTCAAATGCAAAATCTTCACTTTAACTTCTCACTAGCATAGTTATGATTTTAAGATTTCTTTTGTTTCAGTTTGGAAAAATATTTTGTTTTTCTCTTCTTTGAAATCTCACATTGGAAATTTAATTTAGGATGCTATCAAAGGAAGGCTCAAACATCCAGATATATACAACCTGTTATGCTAAAATCAGCTACTTTGTATAGAATATTACTGTTACAATCACTTGTGCTCATTTTCATATTGACATTTCTAAACTTTGTGTTTTAGATTATTTAATTGCCTTTTGTTTTGTGAATGGGAATATTAATTGTTATGGAAAGAGATTTTTCACTCATTTCTTCAATATTAAAATCATAATTATAACAATTTGGTTAAGTTCTAGTTCAGAGAAAGTCAATTTTACATGCAGAAATTAACTGTTTGGTATCTTAGGAAAGATGTCTGTTGCAAGAGATGGTTGATATTCAAGGTGAAAACTTGTATGCAAGTAGAAGTGAAAACATTCAAACTGCTTCCAGATATAAGGAATAAAGCAAAATCCTTAACATATAGACTATGATTGCAGCCATTGTACTAGGAAGACTGTTGTTATAATTGGCTTTTCCTTTAGGCAGCAGAAATGGAACTGGAAGCAGAATGGCAGGAAACAAATCTGGTAGAGCACACCACTAGCAATATCTGCACCTGTCCCAAATCCATAATCTAACTAGATTATTGATTTTAATATTTAATGCCTCTACTCAATTCATTTACATCAGGTTATCTACTTCTATTGCTTAGCAACTAAATAGCTAAGATGCTGAATATTTAAAACCTGCAAACAGAACCCTAGAACTTTTCTATGAAAGCTGAAGATTTTTTTCTGGCTATGTATATACTGCTTTCACACACTTACAATCCCACTTATAGCTCTGCATTTCCTAAGCATCCTATAGGGATATCTAGGAGAAAAATATACCTTTCCAAGAGAAAAATGTATCTAGTCCAAGCTTACCACCTAATAAGTAAAAGTAACATAGAAAAAGAACATAAGAACAGTAGTGGGTTACAATAACAGCCCATCTAGAGTTATTAAGAATAACATCTTCCCCAATGCTTCTTTCTTCCCAGCTTGAAAGATATTAAGACATCATGTGTACTCACTTGTCCTTGAGTACAGATTGCACAGTCCATTGCACCAGCCTAATCATAAGTCAGTTTGCCTGCTGGTTTCAGACTTCCTATCAGAGATATGAAGAAGCAAAAGAGCACAATACATAAAGAGATTTCTATGAAAGAACTAAAGATTTTTCTTTTTTTTAAATAATTTCCTCCTTGGGTTATAGTCTTGTAAAGTCTATAACAAAGTCTTGTAAGTGAAATACCTTTCAATAGCCCCAAAGTACTGGTCCAGAAGATGAAGAAGCTACTAAAATGTTCAAATGATCCTTCTCTTACACAAGTGTTGCATAGCTGAGCTGATTGTATGTTTATACTACATACTATAATGTAGAAGTGGTCTTGGGGTCTGTTCAAGCCTAGATGTGATGCCTTTACACAATGTTCCTTTGCTTCAGCCTCTTGCTCTGGGCTGACCCAATGCATATACTCAAATGGAAATTCTCAGGCGGTGACACGTTCAGGGAACACAGAGAGTAATCTGGATGTCCAGATTTGTCTGAACGTCTAGGTTTGTTAGAGAACCTATTGATTCATCTTGTGCCCTCATTTGACTGTCAAAATATAAGGTTGCCTATGGCATTCCCTGAATGGATGGAGTTCAGACTGCCTATGAAAGAAATATAAACTGATGAACTCAGATCTACAATGTGCTCCTGCTGCTGCTGGTCTTTTATGCGTGGATACAGCCAGTTTTGCAATTAAGGCCGTGACAATTTGAACTGATCTGAGCTCCGTTCCCATATCACAGTCCGTAAGAGACTGCATAACATGAGCCTAAAATAGAGATTTGGAGGCCTTTCATACTTTCCTACTTGCTTCTAGCTGTGCATTCTACTTCTAAAATGGCAACCACAGTAAGCTCAGCATACTAAAAAAGCAGCTGGTTAAAATGATATATTGTATGAAATAATTTTTCTTTTCTCAGTGTCAGGAAGAAAAAAAGGAGCAGTACAGTTTTATGTACTACATTCTATGTTTCTAATAGTTGCAATGATCTTTTTTTTTCTGACAAACAAAGTTTAATTTAAAAAAGTCAGTTTCGTTCAACCTCAGGTGTTCTGCACAAAGCAATTTGGGTTTGACAAATTTTATCTGGACTGGGGGATGTCTGTTGAAGACTATAGAGAGCATTGAATTTATTTGGCCAGGATAATCAGGAAAACTAGTTGTGTCAGATTTCTTTAACCTTGATTCTTTATGAGTACCTGTCTTCAACAAAGGTTAAATTTATATATTTTTTTAAAAATAGAGCCCCTTAGCCCCTTTCAGTATTATTTAATGTAGAGCAATTACCTGAGATCATTTATTTAATACAGAATTCTCACAAGCTAGTCCCATTTATAGAAACATTTATTCTACTGGAAGATAAGATCCTTTCTTAAAAATCTCATTTTTATTCAAAATATTTCATTCTAAAGCAACCTGTAGTTGAAACACTGACTGTTACTTTTCCCAGTTCTATTCTAAGATGTTGTCTAGCAATGTAATTAAAGTTATTTCTCCTGTGATATGGGAGGAAGTAACTAGATCTGAAAGAAAGTCATCTTGAACTCTCTCCAGAATACTATTTTTTAAAAATATTTGACAGAACAGTGAGCTAAATCACTCATTGTAACAATGCTAAAACCTCAACATTTGTGAAACATATTGTGCAATTATAGTTGTGCAAACAAGTACACTTAATAAATGAAAACACAACACTTTCTTTCTAGATATCTAGAAGACAAATTCTTTTTATCTTTTCTTTAATATAGTATCAAGACTACTACACCATTCTTTGAGAGAAATCTCTTTTCCATTTTTCATTGACTACAATCTTCTACCACAACTGTAAGAGTTGTGGCATCAAGCCAAGGAAACTGTCAGGTTCAATGTGATTCCTGTGTTCCAAAGAAGAACTGCACTTTCCATTTCACAAAAGATGATTTCTGATCTTTTTTTTCCCTAGAAATGGTTCACTCCAAGAACAGGGAACAAACCAAAATTATACAGTGCAAAAAAATTTCACTTTAGGGCTGTCAAAAACAGCTAAAATATTATGACTGTTTCCACCATATATACATTCTTAGCATTAAAACAAGTAACCTGCAGTAGGGATTTAAAAATATGTCCCTTAATACTAGTGAAAGTAGAACCTTTTTCTCTTATACAGTTTATCACTGGCACTTAAAGTAGTGAGCTTCATGTGCTTCATTTCCAGAGGGCTGGAAGTGTTCCTTCTGAATAGGCATCTGCTAAAACATTTTCTATCAAGAAGAAGGGAAAAGGTCTGTTCCAGCCAATTATTTCACCATCCCTCTTATTTTGATCATCTCCAGCATCATATGGAAACCATCACTGCTATAAAGTTAAAATCATATTTATACCAGACAAACTGACTCCGAATACAGATTTTATTTTGGACACCACTACATCTGACATGTTTACTACAATAACCCATTTCTTATATTTAAATGCAAGCATTTCTGTGATAATTAGCATACAACATGATGCTAATCAGACATCTGCCTCACTTTGGCAGTTGTCAGGATAATGATTGTCCAAGAGGCTTGAGTGAAGCATCAAAAAGTCAGAGAGAGGGAAGATGTTTTCATTTTATTTTAGCATATTTGAAATTAGAGTATTTAGGTGTGGTAATAGACACACAATGTCGTGTAACATATGCACTATCAACAGGAAAGAGGAAGGATGAACGAGACACTACTCATTCAATATTTGTGTAAAGAAAGTATATGAATAGTATAAAGTTTGGATAATTTTGCCTTTATATTTATTGATTTTATTTTTCCCAAGCTTATGGAGTTTACCTTACTGCAATCCAATCCCAGCTGGGCAATAACATCTCCTAGTTCACTTTTGCTCCATGGGTATTCCAAGATTTTTTCTTCTACAGGACAAGCTAGCTAGTCAGTAAGACTGTTTTTGGTTTAATTCGGGATCCATTACTGACTCATTGTCTGATTTTAGTGAATGTGAAGTTAACATTTCAGACAGTTCAAATAGTAACTGAATAAAAAACAGGGTCTTACTGACCACCTATGCTCAGCTGGAATGACATTTCTTTGTTAATCAATTAAAGCAAAAAGAAAAACTGGTTGGGCTCCATGAGCTCTAACTTGCACTAATAAACGGCAGCAAAATTATTGGAGAGAAATTGAGAGATTTGAGAAAATGAGAAATTAGAGAAATAAGAAAATGAGACTTGGGGTTGAGAGAAAATATTTTCAATAGAATTACTAAAGTCATTGATTTCTAAATATAATGACAACAAGAATATAGTAATTGCATCTTTAATGTTAGAAAAATATTTTTTCTTCTCTTAAATTATATGATTGATATGGAGATGTTATGGTTAAACATTGCATAGACTAAAGCAGAAACCGAGTATGGACCAAAATAAAAATGCTGTCTCTCTTGACCAAAAGGCATTTAAGATAGGCATAGCTTGAAGTCTTGGGAGAAGACAGGAAAATATATGAAAAATGGAAGAGCTAAGAGAGATCTAAAGAGGGAAAAGACACTTTGAAAAGGATATAGTAAAATATATCTTAATATCTTAATACAGTTTACTACTGGAGAAACTAAAGGTATGAAACAAATTGTTCAGTCTTCAGTTAGGTGAAAATATATGAGCAACATACATAAATGCTGTTAAACATTATTATGAATGGTATTATATTATGAATATTATTATATTGTAAGTAGGAATATGCTATTCCAAAATGGTGAAGTAGATGAAATGCTTAGTGCATTTTCCTGTTTTGGATCTACATTGCATGAATGGAAAAAAGGAGACTGAGTAGGTGAAGGAAAAGCCACCAAGCCAAATAACCCTCATCACGAATGATTTTAACAGCGCTTTGTAGGCAGTAATTAAAAATGGGCCTAATTACTGCACTTTTTAACTAAGTTAGGGTAAGGCTAATAGGTTGCTTGATTAGTGTTACCAAGACCAAAATTTTGGCCATGTTTATAATAGTTTTTGAACGTGAAAGGGACACGTGCAGTAAAGTCTAGCATTTCTCCTAAAGAGCTGACTGGGAAGTAAAGGTTGGGGAAGTGGCTATAGGGCATGAATGAGGTTGGTGAGCTCTCAGGGGATTATCTCTTTACAGTGTATGAGGTCTTTTGTGGTCTGGTAGTGTTTTCCATCTTCTTTTTCAATTTACCTTTATTTGGGTAGTGAACCTTTTTTAAGATTTTTTTTGTAGGTATATATGTATGTGATTAGGAGGGAGATTAATTTTGCAGATGGTTTACAGAAGATTTTAAGGGTAGTTTAACTACCCTAATAACAAGATTTATTCTCTTTGTGAAACCAGTCTCCAGATAATAAAAAAACAATAAACCTTGGAACCTTGTTAGGTTCTTGGAGGAAAAAGACCTTGCTTGCCTTTTCCCATTTCTTATGAATAATTTGGGACTATGGAAAGGCTCACAATTTTCAACATATAGGAGGGATTTCTTACATATAATGAACAGACCAAACTGTTACTTGTTGTCATTTGGCAGAAACAGCCAGCACTTTCTATTTCAGCAGGTGATGCTTTTCATTCTTTAGCTGACTCCAGAGCTCCAACTAGAAAGTGAAAATAATGATGATAGTGTTAGTTCTAGTTCCTAGAACTATATTAACTATCTCTTTAAAATGTGATATTTGGAACCATGGCTATATTTTGCAATAGGCTTGTTGACAACTTTTGGTTTGCATTCATTTCACACAGAAAAAAATTTAAAAGCAAAAGCTGGATGAAGCCCGTAAGGAGGTGGTGGGAGAATCATTCTGAAAAATGAAATATTTATTATAACATACTTCAAAAACCTTAGATAATTCTTTTGTATCCTGACATCAGTTTATAGGTTAAAGCTTTCCTTCCCACTTCATAAAATGACAATAGGGCAAAGAACAGGATCATTGCATCTAAGAATACATTAAGTTCAAAAGGCAATTCAGAAAATATAACTCAAAGTTGCATGTTACAACCATGGCATGGAACGGGGAGGCCATGCAAACATTTATGCAAAGAAGAGCTTCAAACAAATTTTGTTTGGAACAAGAATACAAACAAAATTAGAAACAGAAATATTATGCATTCACGTGACAGCATGGGCCACAGTATTTGCTCTTGAGACCTTGCAGCCTTTGCTTTTAGTTCACATTTGCAATACGCTTTTCTTAAATTTGGGTATCTGTGAGAGCTGGAATAGTTTTAAAGAGCCCACAAGCATAAATCAAAGTACTTTCTATATTATTATCTTTTCATGTTTTCTGTCTCTCAATTCAGTTCAAATTAAGTTTTATTGTAGCTTTTGTTAGTGCTCAGAAGTACCAGCCAAATTATGCCAAATGTTTTCCAAAGATAATTTTGCTCCCTTCTTATATGGTGAACTACATGATCTTAATTGTAACTATTGCAGGGCCCAAGTATTACTTTGATCTCAAATTGCTGAGGATTATGTGGTCCTGAAGTGCAAAAATCCCTGTGATGACCGCTAATTGCAACTTACAATTTCATCTAGACCAAGAATGAAAACAACAGGTTTGCCATAATATATTGAATTAATAAGCTTATTTTACCCATTTGTTTATTCCACTGTTTTAAACTGCTAAAATATGTTCCCAGTAATCTAATTAATTTCAAATGCATAGATAGCATTGTTGTGAAACCATGCTGACTTAATTTGCAGCTTGCTTTTAGAAGACAGAAGAACATGAAACCCAAGCTGTTAACTATTATTTTGCAGGAACTCTGCATAATGACATATTTCTTTCAGCAAAGAATATGGACATTTTCTGTTTTATGTATGTGATGAATAGATCTGCCTCCAACTCATATATGGCTTTGTTTAAAAGAAGGAGAGATTTTGTAGAAGAGAAAATGTGTAAATAGAATTACTCCTCCTGGATATTATCAAAATAAAAATAAGCATGGTTGAAAAATGAGTTTAAATGTCAGTTGCAAATTTTCCATTCAATTCAAAAACAGAAAATCACAGCTGAGAATTTCATGCACATACAACATGTTTTAATTATTTTGTTTTACAATACAAGACTTTTAATTTCATTTTACCCATTGATCTATTTATAGAAGAATTTCCAGGACATAAGTCTGTTCTGGCAGGGTAACAGTAAAAAGTGTTCTAGCAATGTTTTTGGAATGGCATCCTTACATCAGATGGTCAAGTAAAGATTATATACGGTCATGTGTATTAATTAAAATAAGCTGGAAAATATAGATTCTCATCAAATAAAGGTAATAGTGTGCCACTTCATAAAATGACAATAGAGCACAGAAAATTCAAGTATCTGCCACATCACCATGTAGAGAGAAACAGTTGGAATAGTAAATATCATTGTGTATTTGTAGCTATATAAGCTGTTGTTAGAAGAGTACCAAACTTCATTTAAGCAGACACCCTTAAACTCTGTAGGACAGATTCAAATCTCAATTATAGTGCTATGAATACAACATAACTCCATTGTCTTCTGCTGGATTTCTTCCAAAGACACTGAGATCAGAGTCTGGCTGGCTGGTTTTGTAAGATAGTCCTGGCAGTGTTAACCTCCCCTGGTGTTTACTGCTGGCTCCTGCAGAGCTTCAGAAATTCTTACGATGTCTTAAAGAGCATGATAAATAGAAAAGCACTGAAGTTTCATAAAGTGGGCATGCTATGGAAAGCTGTGTTTCTAGTGTCTTCTAGCTCCTAGATATTTCTCAAATATCTAGGTATTTCTAGATTAGGTATTTCCTAGGTATTTCTCAAATAATATTGCACTTTAGTTAAGTGCCCCGGAAAATAATATATAAGCAACTTTTGTAGTTGTCCATTTCAGATGATGCTGGGCTGGTAAAAGCATTCTCTTGGAAGATGAGCTAGAATCTTTTCAGACAGGAAGGAAATTAGGCTTCTTACTCCAAAGCTTTCTAACCAGTGATTTTTTTTTTTTCAAATATGCTAAAAGACAACTAGTGTGCGCTAACATATAAGAGAACAGAACGCAAAAGAGGTATAAAAGAAGTATTAACAGGAGACAGACATAATGCATGCATTACAACAAAAAGCAAGCAAAAAACCAAAACTGGGTTAAGCAGTAAGTGACCATTTACAATTTAATCTTGCTTTGACTGCAAAATGAAAACAGCTGTGGTAATACAAAATTATCTCCCCCCCCCCGGAAAAGATCAGATGACTCATTAATTGCGAAAGTTGAGAAGCAACGTTTTGACAACTAAACTACTATATTAAAAGGAAGAAGGCCCTCCTCATCTTATTAGCATATAAACAGTAATGTAACTAATGTGGTTAAACAAATCAGAGTCATTCAGCTTCTAATATGTGTGTACTGAGCAGGCAATTGTTTGTATCCATCCGGGTGGATGTACTCAGCAGGGAGGGAGGTGTCCTGGATTCTGCATTCAGTAAGTATCTTTAAATTAATTTTGCCGTGTTCCTGGTCGTGTCAGAATGTGTTAGGCATCTTTCGAGTGCACCGACTGCATTAGACCTAATCAGGGACTTATGTACCAAGGACTTATTATTCTAATCTGTCTCACACTTCAGGTTGAGACTATTCTGGACATGCACAAATACTGGGCTTAGGCAGCTCGCTGTATCTCCAGGAGCTTGGGGGTCAGCGAGGGAATTACCTACTCGGTTTAGGCATGCCTGGAGGAGATGGTATGTTTGTATAAAGCTCAAGAAAGAAATACGAAGTCTGTCCAAATGTCTCTCTTGGATCCAGATGCTGTGCTAATGTCTCAATGAGATATTTGTTATTTCCACAGGTGGAGCTGAAAAAAACATGCTGGATCTCAGAATCCTATTTATTTTTGTTGTTGGATTACAGATATTGGTGCCAGTGTATGTCTACTTTTTTATTTTTTTTCTTCCCCCAGTTCTCTGCAGCTTCAAAGAAGAGAGCGTGTTAGAGGTCTATCCAAAAGTCTGTAGTTCCATCTGCTTACATTAAAATATATTCTCTAATATTCTTTTAAAGGGAGATGTCCTTTTACTTAGGAATGATTCTGAAATTCTTGCTAGTATGATCAATATTCTTATATTTAGATACATTTTCCCAGCTCCTTAAAATGAAAAGAAAGCAGATTAATCTAAACAATCTTTTTTTTTTTTTTTTTTTTTAATGTTCATAAGATTAACTCTATTGCCACTTTTGACTTATTTACATCACAAGTGTACTTCTTAGTTCTCCTCTGCTCATGTATTTGCATGGGAGATATGAGTGGGTTTGACCCAGACATTTTGATTACTCTGGTAAATAATACGAGTAACTTTGTGTAGCAAGCAGTTCTGAATAACATAAATACACACTACACCAGCTCTTTTGGAGGATTTAGATCAATGGTGGCACTGTTATTTTGGAACAGTTAGAAAATTAGTTAGTTAGAAAAGTTAGTTGGAAAATATTGAGATACACATATATACTGAGCTGGCATATATTTACTTGAGTTTTTATACTATGCTTTGTGTAAGAATGGAAGGACAAAGTGTTAAATGTAAATTTGAATTTCTTAGCTCTTTTCATTTTATGACACAACCCTACAGCTTTTCCAGCTTAATTGTCTTTCTTGACTAATTTGTTCCACGTGGTTTTAGCAAGTGTGTGTACTGGAGATAGGGGAGTTTATTGATAATAACAAAGCTTTCTCACAGATTTCATCTCATTTTCCTTCAAGCATTTTTATTTTTTACAGTATTTCTTTAATCAGAGTTTTCTAAGCACCGTGACTAACAATTGCACACAAGGACTTTGAAAAGCTGCAGTGCAATTTATCATGAGAGATAAGACGCTGAGACACAATGAGGAAGATAGAAAATAATATTAAAATTAATGGATTATGTGGGCCTTTGGACTGAGGGGTCCTTCTGACATGTTTTATGCTACTACACCTATTGCTTCAAAACACAAGTTTGGTTTCCACAACAATAATATGACAAAGGTCGTGCAGTGACTGTGGAATGTAAATACACTTGTGAAATGTAAAAACATTGCCAACTGGAGATGATTGTGGTTACAATTATTTCAAATTTACTAAATGAATTAAGTCATAAAAGGAAGAAAAAAATGCACTACTCAATCCACCCTGTCTTTGCTACTAGAAACACTAGAAGTAATGCTTTTAATGAGATAAGTCAGAATTCAAATTATTTTCTTTTAAAGGAATATCTTGGAGTTCTCTTGCTTCTGCTTAGTGATGTGAGGATAAAGTAGCCATTGAACTTAAGGAAAAAAAAATCCACATAAACTTCCTGCTCTGACCTAATATGAAATCCATAAATATAACAGCAACTTATGCAGTGGTTTTAGTAATTACTTTTGTGTGTCAGTAAATGGATTCTGTGTGACAAAATGTCTTTTATTACTGGTTGATTCTTGAGTTCTGCAGGGGATCATTTGAGAAGCTTGCAATGTTCCAAAAGACGTAATGTTGCCCCCAAGACAGTAAAACATTGGAATAAAAACACATATTTAGTCTGTTTTTCACTTCCATGAGACATCCAATGGTCAGTCACAACAGATCTACATTTCTAGAATGACATTTTACTGTTGATATCTTTCCACTTGGAAGTAGAAATTAGTCATATATATAATTATATTGAAACGGCTTTGTTGATGTTACCTGGAGGTAAAAGAATTTGAATCAACTCATATTATTTATTTTGAATCGTCAAACAGAAGATAAATAGAAGAACATACATATGCATATATGTATATAAATATTTATATAAATAGATATGTATACATTTTCCGCAAATCCTACTAATTTGAAAATAGTTATGTAAAGGTAAACATGAATTATTACATCTTTTCTAATTATTTTTGGCTTGTTCATAAAAACTTCCTTCTTCCTGCTAAGCTTTGTCATAAGAAAATCAATTGACTCTAGCATAGTCCTTTGGAGGTTATTATATCATCTTTCAAGATTATTTTCACATGCTTAGGTAGATACCAGTACTATAAAGATTTTGGAATTCCCTAAGTATCTACCTGCATAAAGAACTAGAGTAGATGCATGTAGATAGTGTTCTTGGAGGTAAGAATATACCTAAATCTATGTCAGAGATGCCTTACTTGATCATTCTTTCTGTAAGTTGATGCCTTACAGATGATGCCTCTTTCTGTCAGAGATGCCTTACTTGATCATTCTTTCTGTAAGTTGAATAACTGCCAGTTTGTTGAAATATTCCTTACTGAGGTATTCAGAATTGATTTTAATGGATATACGCATTTCTGAGTATATTAAGCAGAATTACCTCCCATGGAGTGAAATATTTTGTGTTGTCTGCAACCCTGCAGTTTCTTGCCCGGTATTCTGTTTTTCACGTCCTTTCAGTGGAATACTGTGTTTCCCTCAAGGTTATATTCCTTCCTTCAGTGAAAACTTTTATTTGTTACTCCTTAATATTTGGAACAATACTGGAGATTCATATTATTTTCTTTCCTTTGTACATTCTGAGTCTCCTGTTCTTTCACATTGTATCTATACACTCACTAAATGTTCTTGTAACAACTTGTAGCTTGTAGCTTGAGTGGTATAACATGCTTATATGGTTTTGGATTCATCTTATAGATCGTTTATGAAAATCTTTCATATATTTTCCACAGAATCAAACTCAATTATGTCGCATTATTCCCTTTGTCTGGAAAGATCTTGAGTCTTTTCTTAAAGAAAGGTGCATAAGTGTCTCTCCAAATTCACCCCAAATTGATCACTACTTACTTCCACCTTCATAGTATTATAACCTAAATAAACATGCAGGGAGATAGTCCAAAGGAGCTGAGATAGGTGTTCCCTTCTATTAAAGCAAGGAGCACACAATGTGAAGGTTACTTACAACTCCTCCTTTTTTTCACCCCATTACCGATTGTGATATCCCCTTGTATCAAGTGAAATGTTCTTCAATTTCTTTTATTTAGCTGTTTTGGTAACTGTAATCAGTTGTAATCTTGCTCCATAGCACAAATAACATATTTATGGTGATTGCTCCAGATGTTTAAATATGCCAGAGTCTCTAATACTGAGGAATCTTTAGTAGTATGGGAACTTAACCAGTGATAAAAAGATTCTTTCTTTTAAGCATTGTATTTGAAAAAAAAAAAAAATCACAAAAATACGCTGAGTAAACCATTTAAGGAATACTATTCAAACAGCTCTAGTTCTCAGAGACAGAATGCCACCAATGTAACTTACCTTTGATTTTTCTTGTCCCCCAAGAACAATGTCTTTCAGATTTGGGATTTAAAAAAAATAAATTCTCTGAAAGCTGCATCTATTAGTCAGAGTAATAACTGTCTTTTTGGCTGACAGCTTGAAAGAAAAAATGCTTTATGGCTCTGAAAGAGCATTCGTAAAATACCTGCAGCAGTAGTTAATCTCAATCCATTTTTTTTCAAAGGATTTACTCTTACTATTATTCCAAAACTGAGCTTATTTAGCAGGCAGGAGGTAGGAAATCTCTGTCAAGATAAGAAAAATATTTTAAAGAAAAAATAAAAATGAGAACAACAGTTAAAATTATAAGCTAGGCCAGAGATTTTATATGCCTCATGTAACTCCCAAGGAAGTCAGCAGCAAGATAATTCTGCACTTCAGAGAGATGCATCTTACCAAACACACAGTGGGCAGAGGTAGGGATGTATATCCCTTTCTGAAGAGTACAGTGAGATATAAATGTGAGTTTCTCCTTCATGGATATTATGCTGGTTTACTGGAATAAGTAATCAAAGCAAGCTCATCAGATGGCTACACAAAAGAACATATGATTGCATAGCTTTTTAGTGAGGCAAGATAACAAGTCTATGGCTTAGAGAGTTCTATGGCTTAGAGAGTTCTGAACATGAAAAAAAGTTACAGATTTCACTTTTCTCTAAATTTATGTATTGCCAATAGAGCTTTGCAAGCTTTTGGTGAGTAAGATTCAGAGTTATTTTCCCAGCAAAGCTCGTTTTCTCCCCGAGTAAAAATTAAACTTATAAAGCAACAGTGAAGGGTAGGAGCTCAAGGTCAAATGCAGTTTTGCTTACCACACTCACTTTTACATATGTGGCCATCAGCATTTAGACATGGAAAGCTTTGCACTTTTGCAAGCCTAGAAAATGAATGATGAAAACTTTAGAAGAAAATCCATTCTACTGTTTGTCTTTAATGTTTTTTTCTTGTAGTGTAATCTCAGTGAAAATAAATGCAAATTACTATTTATCCTTCTCATGTACAAAAGAAAGTAAAATTTGATTCTTTTCTTTTTTGTTTTGATATACAGATCATGATGAACCTTTATTTTTTTTTGAAAAGAACAGTATCACAGTAAGCAGAGGTGAACCTAACTCTTGAAACATAAGTGTGCCTTTATGCTGATTTCAGTGATCACCAATTTTAGTTATCTGACACTAATTTTACAATTGTATTTGTTAAATAATTTCTTAAATCTTTTGTTAAACTTTTTTAACAGGATTTATATCTCAGGCTATTTTGTTGAGTTCATAACAATGTCAAACGTTAACTGTAAGCCAATTCTCTTGTTTCTTGCTATTATCAAGCGAGTTAGTTAAACTCTCACTGGAAGACAAGGTAATCATAATACCCAGTTATTTTAAAAGCTGTTTCTGTAGTACAGTATTCAGATTATGCTAACAACCCTAGCTCATTATGTATAAAGAGTCCCCACTATATCTTCATACAGTTTTATCTGGTCAACTTTTAATTAGTTACAGCAGCATAAGAAGGCATTAATTTTCTGAAGAGTTAGAGGACATTAACCCGTAGCTTAATTTGAATTTGTTTGATGCTCAAAGATGATCAGTGTTTAGAATTTTGGCTATCTTTATCTTTATAGAGCATGTTATGGTTTTAATTTGATAAAAAAAGACTCAAAAAAATTTGATATTTAATTTGATAAAAAAGACTCAAATAACTACCTAATAATAATTTACTCTTTTATATATTGATAAATAATTAAACTTAATTAGACTGTATGGTTTTATTTTACTTTAACATGACAAAGAATAATACAAAGAGTTGTTCTGAACAAATTTTTGTAGTTGTATGCCTTAATATGGTGTTTAGTATTATAAACCAAACACGAGGTAATATGTTCTTAGGTTTATCTGACATGTTCTTACTCATTGATGAAATAGCTGTACCACATCCTTGACAGTCCCTTTTCCAAACCTCTTTCCAGGTTACTATGTTCTTTTAGAGATGAGCGGACCAGAACTATAAACAGTATAAAATGCAGATGAACCATGAACTTTATACGCGCAAGGATGACAAAGAAATTTGTGAAGCATTCCATACTTTTAGAGGTGGGCTACTGGACCTCGTACTGACAAATAGAGAGGGACTTGTTGGAGACGTGAAGGTGGGGGGTAGCCTCGGCTGCAGTGACCATGAGTTGTTGGAGTTCTGGGTCCAACGAGGAAGAGGGAGGGCTATAAGTAGCCTTTGGCCTCTCCAGAGACCTCTGGAGTAGTATCTCGTGGGCTAGGGCTCTGGAAGGTCGGGGGGCCCACGAGAGCTGGTTGGTGTTCAAGCAGCACCTCCTCCACGCCCAGCACCAGTGCAGCCCTGTGTGCAAGAAGTCAGGCAGAGGGGGCAGGAGACCTGCGTGGATGAACAAGGAGCTTGTGGCAATGCTCAACCAGAAGAAGGCAGTATACAGAATGTGGAAAAAAGGACAGGCCCCTTGGGAGAAATACAGGAACACTGTCAGGGAATGCATGGATGCAACAAGGAAAGCTAAGGCATGGCTGGAATTCAATCTGGCAAGGGATGTTAAAAATAACAAGAAAAACTTCTTCAGATACTTTAACAACAAAAGGAAGATCAGGGAAAATGTGGGTCTGCTTGTGAATGGGGTGGGTGCCCTGGTTACAAAAAACACAGAAAAAGCAGAGTTGCTGAACGCCTGCTTTGCTTCGGTGTTCACCAAGGGCAGCCCT